>JANAVB010043017.1:1994083-2336583 GCA_029216955.1 Iris pallida
ACCATGTCAGCGCAATGTCGAAGAATCGGCTGCGCGGCCGAAACCCAAAGCGCTCTAGAAGCTCTGCCAGCTCCATGCTCCGCTGTACATCCTCTAGCCAGTCGTCTGCATAGAGGATGCCCTCCGTGCTGTGAAGTCCCTGGAGCTCATCTTCCTGAAGTCCAATACTGTCCCCGGCCTGGACTGCTGCTGGTACGGCTGCTGGCCAGTAGGGCCCTGCACCGTACCGGTGCCACTCTCTCTACTACTGCTAGGGCAAGCTGATGCGAGTTCTCCATACTCTGCCTCAGCATCTCGATCTGTCGGTGTGATGCCTCCGACTGGCGCTGCGATGCCTCTGCCTGGGCCCGCTGTGTCTCCATCATCTGCTGAAGGAGAAGGAACATATGGTGCGTATCCGTCGGTACCGGTGGTGGTGGCAGCAGTATCTCCGGAACAACGGCCGTAACCCTCTGGGGTGGAGGTGGTAGACCTCCCTGTGCAACTGCCTGGGTCTCCGGAATAGTAGAATCACTGGGGGCAGTCTCGTGAACCTCCTCCTCTGCCTGATCAGATCTCTCAGGCAAACTACTCGATCCAGTGGCCTGCGGGTGCGTCTTCGTCATCCTGGAGACGAATTGAAACAAAGAGGTCAATATGGCACATGAGTAGATTTATCAAGGAAGGACAGTTAAATTAATACAAGGGAAGTAATCATGATATCAAAATCGAAATTTTCTAGGTGTGATTGAGAAACTCCTATAATGTCCTAGGTCCTATGTCCTAATTGCAGGCTCGTAATTAGTACTCTAAGTCGAGCACCATTACGAGATCGCACTAACTGCGACACTGACCTGCATGGGCCACACAAAAACGTGTCACGACCCGCACCCTGATTAGGGGTACGAGAACGTGGGTACGTCCAGCCTACGCGCAGTGTCGGCGGTAGAACGCTGTATAGGTTATCTATAACAACTAACATCTAACAATAAGACATATAAACCTGTCATCTCCGCACGGAGGTATAACATAACATCTCAACTCTATATCTCAAACACAAGTCTAGGAAAGACAAGATAGAACATGATATGGAATCAGACGAAAGAAAGAACTGAATATATAGAGTTATCACACCACACAAATAGATATCCAACACAAATAAGTACAAGACCTGAAATATAACTAAGTCACAACTAACAATCGGAACAGTCCGATACAAAATGAAAACTATAAACACTAGACTAGACTAGGCACCCTCTACTGAGCTAGATGCTCCTCAGGCTCCTGAAGGTCACCCTCATGTGTCCCATAGAAGGTAGGACAGTCACCATCATCATCTGTAATATTTTCAACAGGCCCAGTCAGGACAGGAACGAGCACAATACATCTCACGCAGTTCATATCAGGTTGGGAAATGTAAAGCATGCATAGAGTAAGATACATGAACTGTAAAGAATATATGTAAAACGAGAGAGATTTGATAACTGGAAAATCTTATATATGATAAGTAAGAACTGTAGGTAACCTGTGATTTAGAGCATGATATGGTTATATAAACGGGCTTAGGACATATACAAGATTTCACAAGATTTCACAAGAATTTGTACAAGATGGGATTTGATCACATAACCATTTCCTACTCACCCTCCCCAATCAATACACAAGGATCCAGTCAAGTTACGTTACTTTGTACAAGAGGTTTTTATCATGTTTGCTCACGTGATCATGAGAGTACAAGATTGCACAAGAGTATACATGAAAGCGGTGTACATGAAATACAAGATGTTCGTGAAAAGCACATGACAACTGTATCTGATGCACCCCGAGGGAGATAACATCGCATAACAAGATCCATATAGTA
Source organism: Iris pallida (assembly GCA_029216955.1). Taxonomy (NCBI): domain Eukaryota; kingdom Viridiplantae; phylum Streptophyta; class Magnoliopsida; order Asparagales; family Iridaceae; genus Iris; species Iris pallida. Next base: position 1,995,924 of record JANAVB010043017.1, read on the forward strand.
CCAATCCGTGATAATGACGTGACAGCATCATGTAAAGTAATCTAAAGCAAGAATATAAGTCCTAACAAGCATGAAAAGATCAGAGAATGTACTCGCCTGTCACCCTGTATGACTGATATGAATAGATGTCCGAACTGGTGTCACAGAGTCCTATTTAGAGTAAAACAGGTCACAACATATCCACAATGGTAAAAATAGAGTATACAATGCATACTACATGATTCTAGGTCAATCTGGTCAAAAGTCAACTCTTGGTCAACTCTAAAGTCAAACTAGTCAAAGTTAGGTCAACACTAGTCAACTAGTTAGGGTTTTAGTCAAACTAGTCAAACTAGTTGTTTTAGGTCATTCCTAGTCATTTCTAGGTTAACTAGGTCACTTTTGACCTAAGGTTGACTTTGGTCAACCCTTAGTCAACAAGGGTCAACAAGTTGGGTTTTGGGCCATTAGGGTTAGCCCCAAGCCATAGGCTAATAATCTTGGCCATAGGCTAGTGTTTAGGTTTCTATATAAACCTATACCTAGTAGTCATACATATATATATATATCTATATATATAGACATACACTATCTATCTACTACCCAAATACCAATATGTAATACTCTATATAATACAACCCACACTCACATATATATACATAATACCATGTATAATCTAATACAATATATATATCATATATATATATATATATATATATATATATATATATTATATATATATATATATATATACATATATATATATACATAGAGATATATAGAGAGAGACATATGAGAGAGTGAATGAACAGTGAGAGAGAGGGAGAGAGGTCTGGAATAGGGTCAGGACAGGGGGGGTTCCAGGAATTCTGGAACCAAAGGCTCCCCCAAACACACACACACATATACATATACACATATGTATATATATAACTACACACACACACCACCAATTCTCCCCAAAATCGACCCACACTCACAAATACATATGTACTACACATATACACACTAAAATACACTAGTCCAATGTATTAAGCATGAAGAAAATCGATTTGAAACTCGATTTCCAAAACTGGAAAATAATCCCCAAAACTGTTGACAGTGCACAGTGCACTCGAATGGGGTAATTCGAAATACACGCAACCAAACGAGCTAAGGCTCGCAACCAAGGGTTGGTAACTGACACCCCACACATACACTAGTGTCCTAGGTCACTGACACGACACCACGACACAGTTTCGCGTGTCCAAACACGCAAAACAACCACTCGGGTAAATCTGGACACACACACGTACTACTCGTCGTGCACGCGTGCAAGTCGAGCTAGGACACGACACACACATCCACAAGTGTCGTGCACGTGTCCATAGCTAGGGTAGGTCTAGGTGTTCGTGAACACGTGTCTGTATCGTGTCCACGTGGTCGCGTGTCCACGCGCGAAGCGCGTATCAGTGGGGACTTTCCCGCGTACGTGTGTGTGTAAAACCCGTGCACATCGAATATCTCCCAAAATACTCCATAATATTTCCTGAAATTTTGTGTGCCTAATGACAGACATTGCCCGCACCCACACACAAGTTTTCGTGTGTCGAGGTGCTGTGTCGTGTCCTCTAGGACACTCGAGCAGCAGGGCAGCCGCACGGTGTCCTCGTGCGTGCGTGCGTGTCCGAATTTGGACACGAGGGTGCACCGAATTCGACTCAGTCAACTTGGGTTGTGTCCTACATGTCTAGGGCTACCCAAAAATATATTTTGTTTTACATTTTAACAAAAACAATTCCTTTGTGGCATTTCATCAAACAAGGTTTCCTAGTCTAGGATACGTGTCCGATACGGACACCAAAACTTCTAATTTCCACCAAATTTGTCCTACAGTTGTGTTAGTCCTATATGAATGCAATTATGAAGAGAAAACAGGAATTTAACTAAGTTTGTGAGAAAATACCTATTTGTGCAATCCAATGAAAATCAAGGAAAATGGGGGTGTGTGTTCTTCCACTTGATGATGTCCAATGCCTCCAAATCCTTGATTGCTAGTTCCCCTTAGTACCCTAGATGTTGTAGGGTCCCAATGCAAGAGACTAGAGTGAATTTGGATCAAGAATGATCAAGTTGTGAAGGTTTGAAGAAAAATGGATTTTCTAGGAATTAATTTCATGTAAATTATTCATGAATTAATTCAATGGGGTTTTATAGAATTGTGGGCTGCCATGGGGGTAGGGGAGGTGTCCTTGGCTTCCTTCATGGCTAAGGCATGGACTTTAGCCTAAAGGGTTCTAGATATTTTTTTGTTTAAGGAAAATATCCTTAAAGTTAATATCTAGATATTTAACCCTTTATCCCATGACCAAAACATCACCCTAATGATTCTAGGTTAGTGGCTAACTTCTAGTTTAGGGTAGGATAGGTTAGGGACTAATCATGGGACTTTAACCATGATTAAATAATAATAAAATCACATAATCTCAAATAAGTCTAGTAAATTACCAAAATACCCTTAGGCTAAAAATCACTAATTTGGTGTTCTAAGCCTATGGCTAAGCTCTCATGGTCATGGCAACTTCTAGGTTAGAGAAAACTAGGGTTTACACTAAGTTATACTAACCAAAATCACAAAGTCATAAGTCATGACTTAGCATGACTTTAGAAATGGTTTAACTACACTAATAATCACCAAAAATCATATCATGCCCTAAACACCATTTAATAATAATAAAAATAATAAATTTTCAAAAATCCCCAATTTCAGAAAACTGGGTGCTACAAGTCTACCCTCCTTAGAAAATTTCGTCCTCGAAATTAGAATGGTCATACTCCTTCTAGGTCAAACACCCCAACAATCACAGTCTCAAACACACAGTCCGATAATCATATGCGTCTGTCCAAAATCATGATATTCGGAATCTTCGTCATGCTAGTGAGCAAGGCTACGATATTCACAGAGTCCTCGACTAAGGTACATACCTCTAGAATCATGGTATTTAAAATTTTTGCATTGCCGCATGCCTGGCCGCGAAAACCTTAAATTCCCACATCCGAGAAATACGTCCAAAATCCGACTATATGTCCTCACTATGCCAGCTAACATGACTATAGAAGACTCTAGATCCCATGATCGAGACGACCTAGCCCATACGACTTATCTCAGAAGAAAAATAATTCACAATAAAATATCCGGACAAAATTTATCAACTATAAGGAACAGATAGAATCGAAATTCCGAGACAGTTATAAGGAGGCAAATGGAAATAGAATCGAAAAGGTTGGAACCTGCAATCAGCTCTCCCTCTGCCTGTGCATCATCGACTGCCATGGCGAAAGCTCGCCCCGGCTGGCCTCCCTTGGCCTGCTGCTGATGCTGGGCAAACCTCTGCTGCTGAGTCTGCAACGGTGGTCCTGTCTGCTGCCCTGTCGGAGCTCTAGCTCCTGCTACTGTCTGAGTCAATCGTGCCAAGCTCTTGGGACACTCCTTCAACTGATGCTCTGCTGAACCACAAAGCAAACACAGGCCCTGCCTCTTCCTGCAGTCGTCCCATCCGTGACCTTGCTTCTTGCAGAAGTTACACATAGGGTGCTGTTGCTGCCTGGGTGCCTGCTGGTGAAGTATATGTCCCTGGCCCTGAAACGGCTGCTGAACTGGCCTCTGCTGCTGTATGTGAGGGCGCTTGGCTGGCCCTGCACTAGAACTAGCCCCTAAGGTATCACTGCCCCTCTTCGGCTTGAGGCCGAAGTCCTCCTCTGCAATCTGTGCGTCCATCAATATCTGATCGAACGTCGCGTCACGGCGTCCCGAGGTGCGGGTGCACTGCATGAATAAGTCCCCTGCGGAACTTACGAGCCTTCTGCCCCTCATCCTGGATCATATCGGGAGCGAACCTGCTAAGGCGGAAGAACTCAGCTGCATACTCGTCCACCGACGAGTTCCCTGCACTAGACCCACGAACTGGCCCTCCAATGCTGTAAGAGCCACGTCCGGGAAGAACTTCTCCTTGAAGAGCCTCCGAAGTTCTCCCATGTCAGCCCTCTCACCGACGCACGAGGATCCGTGCGGTACCATGTCAGCGCAATGTCGAAGAATCGGCTGGCTGCGGCCGAAACCCAAAGCGCTCTAGGAAGCTCTGCCAGCTCCATGCTCCGCTGTACATCCTCTAGCCAGTCGTCTGCATAGAGGATGCCCTCCGTGCCTGTGAAGTCCCTGGAGCTCATCTTCCTGAAGTCCAATACTGTCCCCGGCCTGGACTGCTGCTGGTACGGCTGCTGGCCAGTAGGGCCCTGCACCGTACCCGGTGCCACTCTCTCTACTGCTGCTAGGGCAAGCTGATGCGAGTTCTCCATACTCTGCCTCAGCATCTCGATCTGTCGGTGTGACGCCTCCGACTGGCGCTGCGACGCCTCTGCCTGGGCCCGTGTGTCTCCATCATCTGCTGAAGGAGAAGGAACATATGGTGCGTATCCGTCGGTACCGGTGGTGGTGGCAGCAGTATCTCCGGAACAACGGCCGTAACCCTCTGGGGTGGAGGTGGTAGACCTCCCTGTGCAACTGCCTGGGTCTCCGGAATAGTAGAATCACTGGGGGCAGTCTCGTGAACCTCCTCCTCTGCCTGATCAGATCTCTCAGGCAAACTACTCGATCCAGTGGCCTGCGGGTGCGTCTTCGTCATCCTGGAGACGAATTGAAACAAAGAGGTCAATATGGCACATGAGTAGATTTATCAAGGAAGGACAGTTAAATTAATACAAGGGAAGTAATCATGATAATCAAAAGATCGAAATTTCCTAGGTGTGATTGAGAAACTCCTATAATGTCCTAGGTCCTATGTCCTAATTGCAGGCTCGTAATTAGTACTCTAAGTCGAGCACCATTACGAGATCGCACTAACTGCGACACTGACCTGCATGGGCCACCACAAAAACGTGTCACGACCCGCACCCTGATTAGGGGTACGAGAACGTGGGTACGTCCAGCCTACGCCGCAGTGTCGACGGTAGAACGCTGTATAGGTTATCTATAACAACTAACATCTAACAATAAGACATATAAACCTGTCATCTCCGCACGGAGGTATAACATAACATCTCAACTCTATATCTCAAACACAAGTCTAGGAAAGACAAGATAGAACATGATATGGAATCAGACGAAAGAAAGAACTGAATATATATAGTTATCACACCACACAAATAGATATCCAACACAAATAAGTACAAGACCTGAAATATAACTAAGTCACAACTAACATCGGAACAGTCCGATACAAAATGAAAACTATAAACACTAGACTAGACTAGGCACCCTCTACTGAGCTAGATGCTCCTCAGGCTCCTGAAGGTCACCCTCATGTGTCCCATAGAAGGTAGGACAGTCACCATCATCATCTGTAATATTTTCAACAGGCCCAGTCAGGACAGGAACGAGCACAATACATCTCACGCAGTTCATATCAGGTTGGGAAATGTAAAGCATGCATAGAGTAAGATACATGAACTGTAAAGAATATATGTAAAACGAGAGAGATTTGATAACTGGAAATATCTATATATATGGTAAGTAAGAACTGTAGGTAACCTGTGATTTAGAGCATGATATGGTTATATAAACGGGCTTAGGACATATACAAGATTTCACAAGATTTCACAAGAATTTGTACAAGATGGGATTTGATCACATAACCATTTCCTACTCACCCTCCCCAATCAATACACAAGGATCCAGTCAAGTTACGTTACTTTGTACAAGAGGTTTTTATCATGTTTGCTCACGTGATCATGAGAGTACAAGATTGCACAAGAGTATACATGAAAGCGGTGTACATGAAATACAAGATGTTCGTGAAAAGCACATGACAACTGTATCTGATGCACCCCGAGGGAGATAACATCGCATAACAAGATCCATATAGTACCAATCCGTGATAATGACGTGACAGCATCATGTAAAGTAATCTAAAGCAAGAATATAAGTCCTAACAAGCATGAAAAGATCAGAGAATGTACTCGCCTGTCACCCTGTATGACTGATATGAATAGATGTCCGAACTGGTGTCACAGAGTCCTATTTAGAGTAAAACAGGTCACAACATATCCACAATGGTAAAAATAGAGTATACAATGCATACTACATGATTCTAGGTCAATCTGGTCAAAAGTCAACTCTTGGTCAACTCTAAAGTCAAACTAGTCAAAGTTAGGTCAACACTAGTCAACTAGTTAGGGTTTTAGTCAAACTAGTCAAACTAGTTGTTTTAGGTCATTCCTAGTCATTTCTAGGTTAACTAGGTCACTTTTGACCTAAGGTTGACTTTGGTCAACCCTTAGTCAACAAGGGTCAACAAGTTGGGTTTTGGGCCATTAGGGTTAGCCCCAAGCCATAGGCTAATAATCTTGGCCATAGGCTAGTGTTTAGGTTTCTATATAAACCTATACCTAGTAGTCATACATATATATATATATATCTATATATATAGACATACACTATCTATCTACTACCCAAATACCAATATGTAATACTCTATATAATACAACCCACACTCACATATATATATACATAATACCATGTATAATCTAATACAATATATATATATATATCAATATATATATATAATATTATATATTTATATATATAACTTATATATATTACATATATATAGAGAGAGACATAGAGAGAGAGACATAGAGTGAGAGAGAGAGTGAATGAACAGTGAGAGAGAGGGAGAGAGGTCTGGAATAGGGTCAGGACAGGGGGGGTTCCAGGAATTCTGGAACCAAAGGCTCCCCCAAACACACACACACACAATACATATATACACACATATGTATATATATAACTACACACACACACCACCAATTCTCCCCAAAATCGACCCACACTCACAAATACATATGTACTACACATATACACACTAAAATACACTAGTCCAATGTATTAAGCATGAAGAAAATCGATTTGAAACTCGATTTCCAAAACTGGAAAATAATCCCAAAACTGTTGACAGTGCACAGTGCACTCGAATGGGGTAATTCGAAATACACGCAACCAAACGAGCTAAGGCTCGCAACCAAGGGTTGGTAACTGACACCCCACACATACACTAGTGTCCTAGGTCACTGACACGACACCACGACACAGTTTCGCGTGTCCAAACACGCAAAACAACCACTCGGGTAAATCTGGACACACACACAGTACTGCGTCGTGCACGCGTGCAAGTCGAGCTAGGACACGACACACACATCCACAAGTGTCGTGCACGTGTCCATAGCTAGGGTAGGTCTAGGTGTTCGTGAACACGTGTCTGTATCGTGTCCACGTGGTCGCGTGTCCACGCGCGAAGCGCGTATCAGTGGGGACTTTCCCGCGTGTACGTGTGTGTGTAAAACCCGTGCACATCGAATATCTCCCAAAATACTCCATAATATTTCCTGAAATTTTGTGTGCCTAATGACAGACATTGCCCGCACCCACACACAAGTTTTCGTGTGTCGAGGTGCTGTGTCGTGTCCTCTAGGACACTCGAGCAGCAGGGCAGCCGCACGGTGTCCTCGTGCGTGCGTGCGTGTCCGAATTTGGACACGAGGGTGCACCGAATTCGACTCAGTCAACTTGGGTTGTGTCCTACATGTCTAGGGCTACCCAAAAATATATTTTGTTTTACATTTTAACAAAAACAATTCCTTTGTGGCATTTCATCAAACAAGGTTTCCTAGTCTAGGATACGTGTCCGATACGGACACCAAAACACTTCTAATTTCCACCAAATTTGTCCTACAGTTGTGTTAGTCCTATATGAATGCAATTATGAAGAGAAAACAGGAATTTAACTAAGTTTGTGAGAAAATACCTATTTGTGCAATCCAATGAAAATCAAGAAAATGGGGTGTGTGTTCTTCCACTTGATGATGTCCAATGCCTCCAAATCCTTGATTGCTAGTTCCCCTTAGTACCCTAGATGTTGTAGGGTCCCAATGCAAGAGACTAGAGTGAATTTGGATCAAGAATGATCAAGTTGTGAAGGTTTGAAGAAAAATGGATTTTCTAGGAATTAATTTCATGTAAATTATTCATGAATTAATTCAATGGGGTTTTATAGAATTGTGGGCTGCCAAGGGGGGTCCTTGGCTGCCATGGGGGTAGGGGAGGTCCTTGGCTTCCTTCATGGCTAAGGCATGGACTTTAGCCTAAAGGGTTCTAGATATTTTGATTTGTTTAAGGAAAATATCCTTAAAGTTAATATCTAGATATTTAACCCTTTATCCCATGACCAAAACATCACCCTAATGATTCTAGGTTAGTGGCTAACTTCTAGTTTAGGGTAGGATAGGTTAGGGACTAATCATGGGACTTTAACCATGATTAAATAATAATAAAATCACATAATCTCAAATAAGTCTAGTAAATTACCAAAATACCCTTAGGCTAAAAATCACTAATTTGGTGTTCTAAGCCTATGGCTAAGCTCTCATGGTCATGGCAACTTCTAGGTTAGAGAAAACTAGGGTTTACACTAAGTTATACTAACCAAAATCACAAAGTCATAAGTCATGACTTAGCATGACTTTAGAAATGGTTTAACTACACTAATAATCACCAAAAATCATATCATGCCCTAAACACCATTTAATAAATAATAAAAATAATAAATTTTCAAAAATCCCCAATTTCAGAAAACTGGGTGCTACAATACTCAACTATGACGACATGGAGGCTGGCATACTGGACATAATAATAAGAAAGCTGAGAGAAATTCAAGGCAGTAGAAGGTGTGCCCCGTCTAGTTCGAAGGAGGTGCCATTAATCCAGAAAAAAAGCCGCCGTCCCAATCACATAAGTGGTCTGCATTCATGACGGCCCAACATTGGTAAGAATTCAAACAGAAAAATCCATATTCATGTGTAAACCGATGATGAGTGAAAAAATAAAATTACTCATGATATTGTGTATTGTTTTTGGGAAACAGACCATCGCTCAACGTGCCAATGAAGAAAACGCAAAATCGGCGCCTTTGAAGACATCCAAACAGATTTTGTAGACTTCGTCATGGGTTTGGAGGACGACATAGAGTTGCTATTCATCCCACTATTTAATGCATACATCAAACACTATACTCTGCTCACATTCAACTTTATCTCCTATGACTGGACACACTACAACTCCTTGAGGCTAACCACGTACGATACGTGCAAGGTGGATGCAGAATTAATGAAGAAAACCTTAGAGCCTATCGTTAGGAGAAAAGTTGATATGATGAGGGGGAGATGCCCGGCGAAGAAGGAGTATGAGAGCAAAGTGCTGAATTGTTCTCTAACTTGCCCACAACAACTGGCACCCAACTGCCTCTTGTACACGGCTTATTATATGAATATGTTGACGACTCCTCCCTTCGAAATACCGGAAGGAAATGACAAGGAAACTCACCAGAAGATTACAAAGATGAGGTTGTCATGGGCTAAGGAGTTGCTTTCAAGCAAATATGTAAAACAAACCTAGCAATGACATTGTAAAACAATAATGTAATTATGATATAATTGGGCAAGGAACTTCTGTCTTTTATAAGCTCTGCTTTTATAATATAATCATTTTTGAATTATTTACATTGTCAAAACCACGAAAAGTTTTGACTTTTATTTACATATGAAACAACTCGAACTCATGCGCCAAAAGGGCAGTCATTTTTATAATAAGATCTCCCAAATTCTGCCATTTATTGGCAAAATTTAACAACTCGAACTCATGAGCCAAGCTGCAGTCACTTTTATTGTCATTAATACCAATGAAATGTCATTTACATGGCATTAATACCAATGAATTCTTCCATTTATATGCCATTTATTCCTAATGAATCTGCCCCTTCGGATTATATTCTCCGTTTTAGTAGTAACGGAGAATGGAATTCTCCATTTATTTCGGAACGGATAATAACATTCTCCGTCTGTCTTGAACAACACAATAAAATGTTATTCACCGTTTAGTTTGAAAAAAGAATGAAGATGAGCTTGATGAGAATATAACGAGGTTGGTATGGACTAAGAAGACTACAATGATGATGTTGGTATGGGCTAAGAATTAGATTTCAAGAGAACTTATCTTTTATGTCTGCTCTGCTGTCTTTTATAATAAAATCCTTTTTGAGTAAGATTTACATTGTGATAACCACGAAAAGTTTGACTTTTTGAGTCACATGTACATTATGAAAGTCTGAAATACTACATAAAATCCTACTATCAAGAAAAAAGTTGAATGTGAGCTGCGTCCGGGCATCGCAGAGCAATGGAAGTCCTTGAGGCAAAGGAATTCCTTGAGGCAGTGGGTTCCTTTGCCTCAGTGAGTTCCTTTGCTCGGAGGATGCACGATGAAGTGACTTGCCTCAAGGAGTCATCCTACGGTTCCTATGCTCTGAAGATGCACGATGAATACCATCTACCACGCGGACAAGAATTAAAAGACGACAGAGAACAACACTCCTCACAATTGAAGCTTTCAATTGGATTCCTTGAGGCAAATCACTTCATCGTGCATCGTCAGAGCAATGGAACTCCCTGAACAAAGGAACTCCGTGCATAGTCAGAGCAATGGTACTCCATGAACAAAGGAACTCCGTGCATAGTGAGAGCGAATCAAAGTGCGAGCGCTCACCACACTCTGTCGGAGCGCTCGCACTTTGATTCGCTCTGACTATGCACGGAGTTCCTTTGTTCAGGGAGTTCCATTGCTCTGACTATACAAGGAGTTCCTTTGTTCAGGGAGTTTCATTGCTCTGACGATGCACGATGAAGTGATTTGCCTCAAGGAATTCAATTGAAAGCTTCAACTGTGAGGAGTGTTGTTCTCTGTCGTCTTTTAGTTCGTGTCCGCGTGGTATTCATCGTGCATCGTCAGAGCATAGGAACCGTTGGATGACTCCTTGAGGCAAGTCACTTTCGTGCATCCTCCGAGCAAAGGAACTCACTGAGGCAAAGGAACCCACTGCCTTAAGGAATTCCTTGAGGTAGAGCACCGTACAAAGCCACCCTTCTTCAACAAGGAAGACGTCGAAGAGATAGACTCCTGGCTGGCGCTTCGAAGAGCGTGGAACGATAATAAACTCCAAACTCATGCACATCTCAGTCTTCTGAAGGACTTCACCACCGTGCATCGTCGGACCAATGGAACACGTTGAAGAAACGAACTCCTGGCGGCAAAGGAACACCGTGCATAGTCCGAGCCAATCAACGTGCGGGCGCTTCGACAGAGCGTGGGTTGGCAATAAATCCAAACCCAGGCACATGTCAGTCTTCTGAAGGACTTCACCACCAAAGCTTCTTCGAACGAGGAGATCGACAACCAAGAGGAAAGAGTCTTGCCAAGGCGGGGATCGGTAGAGTCCATCGCCACAAGAAAAGCTAAGTGAGATGAGAACAAACTCTCTCTACACTACTGGCATTTATAGGCATGGAACAACTCGAACTCATGCGCCAAAAAGGCAGCCTCTTCGAATTCAATTCAATTAATTTCCATCAATACCAATGCATCTGCCCCTTCTCAATTAAAGCTAAGTAAGACTAGAACAAACTCTTCCAACTACGGCCATCTATATGCCATTAATACCAATGAATCTGCCCCTTCGAATTCTGCCAACTTTGATACCCCCTACTGTATCAAAGTTTTGATACCCCCTATGTATGACATGTGGGCCCTTCCTGCTTTATAAAATGTGTACACATAATATATATACATAAATTTTAATAGGGCCCACAAAACTCTTTTCTAACAAAACTCTTTTCAAAGTTTTGATACCCCGATGTATGACATGTGGTCCCCTCTTGCTTTGTAAAACGTGTAATCATATATATACACATTAATTTTTGAGATGTCCCACATGTCATACATAGGTGCCTGTATCAAAGTTTTTTCCCTTTTAAATGGGCCCCATAATTAACTTACAAAAAAAGTATAAATAAAACAAAATTTTGTTACAGTCAAGATTTGAACCAATGACCTCTTGAATACAAGTCTAGCAGTGTAACCACGACACCACAATAGCATTCTCCGTTTTATTAAACGGAGAATAACATTCTCCGTTTTGAATTAAACGGAGAATAGCATTCACAGTGTTAAAAACAAATTAGAATGTCCATTCTCCGTTTTAATTTAAAACGGAGAATGATATTCTCCGTTTCATTTGTAACGGAGAATTATATTCTCCGTTTTGAACTTTACGGAGAATGCCGTTCCCAGTATTAAAATGATTGAGGATACTATTCGCCGTTTAATTTGGAACGGAGAATAAGATTCCCAGTGTTAAAACACATTAGAATGTTCATTCTCCGTTTTAATTTGAAACGGAGAATGAAATTCACCGTGTCATTTGAAACGGAGAATGTTATTCTCCGTTTTGAACTGCACGGAGAACATATTTTCTCATTTTTGATGTACTACGTTTTAAATTGGAATTTAATGTTCTCCACTTTTATCTAATTGTCTTCTCAAACTTTTGCATTGGAGAACATATTTTTTTATCTAATTGTCTCGTGTGAATGACATCTTGCCACATAAGAAAGACATTATCTTAAGTCAACGACGTTTCATTTTATTCTATTTGCTCATTGTCACTATTTCGCTTTCGTACTTTACAATTACGATAATCGTGACCCATTTTTTTACAATATCTACATATTCTAGCCTTCGGGATAGATTGACTTTCTGTAGGCTGGCTTGATTTCCCTTGAGAAGGCCTTCCTTTTGTTGCTACCGGATTTGGCTCTTTTAAAGCTTCATGCACTCCTTGAACTGCATCAGCTACCATTTGTTCTTCTTCGCCAATATCGGTCACCATTTCTTTCAACTCCATCAGAACAGACGACATCAACTCCGTTCCCCTCTCTTGAACTTTGCTTGATTTTTTACAATAGTATGTAAACAGATTAGCTTGTTCATTAATAGCACCATACCTTCTGCTCTCAATAATGTCTGGGTGGATGAATCTTCTTTTGAGCCAGGTCCGGAGAGATAACTCTCTTCGCAATCCTTGAGCCAACGAGATTTTATCAAGTTCTTTGGAATATCTCCAATTTAAATCTCTTCATTGCTGCAAAAATATGCCTACAAGGAATCCCCTTGGTCTCCATCCACATGCATTCACATTTTATGATGTTGTCGGCCGGAAGAAATATAACCTTACGTTGACACTGTTTGGCGACAAATACTTTTGGACAGTGCAAACTTCTGTCTCTCTTACGATGTGATGATGGGGAACAGTATATGCATCAGAACGTGTGATTTCCTTCCTTACATCTATAAACACCGTTTTAGTGTAAATTGCGGCAAATTTACCTTCTATTACGGCCATGCTAGTTTGATTCACAACTGGTGTTGAGAATTTATCATTGACATGCTTACCCATCTGGCCGTAACGTAAGGCCGCCAAACCGTGGTCACAATTTTGAAGGGCCTTCCAAAGTGGCAGCTTCTCATTCAAAAACCTTTTCAGAAATGCGTTCATAGATTCACATCTATTTGTTGCAGTAGAACCGCCAAAATAATTACCACGTAGGAATGTGTCCGCCCATCGCTCCCTCGTTCTGTACAATGCAGTGGTCCACTCATTGTTTTCTAAATTATAATCTGTTAGCATCTGCTGCCAACGGTTTTCAAATTCTTCGACTGAATAGTACCTGTTTAGAAAACATGGACATTAACTAAAGTTGTGATATTGTAACAACAACATACTTCAAAGTAAAGTAGCAAGTGTGCTATGTACCTTTTAATCAGAAGACTCAGTTTATTGTGAAAACCCTCTCGGTGTACATGTTTGGCAGCATTGTTAAGGATATGCCATGAGCACGTTCGATGAACTACGCTGGGCATTAAATCCTCAATTGCTTTATTCATGGATCTGCAACCATCCGTGAGAACTGTCAATGGTAATTTGCCATTCATACACTCTAGGAATTTTTGCAGAACCCAAGAATAAGTCTCCGCAGTCTCATTATGGATCATTGCAAACCCAAAAACACAAGTCATCGCATGATTGTTTGTACCCACTAGAACCACCAACGGCATTTGACTTCTATTTGTTTTATATGTAGAATCGAATGCTAGTGAATCTCCAAATAGTTCGTAATCGAATCGACAAGAACCGTCAGCCCAAAAGAGATGGGTCAATCTGGAATCTTCGTCTACCTTGTAGTCGTAGAAGAAATCTGGGTCACTGTTCTCCTTTGATTGAAGAAATGTAAGTGTTGTCGAAGCATGAACATCGTCGAGTGCTCTACTATCTTGAGCTAGAGCGTTGTATAAATCCTTTCTCGTCACTCCAACATTATCCCAGCCACCTTTCTTCTGACAAGTAAATTCCATATCTCTCCAGTCCCCATCCCTGATTGCTTCATAATCTTAATTTCTTCCAACTCTGCGGGTGTTATATTACGATGGGATCTCAAAAAAGCTGATTCATAATTACTTCGCCAGGTTATGGTTGTGATGTACATGAAATTTTTTGACGGACCACATCTTTGTTTTATGGGTGTACCCAATACGAAAAATTGCTTTACAACCACTTCTGCTTTCACTTCTTGGCTCACGAACCCTGTTTGGAGCTTCCTTGTATTTCTTGTGTCTGTAATCCCGCATTCGAACAACACCAACTACGGATCGTCACCATACCAGATTTGTTTTCTTTACCTCGTTCTTTCTAATACTGAAACCATATGCTTTTGAATAAATCCGGTAGAATGTCCCTGCTTCTTCAATAGAGTTGAACTGTAGGCCAACAATATCTTCTTCTAAGAGCTTGGTTGGATCTTTATTAATGTTGGCAGATTGCAATATTTTTTCATCGTCGCTGCATCGAAATCCAATGGAGATTCATCGGCGTCCCTAAGAACAGAATAAAACAAAATAAACATGAGAAATAGATGTAAAAATATAATGCATTTCTTAAATACATTAGAAAGGGTGATGCGAAATAACATTTCGTTGTTTGAGTTGATGTCTTCATCTTGTTCTTTACTGTCTCCTAAGCTAACATCTTCCAAACTTTGCTCATCATCCAAATCATCTGACAGTCCTCTTGAAAGGAGGCTTTCTTCATCGACTAAATCTTCCACACGACGATCACTTTCTCCATGTGACGTCGACATTGAAGAAAATAGAGTGTGTTAGAAACCAGCAGAAGAAACGAAGGACAAGAAACAATAGAAGAAGAAAGAGTAATGATATTAGCGTACCTCCATATTGACCCTCTATATATAGCCCTCCCATCTGATGTGGCATGTTAAATAAATGAGCTTTTTAGCATTTTCCTAAATTAATAGTGTGTCATCTGACATGACTGATGACATGGCAAATTTTAATCCAAAAAGTTAACAACCCAATTTTCTCCATAATACTTCAACGTTAATATCAAAGTTATTTTAGTGTTAATATTAATTTATGTTAATATTAATATTAAGGTTAATGTTAATATTAATATTATTGTTAATGTTAACGATAATATTAATATTAATGTTAATGTTAATCTGGAATATTAACTTTAATGTTAATTTTAATTTTAGTTTTATTTACAAAAAAATTTGCCACGTCAGCTGCCAGATCAACATGTCACGTCAGCTGCCACGTAAGGATGGACAGTTTGAAAGTGCAATTTGGTGGTACAAAAAACATTATTCAGGAAGAAACAACTTCCAGCAAGGCAACAACACAACCTTTTCGTCTTCATTGTAACTCCGCCACGTGGCCCTCTTTTTATGGCTCATGAAAAATCTTGAGTGATTCTAGGAGCAAGCTTAATTTTAAGGAAACAACTTCCAACAAAACTTCTCGTCTTCTGGGTACGTGCCTTATTAAAATGTGTAGCTAATAACGCATGAGGAAGTTTGTTACAGCAATCTCCACGTGGCCCTCTTTTGTAGGATAACACATGCAGCAGCATTTAATGCTACGAAACCCTATTGTCTTGTTATGATGTATTGTGTATCCTATGTGGCATGAGGCAGAGCCGCAGAAGACAATAACTTGCATAGGCGGCTATATTCACAAATGACAAGAAGTTTAAAAAGTCATCTCCAATGCAAAAAAGTATTGAGAAGACAATATAAAGTAATTTTTACGACTTCCAAGACAACCTTTGCTCTTCTAATGATATGGTATCAGTGTTTATTATTAAATTGTGTAGAATAACGCATGCAGAGCATTTAATGCTACGGGAACATGTGAGAGAGAACCCAGAGAGAGAGAGAGAGAGAAGAGAGAGTATGTGGAGATGGGATAAAGAGGAAGGATCGAGCTCGACTAGATTTTAAACTTAAAATTCAATTTTTGGTTATCATTACTAATAACTAGTTGGCACGTACTAGTTTAGACGAACACTAACCGAGCCCAGAGCAACGTGACATCAGCTAGCTAGGTTTCTAATACCGTGGCATTCATGTTAATTTAAACATTTACAATTTTATTGAAACTAATATGACTACTAAAATTAAAAATAGTTTTGGATTTAACATTTACTTCAAACAAGTTAAATTTAAAATTGTATTCTTTTTATTTAAAATGTAATTGGAACTACAATTAATACTAACATTCGCTTGTCCCGTAGTTTAAGTCGTATTTCCCTCGATGCTAGGCTTGACGTAGCCCTTGCTTGTCAAGTCGTTGCACGAACACATTAGAAAAGAGTTTTGTTGGGCTATCGAAGTATAGCAAGCACCGTCCTGTGTCACGTGCATTTGTTAAGCAGTAAAAGGGTGTGAAGGCCACTGGCAATGTCAAGACATCACGGACTATAGCTGGGTTAGACGACGACCCTTTTGCTGCGGGCCGAATCGGTCCCTTGGCCTTGGAATGGATTGGTTGAAGGAGCAATACACAAGAATAGACTGCCATAGCTGGGTTAGACGACGACCCTAGATTCTCGACAGGTTGTAATATCTAACTGTTGTTAGATAGTAGAACTAGACAGCGTTCTACGTCGTTTCTGCGGTGTAGGCTGGGACGCTGTTACGTTATGGAATGCCCTTACTCCGGGTGCGGGTCGTGATAGGGTGCGCAAGAAAGGAACACTGTCGCTATCGATTCGGTCGGGACCGATAGGTTAGGATCGATTGACTCGATCGAACGGGAATGGTTGAATTAAGATCCATTCTCTCGCCTGAAGTAAACTCAATGTGAGTGGCTATGTCTTAATAACTAAAAGGAAAATATGCCTTCGCACGGTTATGGACAACTTGTCGACAACGTAGTTTCCTCGATCAGCACAGGTTTAGCGGGACTTGCATCGGAGCTAGCTACTTGCGTTGAAAGGACCCCGATTAACAAAGCTATACGTCCAGGATGGTTCCAGAGAAGCCATTCCATAACGTGACAGCGTCCCAGCCTACACCGCAGAAACGACGTAGAACGCTGTCTAGTTCTACTATCTAACAACAGATATAATATCAAAACCTGTCGAGAATGATCAACTACGAATGGAGGACAAGCAATGTCAATATAATATACTCAATAAGCTATGATATTGTTGCGACCGTCCAGTGTAGGTATTTATGTATGGTATTTATGGTGCATCATCTTAATTCAACCTAGTAGTTCAAAGGAGGGAATTATGTATGGTATTTATGGTGCACATCATTAGAACGGGTTGCGACCGTCAAGTGTTGTGATAAGCTATGACATCAGTAGGTTTGGGATCCTTCGCACGGTTATGGACAACTTGTCGACAACGTAGTTTCCTATCAGCACAGGTTTAGCGGGGACTTGCATCGGAGCTAGCTACTTGCGTTGAAAGGACCCCGATTAACAAAGCTATACGTCCAGGATGGTTCCAGAGAAGCCATTCCATAACGTGACAGCGTCCCAGCCTACACCGCAGAAACGACGTAGAACGCTGTCTAGTTCTACTATCTAACAACAGATATAATATCAAAACCTGTCGAGAATGATCAACTACGAATGGAGGACAAGCAATGTCAATATAATATACTCAATAAGCTATGATATTGTTGCGACCGTCCAGTGTAGGTATTTATGTATGGTATTTATGGTGCACATCATCTTAATTCAACCTAGTAGTTCAAAGGAGGGAATTATGTATGGTATTTATGGTGCACATCATTAGAACGGGTTGCGACCGTCAAGTGTTGTGATAAGCTATGACATCAGTAGGTTTGGGATCCTTCGTACGGTTATGGACAACTTGTCGACAACGTAGTTTCCTCGATCAGCACAGGTTTAGCGGGGACTTGCATCGGAGCTAGCTACTTGCGTTGAAAGGACCCCGATTAACAAAGCTATACGTCCAGGATGGTTCCAGAGAAGCCATTCCATAACGTGACAGCGTCCCAGCCTACACCGCAGAAACGACGTAGAACGCTGTCTAGTTCTACTATCTAACAACAGATATAATATCAAAACCTGTCGAGAATGATCAACTACGAATGGAGGACAAGCAATGTCAATATAATATACTCAATAAGCTATGATATTGTTGCGACCGTCCAGTGTAGGTATTTATGTATGGTATTTATGGTGCACATCATCTTAATTCAACCTAGTAGTTCAAAGGAGGGAATTATGTATGGTATTTGGTGCACATCATTAGAACGGGTTGCGACCGTCAAGTGTTGTGATAAGCTATGACATCAGTAGGTTTGGGATCCTTCGCACGGTTATGGACAACTTGTCGACAACGTAGTTTCCTCGATCAGCACAGGTTTAGCGGACTTGCATCGGAGCTAGCTACTTGCGTGAAAGGACCCGATTAACAAAGCTATACGTCCAGAATGGTTCCAGAAAGCCATTCCATAACGAGACAGCGTTCCAGCCCTACAGCAGAGAAACGACGTAGAACGCTGTCTAGTTCTACTATCTAACAACAGATATAATATCAAAACCTGTCGAGAATGATCAACTACGAATGGAGGACAAGCAATGTCAATATAATATACTCAATAAGCTATGATATTGTTGCGACCGTCCAGTGTAGGTATTTATGTATGGTATTATGCACATCATCTTAATTCAACCTAGTAGTTCAAAGGAGGGATTTGTATGGTATTTATGGTGCACATCATTAGAACGGGTTGCGACCGTCAAGTGTTGTGATAAGCTATGACATCAGTAGGTTTGGGATCCTTCGGATATTGGTCTAGCAAACCCGTATCGAAGCGATCATAGTCTTACACATAAGGATGCCAAAGATGCATTACGGTGCGAACCGTCCATGGTCATTGCGTGATGACAGACCATGGTCATTGCTGCGACAGACCATGGAGAACTTGCATCAGCTAGCTATGGCAGCAGTGGAGAGAGGTGCACCGGCTACAGTTCAGGGAGCACCATGACTCCCTAGCAGATCACATATCGCTCTAATAACTCAAATCACATTTTACATTTATTGTCGTATCTTATATTCCAGTTCAGCTTTACTTTCCGTATTTCTCACCATGCTATGTTTCCATTACTCACATGCTCTACCTGCTTTTATACTATACCATGATTTGAGACTAAGTTCTATTTGAAAGAAGGGTTACAACCCCGGTCCTTGTTTGGTCCAAGGGTTGTAACTCGGCTTCATATGGTTTCCAAGTCGCCTATATCTTTGTCTTGTATTTCATTATAATGTCTCTTATAGTATTTGTCAATTCATATGGAATGCTGTTGGTTTTGTACTTGCTCATTTTTCTGACAGGATACCGTTGACATATTACAATTGTCTCGTGTGACTGATTGCCCGACCTATTTTGGGGTCGATTCTGATGGAGTAGACCCGGGCTGTGGCTTTTTAGTAGAGCCACTAGACTTTGCTCACCCTGATTAGTGTAGCTTAGTTAGGTTTGCCTGGCCTACGAGCTAGCTAGTACTTTTTAGACTTTGCTCACCCGGGCTGTGGCTTTTTCTGATGGAGGCATAATGTATGGAACAATGTACTCCTTTGTGAGCTAGAGAGATCATGAGCGTTGTAGCCAATTGGCATGAGAGGGGCTATTCAGAGCCATTGTAACGTTTTCCTTCCGCTGCTTATGTTATCAATTTGAGCTATAAACACTATTGTGAATCTGTTATCTTGCCTTGCACGAGCGCAACTCCAGGCTCGTACGGCATCACCCCAGCGATGACGATGATTCGGGTGAAAACTTGATAATGATGAAGACGGTAACTCGGTCGACAAACGTAAGTATCGAGGTATGATCGAAATTTTTTTACAGTAGCATTAATATTAAATCTACATTGGCTTTTCTGTTAATTTAAAATTTACAATATAATTAAAACTAATATTACAAAAATGCTATTTGCTCCCAAAAAATTTGGGTGATACCATCTTCCATTATGTGGCATATGACATGGTTGCTAACATGACAGCTGACATGGCAAAATTTAACAATAAAATTAATATTAAAATGAACATTAATAGTAAATAAATAATTTAATATTAAATTAACATTGATTAATATTAACATTAATATTAACATTAACTTAGCATTAGCATTAACATTAATATTAATATTGACATTAACCTTAACATTAAAAAAATTTGGGTAATTAATTTTTGGGGTTAAAATTTGCCATGTCAGCTGTTATGTCATCTGCCATGTCAGATGCCACATAATGGGAGATGGCATCACCCAAATATGTTGGGAGCCCAAACGACTAATTGCTAATATTAATACAGTGGCATTACCGTTATTTCCAATAGATTCGTGACTTGTTCGGTCACACCCCTCCACGAGCGGGTTACATACACCCGCGTAAACGAGGGTTAAATAGCCTTTTCCAAAGAAGAGAACCCATCCGACTAGAGAGAAACAAAGGAAAGAAGAAGAAGAACAGTCGCAATGGAGAGGAGCAAGATCAACTGCAGCGGATGGGCCGTCATCCCTACCGAGATTCTTCGATGATACTGATACTGTCGGGGATGCCGACGGACGAGGTAATGTGCAACGTGGCCCCAGTTTGTCGTTCGTGGTGGAAGGCGCTCAACGGTCCCTTAGACTATTGGTCCAACGTCGACTTGGTACAGTGGTGCCGGAGGACCCAGCAAACCGCTGAGATTAGTTTGACCGTAATGAAGCTCGTGGCTCGCAGTGAGGGACATCTAGGGTCCCTCTTCGCGTACAAGCTCGACGAAGCAGCCTTCTCTTTTGCATGTTTAAGGCCAGTGCAAAATTTTATTTGGTCTTATTCTAATACTTTATTTTTCTATTACAAAATTTACGTATACTTTTGTTAATTTCTATTGATGTTTTCCCATTTTTATAATACAGTGGAAATTTCTAAGGGTTCTGCACATTCCGAAGTGCGACGTGAGTGATGAAACTTTCGTGAGACACTTGGAGTTTCTCCCTGTGCTGGAAGAACTCGACATTAGCTACTGCCTCTACATCACGTCGACTGGAATAATTTCCGCCGGAAATTATTGCCGCCGTCTGGTCAAGCTGAGTAGGGACATGCCCCCTCCATCTTACATGCTCAGGAACAGATTCGTGAAGAACACGAAAAACGAGGCGGAGGGAAAGGCCGTGGCTGATTCGATGCCGCGTCTCGAGCACCTACATATGGGATTCGGCATATTCAATGGAGACACGCTGCGATCTATCATATGCAACTGCAAGGGTCTTCGCCTGCTCGACATACGTGGGTGCTTCAACGTGATCTTCGACGACGAACTCTGGAAAATTTGTTATTCAATTCAGACGTTTAAAAAACCCTTTGATAATGTAATCCCAGTACCAGGAGAACCTGTGTACGAGTGGCATAATGATTTAGATACTATCTATCATTCCTGGGGTGATGGTGAAAACATTAGCATGCATGCATGCATGCATTTCTTTATACTCCCTCCGTCCCAAAAATATAGTCCTATTTCTATTTTCACCAAGATTAAGAAAATCCAATTAATATGTCCAACAAAACAAAATCTCTCCAATTTGCCCCTTATAGAAGTTTTGAATTTTGATTTTGTACTTATTGTGATCTCTAATTGGGTTAATGAATGCCATTAAATCTCTATTTGGATTTATTTAATGATATCACATTCTACTATGTAAATTAAACTTTGGAGACAATATTTTGGCAAATTTTAGTTTGAATTTTGGAGGCAATATAAACTAAAGTGTCTTTTCAGTATCCATCATTAGAGCTCAAGTATATTTTCAAAATACAACTCTTAAATGCGTAGAGAATTGTAGAGTTTATCTTGATATAATTGCAGTTTAAATAAGACTAAAATTGTAAATTACTCCACAAAGATCCATTATATAAAAAGAAATGGGCTATAATATGGGACAAACCAAAAAGGAAAGTGAGACTATATTTTTGGGACGGAGATTTTTTATGAGTTCGATTCTCCATTTTGAGCAAATTTTACTTTTGTCAATACTAATTTGTAACATGATTATTTTTTTTTATAAATAAAATAGACTGTGATATAATGACGCCTAAGACGGCTCACTTCTGAGATTTCGACATTTCCCAACACAGATTTACCATTAATACAACATCTCAGTGTAATCATATCCAAGAGATTTCACCATTTCCCAACACAGATTTTACTTTATTCAAAATGAATTCTCCGTCCTATATGGACCATTCTCCGTCCTACATGTATCATTCTCCGTCCTACATTCCGTATTCTCCATCCTAATGTACCATTCGCCGTCCTAAATGTACAATTCTCCGTCCTAATGTACTGTTTGGGAAGGGTGGAAAGTGGGAGGAAAGAAAAAGTTGAGGGAAAAGTGAGAGGAAAATTTTAAATGATGGTGTTTGGAAAGGGGGAGAGAACATGGGGGAGGAAAATTTGAGAGGAAAAAGTAGGTGGGTCCTACCAAAAATTTTTCCTCCCAAATGTGGGAGGAAAATGGAGAGAGATGAGAGGAATTTGAGTGAATTTACCCAACCACCCCTCAAAAGTTAATATTAAAGCATCATTTGAGAATACCAAGGAGGAAATAGTGATTATACCTATATCCATAAACAAATAAAAAATTGTTTTTAAACTTTTCCTTCCCCTACTTTTTGTCCATCCAAACAAAGGAAGGAAAATTTAACTTTCCTTTCATTTTACTCTCCTCCATTTTCCTTCCCTTCAAATTTTCCTCTCCCTCCCCACAAATGTTCCCAAACACAGTGTAAATGTACCATTCTCCGTGTTAGAGGAACGGAGAATGGCCATTAACAGCCAAACAGCCAAACTAATTCATAGCCTTCAAAACCAATTTATATAGATTCAATTCAAAACTAAACAGCCAAACTATTTAAAATTCACAACCCTACAGAACAGTCCTAAATGTACCATTCTCCGTCCTATATGGACCATTCTCCGTCCTACATCTATCATTCTCCGTCCTACATTTACCATTCTCCGTCCTAATGTACCATTCGCCGTCCTAAATGTACAATTCTCCGTCCTATAGAGGAACGGAGAATGACCATTAACAGCCAAACAGCCAAACTAATTCATCTTTACGAGCCTTCAAAACCAATTTATATAGATTCAAAACAAAACTAAACAGCCAAACTATTTAAAATTCACAACCCTACAGAACATTCCTAAATGTACCATTCTCCGTCCTAAATGTACCATTCGACGTCCTAAATGTACAATTCTCCGTCCTATCTCCGTCCTAAATGTACCATTCTCCGTGTTAGAGGAGCGGAGAATGGCCATTAACAGTTCCAAAATTTGTTCCATACTAAGTTAAAAGCATATAATAGCACCCAAAAAATGTTAACAATAGAAAATTTCTACAGAACCAAACACCAGACTCGAACCTAGGCCTTCCATGTAAAAGCCAAACAGCACAACCAACTAAGCCTGGAATAAGACATCAATAATGCTAAGTCTACTACCAATGCTTGCTTACAACACTCTTACAACCTTCACCCATTGATGACATGTGGGCCATGGCCCACATGTCAGCAATGGGTGAAGGTTGTAAGAGTGTTGTAAGCATTTGGTTGTAACTTTAACATTATATCCCAACTTCCAATAAGGAATAAGAAGAGTCGGTTAGGAACGTGTATATATATACATAGGGGTCCCCATTCATCTGAGTAGGTTGCACATTTAACATGGCTCCAAAAAGATCATCTAGTTGGGAACCATTGCCAGAGCCTTCTTCCATTCGTCGCCGATCCTCTTCGCATGGAGCACCCTCTGCGCCGCCTCCGGTCCATGACTGGCTGGCAGCGGCTGAGAACTTTCTGACCTCCTGCGGGTTGTCACTGGAGGTCATCGCTCGACCTCTTCATCCGGCGCCAAACTTTGACCTGTTGCCGATCACTCCGGAGGAACGGGATTCTCTGGATAAGAGGGAAGCGTTTCGCCGCCTGTGCCATAGGGCGGGTGTTCGCACCCTGCAGGACTTTGTGGAGATCCTCCGGGAGGCCAGTGAGGGCTAGACCCTTTTTTTCGTTTTTTACAGTTTTTTGTCCTCCTCTTGTATACTTCTCTGGAGAATGTTCCGGCGACGAAGCTGGGATTTAATGAAATATAATATTTTGTTAACTCAATTTGGTTTCGGCTACAATCAAACTTTTACAACCTTCTTACAACTTACACCCATTTGCTAACTATAGCATTGCTCTTTATAATTAACAAATCTTGTTGCGTCAAATCAATATATCAGCGACGATATCCCCATCAATGACTTGTTACGTCATAGAATTGACTATGCTGCCAGCGTCAATCTTGCCGTCAAATCCATCTTAAATATGATTACAAAGTAAAATAGAGGACAACATTGAGTGTTTCAATTTTACTCTTTTCAAGTACATAGTCTTCTTATTTTCAAAAATTTAATCAAATATTCGTAAAATGGAAATATTGAGTCTTAAACTTCACATTCTTAAATATGTTGTCAAATTTTTTTAAATAAATATGTTTCCACCACGTTTTTTCTGCCAAATTTTTTAATAATTTATACGGAACACGTGGATATATACTAGTAATAATAGTAATAAATTTAATTTTGGAAAAGAATTTTTTAAAATTAAGGTCTCAAAATCTCAAAGGTTTATGTAGTAATTTCACATGGATATATACTAGTAATAATAGTAATAAATTTAATTTTGGAAAGTAATTTTTTAAATTTAATAGTGATAAATTCGACCGTCTTATACTAGTAATAATAGTAATAAATTTAATTTAAGACTCAAAACTATTCTAATTTTTTCCACTTCCCAAGGTCATATAAGACGGTCGAATTTTCCCTCTTCTTCTCTCAAACCCTCTTCCTTCTCCCAAACCCTCTCCCAAACCCTCTTCTAATCAAAATGCCGCCGAAGAAACAACGACCGTCGCCGAAGGGGAAGGATCCACGAAGGGATGCGATACAGGCCCGAAGGGCAGAACTTGCAAGGGCGGCAAAAACCAAGATTATGGTCGCTAGGGCAGAGGCCGAAAGGGCAGCGGCGGAAGCAGCGGCGGCGGCAGCGACAATGAAAGCGGAGGCGGCGGCCAAGCCACGTGCAAAAAAGGCTAAAAACACTCATTGCTCGACAAAGACCAGAAAATCTATCTTCGATACAGAGTCGTCGGAAGACTCAACTTATGAAGATCGAAGGCGTACTCAAACGAAGGCTAAGGTGGCAACGGATACAGAGTCATCAGCGTACTCTGTGGATTTTGAATCCTCATCAGAAGAGGAAAATGAAGAGGAAGAGCAATCATCAAATAAGTCCCAGGCTGGAGAGGAGGTAAAAAAATTTAAAGACTCTAAAACTAAGAAGATATACATTAAATATTTCAAGAAAAAGGCTGTTATGCCTGAAAGATTAATTAAGATGGATGATGTCGAAGACGAAGCTTTCCTGGATATATTGAAATTTTATCAATTGGAGAAACTGAACAAATCCTGTCTTGAGAAAATCAACCAAACAATAGTAAGAGAATTTTACTCAAATCTTCCGGCTGAAATTAAAGAAAAAGAAGAGGATAAATCACTGGTATTTCTGAGAGGGAAACTGATTAGGGTAAATGCTGCTGTCATCAACGAATTTTATGGATTTGATCCAGTTCCTGAGTTTGATATGAAAGATATTGATAATGTTTCCATGACGGATGCAATTCATGAGATTACAGGTGTTTCAATGGGTGCCAAGACCCCTCAAAATGTATACAAAGATCAATTAAAAACTTTGTATAAATTGTTGCATGCCTACGTATCTCAAACACTCAACCCTACTGGACATGAGTTTTCCATCCATCCCGAGAGAGTAAAATTTCTTTATTATATGGGGAAGAAAAAAAGGATGGATATAGGTTCCTACATGTTCAGTAGAATGATGCATCTCGTGGAAAAACCAACTGCAAGGACAGCTCTCCCTTTCGGAGGATTTGTATGCTCGATGGCTAATAAACATTCTGTCCCAAGCTTAGCAGGGAATGTTTATATTAAAAACAAAGGCCCCATGAGAAAACTAACCTTCACTCGAATGTTTGGAAAACGGGCAACAGCTGCAAGCAAACCATCAACATCTGAAAAACCATCAACTTATGGAATCAAAAACACTAAGGACAGGGTTGATGATCTATACAATTTTGTTGCTACAAACTTTGAGAATGTCTTCAAAGAGATGACGACTATATCCGACAACCAAAAATTGATTCTGGATAAGATTATCCAAATAGAGGTTGAATTTACTGACCAAGAATAAGATTTTCCTTCCCTCGTGAAGAAGGTAAATGGGGCTAGCCAAAATCTTATGTAAAAATACACACTGTGCACATTGACACTTTAATGCTAGCCATCACTTTGATACTTCTATTTATGTTTCTGGATGTCATTTCTACCTATAAAGTGAGTCAATACTGACTATAATTTTTCTTCATCCGTCCCTCAAGGTGTAGGTGAAGGATATTTTGAGAAAGAAGAAGAAGTAGGAAAAAAAAAGAAACAAGAAGAAGAAGATGGAGACGGCTATGAAGATTCATCTTTTGAGTTTTGAATGTCTCTTATTTCAATGTGGAAGTAATATTTGACTTATAATATTGTTCTGAATATTTGTTGGTCATGGCGGACAAACTAAATTTTGTGTTTGAAATATTGTAAGACTAAACTTTTCGCTTGTACTCAGTGCATAGTTCGTAATTTGTTTTGAAAATGTAATATGGTCTTGAATTTAGAGTAGGTCTGATATTTATTTGGATTATTGTATTGTGAATTATGCAGGTTCTATGTTGAATTACTAACGTGGATTGGGCAGATTACTGTAACGTGAATTATACAGTTTATTGGACTTGGAATGAAGTATACTTAATTTGATTATGATTTTTTGGTTGAAGCATTTATTTGGTTGGCAGTTGGCCTTCATAGATGATATTGATATTTTGGTGTATTCCTTTGATTTGCAGATGCCCATCACAGATTTCGTGAGTCCTGGGTGCATTGCTAGGGTTTACAGGTGGCCTCATTACGGATGCATTCCTGGGATCACTGAAACTTTATTTGATTGTAATATATTTTGTTTTCTGTAAAAAATTATTACATCGATGCCATCAGTATGAATTCGATGCCAATGCCTGTTCATCCCTTGTTATTGCTGAAACAAAATTGTAATCCTGCGTTCATCCCTTGTTATTGCGAAAACATAATTGTAATCCTGCATGTTCATCCTTTATTATTGCCGTCAGTACATCGATGCCATCAGTATGAAGTCGATGCCAGTGTAAGGCATAATGTAATGTAAGAAAAATTCTCTTTGATAGTAGGTTAATTATATTCAAACATTCGCAAGAAATTTTGTTCAGCCATACAGTGGAAGCCTGATAAAATGATATTCGAATTATCTTGAAAATGATTGAATATAAAATGAATGTACTATGGTAAATGATATTAAAAATACTGTAAATATTTGGTGAAAAAAATATAAGATACTTGAACATTTCCAGTCCTAAATGTACCATACTTTGTTAAAAGCACAGAGAGTGTCCGTTCTCCGTTTTCAAAGAACGGAGAATGGCCATTCTCCATGTTAAAGTAACGGAGAATGGCCATTCTCCTTGAGCATGGCCATTCTCCGTGTTAAAAACAAAGAGAAAAGCCATCCTCCGCCCATTCGCCGTGTGGAAAGCAAAGAGAATGGCCATTCTCCGTCCATTCGCCGTGTTAAAAGCAAAGAGAATGGCCATTCTCCGTCCATTCGCCGTGTTAAAAGCAAAGAGAATGGCCATTCTCCGTGTTAAAAGCAAAGAGAATGGCCATTCACAGTCCAAATAAAATATTCTCTTCGAAAATATTATCATTAGAAAAGTAAAAAAAATTTCGCCCGATCAATACAGATTTTTTTTTAAAATATGTGACAAGATGATCCGCCCGACCTCAGAAGCAGGTTTCCTCAGTTCACCACCACCACCACCGTGACATGTAGCTTCATTAACAAAATATTAAATTATTAGATAAAAAATAAGATTTCTGACAATGGCATGGATAGTAAAATTAGAGCGCCGCCGCTAGTACTTCTTGTTCGAGGAGGTTTCGACTATGTCCGACGCGAAGCGGACCGATTCTTCACGGCGCAGCTGGTACTCCTCGTTGTTCTAGGAGGGCTCGACGACGTTCGACACGATCCAGACCGATTCTTATTTCCATCTTCATCTCTGTTTCTCTTTCCACCACAACCACCAACACCACCACCACGACGGCCTGTAACCAAAAAAAAATTACGAAATATTAAATTGGATGGACTTTTGAGAGAGTAAATATGAGTTAATTTAGGGTGTTCATTAAAAAAATTAAAGTGAAGAATGACCTGCTAAAGCAAGTTACCAACAGGTCAAAAGTCTAAATCAGCATTAAATAATGTTTCTACACTATTATTCAATCCGAACCATTGGATCAACATCCAACGGTCCAGATTTCGGATGTATCGATACATCCATTTCCAGCGGATGTATTGTAGAACGACCCTATATATATATATATATATATATATATATATATATATATAGGGTCGTTTTTTTCGGTCCAGATTTCGGATGTATCGATACATCCATTTCCAGCGGATGTATTGTAGAACGACCCTATATATATATATATATATATATATATATATATATATATATATATATATATATATATATATATAAAATATATATATATATATATATATATATATATATATATATATATATATATATATATCGTATTATGGTTCATGCAAGAAAATTTAAAATCCTATATAATTAATATTTCTATCTAATTTAAACTATTTTAATATATTTAAAATTAACAATATAGTATTATTTAAATATATTTCTAGAGTTATATATATATGTATCATTTTATAACTAAAATATATTAAACTAATGTTTAAACTATTGTAATATAATCTAATTTTTATCTAATTACTCAATAATATCAAGGAAAAAAAATTGCGTGTATCGTGTATCGTAGTTTAGCATGACCAGTGAGTAAATTCAGTAAAATATACTCTTTTTTCCAATTACATCATTTATACCATTAATTAATCTATTATAAAAAAATTAGGTTTATTTTCCTAAATGAACATGATATGTTCAAGTTATCAACAGCTAAAAAATTTAATTAAAATTAAGGATACATAAAAATAATTATTATTAACATGCTCGAACGTAGTGGAAGAGTACCAGGGTTCACAATACGAATTTGTGGCCCATTTTTATGTATCCAGGCTTCCTAGCTTTTGGTTAGGCTTAATTGTAACTAAATATATTGAACTATTTTAATTTTTGTAACTTGATATCCTAAAGTTTTATCTTATACATGTTAATACTCTAAACTATAATTAGATAATACCTAGATGGAGTTGACGAAAAATTCAAAATGACAAAATAACCCATGTATGGTAATACATCCAATTGTGTTGCCCCATCCATCATTAAACCAAAATAACCAAATTCCAACATTTTCAAATTTCTTCATGCATGTATGAAGAATTAGTGATTAATCACTCTCCATTGTCTTTCTATAATTCGCCATAAGAACAATTTTGGTATATGGATCGCATATGATTTATCTTCCATAATTTATAATTCATTTACCCTTCTTATTCTTTTTCGTGGATTATGTATTGATTTATCTCCCCTACATTCCCCACTTCATGACAACAATTTTTTTTTGGCCAAATTAGTGTTTTTATAGATATTTTTCTTTTGTTTTCTTTAGGGTTGTTTAGGATTTTGCTAGGTTGTCAACTTCTTTATTAACTAGTGAATATTTTGATGGTTTTTTATATATGGATTTTATTTTTGATGTATGGTTTGAATAATTTGGGGTTGTCTCGTTGCTACTCCGTGAAAGTACAAATTGGTAAACTTTAATTTGAGAAACAGAAAAGGGTTTGAAATCATTGACGATGGCTGTTTACGTGTTGTGGATCAAAATTCACATATGATGTTTATGTTAATGTCTAGGCATGCTAATGGAGACCAGATGCAGTGTTAATGTTTTTTTAATACAAATCAATTGGGAACCATATATCAATTGAAGAAATGTTCTATCACCATAGAAGCATGTCTAGAAAAATATGATGGTTAATAATAGAACTCATGCAAGAAAGGATTTTGAAATAAAAATTCTAGAAAAAATGGCGGTGGATCAATTGTTGAAACTAAACATGTTCTTTTGGTAAAAAGAAAGCAAGGTTAGCAACTTACAACTCAATACTTTAGGTTAGTAACATTTATAATTTGAAACTTTAAGATATCAAGTTATAAAACTGAAATAGTTCGGAATATTTAATTACAATTAAGCCTTGTGATTAAAAAGGTCAGCCTTTCATAATAATGTATCAAACAAATTTGGAGCAACTTAACAACATTGAAAAGAAGGTAGTATTGGTTGATTATGCTACATCAAAAGAAAGATATTTCATCTCCAATACTTGATATCCTAATAATATATTAAATTTTAGGGGAAATTTATGAAATGTCCAAAAAATGAAAAAGTTTTATGTAAAATCCACCTCAAAATAACATTTCATCGCGTGCCCAGAATTATCTATTAATATATAAAAGTGGGTTCCAAATGACCTTTTTGCACTTCCTTCTAATTTATTACAAAAAAATCCGAACCATGGTATTCAAAAACAAAAAGCAAAAAAACGTTTCGTACTATCTCTTCTTCGATAAGCCAATCAGTTTATCCTCCAAAATCTAGGGTTTCTCCTCCAAAAATTTCAAACATTCCTTTCATTCGAGATATTCGCACAATGTCGTCACCATCGAAAACATTACCAAATCAAGAAGCAAATTATCAAAAAGGGAGTGACGGAGAATCATCATCAAATCCAAAAGAGAATGACGGAGGATCAAAGAAACGGATAACTAAACAACTTACATATAAGCAGAAGAAGCCTGCTACGCAAAATGAAGGTATAACTTTAACTTATTTTCATGATTCGTTGATCATTCTCCATGTTAAATTCCACTAAGAATGGTCTTGATCATTCTCCGTTTAAAACAAGGAGAATGACCTTTTCCGTGTAAATTAGGCATTCTCCGTGTTACTAAAACGGAGAATGGAATTCACAGTGTATTAAATTTAACACACAGAATGTCATTCTCCGTGTATTTTAAAACGGAGAATGTCATTCTCCGTGTAATTTAAAACAGAGAATGTCATTTCCAGTGTAAACTACACGAAGAATGACAATGTCATTCTCCGTTGTAAATTACACGGAGAATGGCCATTCTCTTGCGTTTTAAAACTGGAATGCCATTCTCCGTCTTAGCTTACACGGAGAATATCACGAACCGCACCCACTGTGAGGGTACGAGAACGTAACAGCGCCCAGCCTATGCCGCAGTGTTGGCGGTAGAACGTTGTTCTAGGTCATGAACTATAACTACATAACATGAAATACTCTCCAAAAGGAGGCCAACACAGAGGTACAACTCAATCACAATCCAAGGTAGAATGTAGCACGATGAAAATAGATAGAGAAATCCTCAAATGAGGTACAGCAGAATGAAATAACATAAGTTAATAACTACCAGTCTCAACATCTCTAGAATATACAACTCTGAAATCAAGGACAACAACTAATCATAAAAAGAAGAACAACCTAGACTATCTATGCTAAACATGGGTATCATCCTCAGCAGCTGCCTGAACCTCCCCAGGGGTCTAGGTCGCGAGTGTCATCTAGGCAAGCTCCATAGTAAGGGGTGCAGGGTTCCTCATCATCCTCTATAAAAATTTTAACAGGTCCAGTCAGGACGGGAGCGAGCACAAAACATCTCACGCAGTTCATATCAAGTTAGGAAATATAAAGCATGCAATAGAGTAAGATACAGGAAACGCTGAAAGAAGAATATATATGAAAAATAGCAGAGATTTGATAATAGGAAATATCTATATATGATAAGTAAGAACTGTAAGCAATATGTGATTTAGAGTACAATATAGTTATGTAAACGGTTTAGGACAATGCAATGGTAACTCCATTGTACGTGAGTGCACAATAGACATATACAATAGTTATACAATATTGTACAATAGGATTTGATTACATAACCAATTCTACTCCCCCTTTCCAATCAATACACAAGGATCCACTCCAGTTATGTTATCTTATACAATAGTGTACAATGTTATACAATAGATGTACAATGTTATACAATAGCTGTACAATGTTATACAATAGTTGTACAATGGTAATATCTCAAAAGAAGATCCATATAGTACCAATCCGTGATAACAATCGTGTCAGCATCAAGTATAGTAATCTAGAGCAAGAATGTAAATCTAGACAAGTATGAAACGGTCAGAGAATGTACTCGCCTGGTATCTGAATAGCTGTAGTAAATGTACTGTCCGAGATGAGGTACCTGACTCCTAGTTAGAGCAACACAAGTCAAGATGTATACATGGAATAATAATAGTAATCTACAATGCATCTGCATGCTGTCTAGGTCAAACTAGGTCCAAGTCAAACTTGGTCAACTCTGGGTCAACCCAAGCCAATACTC
Source organism: Iris pallida (assembly GCA_029216955.1). Taxonomy (NCBI): domain Eukaryota; kingdom Viridiplantae; phylum Streptophyta; class Magnoliopsida; order Asparagales; family Iridaceae; genus Iris; species Iris pallida. Next base: position 2,028,821 of record JANAVB010043017.1, read on the forward strand.
TAGTCAAACTAGGTCAATTGGTCACATCCAGACTAAATGTTGACTTTTGGTCAACTCCAGTTAAACTAGACTAGTCAAACTAAGTCAACCAGGTCAAGTCTAAGCCAAACAAGTCTTACTAGGCCTAACCAGCCTATTCTAGCAAGTACACACACTATCTGGGCTATACAAGCCAACAACACATGTTCACTGGCATTCATGCCATATACATAGGCAATGAGCCATAGGCTATGTGCCCTGTACATAGGCTAAACACACATTAATTATATATCTAATTTAATATAGATAATCACATATACATCTATAGGCTACATGATAATATACCTCACATATATAGATATATATGTATATACATATATATATGTAAATATATGCATGGGTTAATAGGGAGAGGAATACATGTGTGTGTAGTGTTAACATAGTGGCATGTGTGTGAAACTACATGAGTGTGATACATGTGATACAATATGTAGGTTGGATGTGTATGTGTGTTACAACTACCATGTGTGTGGGATACATGACCAAGTTTGAGAGCCATGTGTAATAGGTTTTAGGCATTTTAGTGAGTAAAGTATCAATGTGTGTATGGGACAAGGTGTGTGTGAACATCTACATAACAGTGATGTGTATGTAATAGTTAATTTCAGAAATTGTGAAATGAATATGTGTGTGTACATAATGTGTCAATGTAAATTAATGTGTGTGTGTACATGTAAGGGTATCCTTGTGAAATAGGTTAGTGTGTATCATGGAATGTGTGGTACATGAATGTGAAATAGGAATAGTGTTATGTCAATATGTAACAGGTATTCAAGGGTAGCTAATCTCAGGGAATAGTTTCCAGATTTTTACTTGGAAATCAACCCATGCATTTAACCCAATTGCAGGTATTCAAAATACCAAACAAGCTGATACTTCAAACTCAAGATTATATAACCATAGTAACCTAAACTAATGTATCATAATAATTCAAAAACCTAAACTAAAACAATGCATATCCCTCTCAGTTAGATCAAGGAATAAAAAGGAAAACATAAATTCAATTCATGTTTTGGTATCAGCCAACACATCACTGCATAACACTTGACAGCCTACCCAATATTCGAAATCCATTATCTCAAGTAAAATCCTAATCTAACATGGAAATTCATCCCAGCAGTATCTATTACATATGTAGGAATCAAATGATGGCAAATCAAACATCAATAAAATCAGTTTTCTAAAAGGAATGAAAAGTTCAGGATTTAAGTATCAGTCAACCTGTTGGACAGCCCCAACCCCAAATTCGAAATCCAAAACTTAACACAAATCAAAATCAAACTTCCAGTAATCTAATACGTGTGTGGGTGATCTAATCATGGTATTTAAATATTACAAAATAGTAAAAAAAATTATAAGTTAACTCAGAAATCAACTAAGGAAACTGTGTATCAGTAATCGTGAAATCGAACCCAACCTAACATTCGAATACCATAAAAATCCCATTACAGTCATACCCTGAGGTTAGACACACATGTACGTATCAAGTGAGGGTGTTCTCGTGTCCAAACAATGGACACGAAGTGTCCAAATTGTACAAAACAGGTTGTGTCAGACTGTGTATACAGGCAGGCTCGTGCAGCCGTGTCAAGCTCTCGTGGACACGATTCACTACACTAGATACCTCGTGCACGTGTCTAAGTGTTCGTCAGGACTAGGAGAGTGTATCCCGCAGCCTGCACAGTATCCACGTGGATCGTGTCGCGTGCACGAGACGCGTATCCGACGCGATTCTCGTATTTGTGCAGTCTGGGCAAGGTCCAGTGTGAGTGAGATTTCTCACTAACCACTCAACGAAACCCGACCAAATTTTGTGAGCGTCGTGTCAGACACTAGGCGCACGTGTATACAAAAAATTAGGCCATGAAAGGCCGTGTCGTGTCCTGTGTCGACCCCGAGCAGCAGGGGACTGCACGGGCACAGTGCGGTGCCTCGTGCACGTGATGCGTGTCCATTTTAGACACGAAAATCCACCAAATTTTGACTCAGTCCTCACAAATATTGTTATACACATAATAACCAACATTTCTATTCAATTAGATTTTAAAATTAACAAAATTCATTTCTATGAGACATTTTAACAAACACATGCACATACACATAGACACGTGTCCGATACGGACACCAAACGGACACGATTTCCTACCAAACTTGAGAGACAGCTAGGAGACATCTAAATCTAGCCCTAAATGCAAAGAAAACAGAATATTAGATCAATTTATGGAGTTTTACCTATAGATGCAAAAAGCTTGAAAAAGCTCCAAATGGGGGATTCCTCCTTGCTAGCCAAATGCTCCCAACTTGTCCCAAAGCTGGGATTAAACTCCAAAATCAGAAAATAGGAGAGTATTAGGCTCTAATGCAAGAAACTAGAGTGGAAAAGGATTTAAGAATCTATGGAATGGGGAAGAATGGACTAACCTTTCTTTTTCCTATGTGCTCTTTTAATACAAAAGAGGCAAGAACTAATTAGGAGATTATTTATAGGGAATAGAATGACCTAGTGGCTGGTCATAAAGGAAAGAATTAGGTTTAGGGTTTCACTAATGGGCTATGGGCCAAGTTGCACTAGCTAACTAGCTCAAGTCCCCAGCCCTTGGTCCAATGCAAAAATCCTCCTACTTTCTTCATGAAACTTAGCCAACTTAAGTCAACCAAGACCAACTTGAGTTAGATTAGGGTCCATACCATGTTAGCTAAGTCACCAAAGTCAAGGTCAAAGCCTAGGACAGTCTCTTAAGTCACAGCTAGCAAAAAGTCAAATTAACAATCACCAATGAAATAAATTCTAAAATAATTCAAAGGGGCTAAATGACCAAAATACCTTCATGCTCAAAAGTAAAAATAAATCATCCTAATGACGTTGTCAGGCTCTAGGTCAGGCAGTCCCTCAGGTTACACTAGCAAAGTATCAAAATCACAAGCCATGACTTAAAACAGTTTTTAAATAGTTTAAAATGATTAAAAATCACCAAAAATTATAATATAAAATAAATATCAATAAATAATAATTATAATTACAAAATTTTAAAATTACTCTCATTTCAGAAACTGGGTGTTACAATCCTACCCCCCTTAGAAAAATTTCGTCCTCGAAATTTAAGTCGGTCGTACTCCTTCTAGGTCAACCACCCACAATCAAAGTCTCTAAGCAATTTCTAACTCATACAATTTGAAGAATAATATATAGAGTCATGGTCAACCATAGCAGTTGAAGGTCTCATCTAGATGGACTAGTCATATTAGATCAAAACAGTCCCACGGTATCAACATACAAGCAATATACGGTGTTCTGCTGGAAAGATAAAGAAGCAACAAATCATTAAGGTATAGGACAGTCTACCATCCTATATGAAACTGGTAAGGACAACTAAGAATTAATTATGAAGGATTACCATTCCAAGGATGATCAAAATCGAAAGTTTAGGCATGAGTATCAATAGCATTGAAATCCAATAACACAATATATATATAAAAGGAGATTTAGTCCCGGCACGATCTAAGTTGATCAATTTCAGGATAAATCGAAGTTTGGGCAAGATGGAGAACGAGGCCATTAAAGTCTGAGTACGAGTATCCAAGATTTAATATCCATGTCACAATTGAATTAATTCAATTGAATAAGACCCCAAACACTGGATGATAAGGAGGATGACCCGGTCGACTGGTCACGATCAAAGAATTAGAATTTAAAGGATGATGCAAGGATATAGAAATAAGTCAATTTTCTCCTTTGGATAGGGAAACTAAACGTGATACCTTGGGTTGATCTATCAAGTACAGTGACTTTTCTTTCTGAAATATGTGAAAGGCAAAACAATAAAGAGTTCAAAGACGATGCTATTAAGTACAATACGTGGTTCATAGGCGATGGAAATAATTCAAAAGAGAATTGCCAAAGCTGTCGTGGATGAGACTCTAGGGTAAATTTAACTATGTCTCCTTCCATGTAGAATAATATATGAAAAGCGAACCAAAGTGCAATAGGTTGATCAGACCATCATGCATCGGTTCTGATTAGACAATATGTTAGTGGGTGCCGGCCCCCAATAAAATATGTCATGATCAAGCTCGAAAAGATCAGCTTGCAAAACTGGTGCTAAATTAGCAACATAAGATAGACAAAATATAAGTAAGGATAATGATGAAGGAAGTTAATAGTCTAAAATCCTTTAAACATCAAGGAGTGAGGGTGAATCAAAACAAGAGGAAATGATTTTCAAATTAAAGTTCATAATGAGATTCATAAGGGTCGTCCAGGAATCTTCTCAACTAGTCCTAACTGTGATTGAGTACTCTCTCAACTAAAGCCTATTCCTTAATTCCTATCGCAGGCGCGCAGTAGTACAACTAATCGTTGCACTACCACGACATCGTACTAATGCGACTCTCGACCTGCATAGGCCACCACTAAAAATGTGTCACGACCCGCACCTACTCTGAAGGTACGAGAACGTAACAGCGCCCAGCCTACGCCGCAGTGTCGGCGGTAGAACGCTGTTCTAGGTCATGAACTATAACTATATAACATGAAATACTCTCCAAAAGGAGGCCAACACAGAGGTACAACTCAATCACAATCTAAGGTAGAATGTAGCACGATGGAAATAGATAGAGAAATCCTCAACTGAGGTACAGCAGAATGAAATAACATAAGTTAATAACTACCAGTCTCAACATCTCTAGAATATACAACTCTGAAATCAAGGACAACAACTAATCATAAAAAGAAGAACAGCCTAGACTATCTATGCTAAACATGGGTATCATCCTCAGCAGCTGCATGAACCTTCCCAGGGGTCCAGGTCGCGAGTGTCATCTAGGCAAGCTCCATAATAAGGGGTGTAGGGTTCCTCATCATCCTCTGTTGTAACTGCCTGTTTTCAAATTTTAGGATAAAATGATAATTTTTACAATTTTAGAAATTTTAGAAATTTTTATTTAATTTTATTGTTATTTGGGGATTTTTAGAGTCCGGTTCAAATTTCAGCTCATTCCGACTCGTATCGGGGACCCGGGGTAGCCTAGACTCTGATCAGGACCCAAACTTAAGTTAGATATGGCCCATAAAATTCCACAAATTAGTCTGGTACCTTTAGACAATTTCCTCGTGACTTAATCGGTCAATTTGCAGATTTTATCTTGGTTTTTCCGACCCCGAAAAATTGTTTAAGTCAATTTTGACCTAGAGGAGGCTTGGAGGGCATTTTGGACATTTGCCAAAGCCCCCAAACCTTCCATACATTGTCGGCCAGCAGCAACATTGTGAGACCCGTCTCACTGTATCGGTATTTTATAAGGATACATATTTATTTGAGCCGTATTTCGTATTTCTCGATTTGTGTGATATTTTAAAATTTTCCAAGATATAGGAATTTTATGACTTGGTTTAACTTGGACTTGGTTTTATTCGGTTCGGTTCCACTTTGACTTGGTTTGGTTTAGTTGGTTTCTCATGAGCTGAGGTGTATGGCTTAGATTTAGTGGAGAGGAATGAATGGTGGAGATCACTTGAGCTTGTTATATAAGCCACTTTTCTCTCTCCCTCCTCATTCACCCTCATTCATTTCTTTTCCACCAAACCCTAGCCATTGGAGAGAGAGGCAAGTACACCTTGCCGAATCTTGAACAAATTTATTTTTGTTTGTTCTATTTTCTTCCTTGCATGATTCTAAGCATCTTTAGAACTTGAAATTTTCGGTTTTACCGAGTGGATTGTTGTAGATCTAGCTTTATGGTATTTTCGGTTTTTCTGGGTTTTGATCTGTCAAACTTGTATATTTTTGCTAGTTGATGGTTTCATGTTGTAGAGAATTTCATTCTACCCCGAATTGACCTATGGAAGTCCGAATTTGGACTCCGGTTGGAACATTGGTGGTATGGAGAAGCCATGGCATTTTTTATGAATTTCTTCTCAGTTGGCAAATGTTGCTGGCTTGCATTTGTTTCGGCCGCAGGAGTCTTGCCTAGCCGCATGGGCGTGGCAACATTAATTGCTTCCTGACATGATGGCATTTATGAGCTAGCCGCATAAGAATTTGCATTTAATGTATTGTTGAACACCAGCCGCATGCCTTCCTAAAAGCATTAAATGTCCTGCTTGTTTCCATAATGCAAAAGCATTAGATAATGTTTTGCTTCAGAAATGGCATTAAATGCACTTTTGCTAACATATTAAATAATTGCTTGTGTCAGAATACATTGAATGCAATTTTTTTAGCATTTTTTTCACTAGCTGCATGGGACAAGCATTGCTTGAATGCACTTTTCTAATGCAGACTTGCTCAAATGAGCCGCATGTATATTATGTATCTAATACACTTTCTTGGAAGTAGCCGCATAAGCTTCTGGATAAAGCATCATCTGAATGCATTTTTTTCCTAATGCTTTCTCTGGGAGCTCAAGCCGCATAAGAAATGCATTAAATGCATTTTTGCATTTTAGTCCACAACATCTAAAGCCCCAGCCGCATAGGAATGGATTAAAGTCACTTTAAGCATTAAGAACTTAGTATTATATGCATTGAGTGATTTTTTGCACTTTAAGCCTTATAGTTATAGAAAATACTTTAATGCACCTTTTTAAGAAAGGTCAGCCGCATAGGCTCTAATAGTTTAATATTTTATTTGCATTTAAGCCCTTTGTATTTAATGCACTTGCTTTAGTCTTAACCTTTTAGGTATTTGCATTTAAGGCCTTGCGTTTAATGCATTTGCATTCAAGCATCACCCTTAGTTTAAATACTTTAGCACTAATGTGTGTTGGCCATTATTTCTTTATTATTATTTGTTGTACTTTCATGCAAGCAAATGTGAGGGTGAGCCGCATGGACATTTATAGCATTAGTAATTGCTTGATGCAGAGCCGCATGGCCTTTGGCCATTAAATATTATTATTAATTGCATATTGTATTTTTGCATGGAATCTAAGGTGAGCCGCATAGTCTCCCTTCCCCACTATCTAATATTTTGGCCACGTGAGCCACACTTTTACTGGCAGTCATCATTTTATTGTTTGGCCACGTGCCCCTTTTTCCATTGTCTTGCTTGCAAAATGGAAGCTTGCATTCATTGCGGGTCCCACTCTCTTTGTCTTTTCTGATTGCGGAAATGTTTTTTACTGGCATTTAATTTTGGAGCCGCATGGCCTCCCACCCATTCTTGGCCGCATAGCCCCTTTTGTTATTTTCTGGCCGCATGGGTAGCCTCCCACTCTCTTCGACCGCATGTTTGTTCTCCCACTTTTGGACCGCATGGGTCCCACTTTGATTGTTTAAATGTTTTATTTGTCTGAATTGTGGTCAGAATTTTTTCCCACTCCCAACATGAAAGTTGTAAAGTTTCTCCTTGGCTTCAAGAATATATATTATAAATATATTATTGTTTAATTGTGCAAGTATTTTACTTCTTTGATAAATGACTTGACACGACAGTGACCCGTGGTGGTGCACTCTTGACCATGAACTTGACATGATATCTTGACATGATAACTTGAAATGATAAATAAGAATGACTTGATAGTGGCCCGTCGTGGCGCACTCTTGATAAGTAATAATGATAATGATAGTGGCCCGTCGTGGCGCACTCCTGACAAGAATTAATTAGTATCCTGACACCGTGGGTGTTGTATTGAATGTGCTTGTATAAGCTACCGTCAAGTCTTGCATCATGTCTAGGACATGAATTCCTGATTTCCCACGGTCAGGGATTCATCTTGAATCTGGCTAGGTTAATGACTAGATTGATCAAGTAGTTCATGGAGAGACTTTCCCAGTTACCTGTTGCCCCTTTGACCCCGGCCTTATATATATATACATGGGATTTGTTGCTATCCGTCGAGATGAGCGCACTTTCAGCCCGCCGTCGAGTGTGGTACCTTAGGACACATGTATCTTACTACAGTGTGTCTGCTATATCATGCTATCTTTTTCTTTTCTTTGCTGGGATCACTCAGGTAGTAACAAACGGGTAATTGGACTTGGAAGAATCTCATTGCATCTTGCTAGTAACTAGGCCTGTGATAACCCTAGTTAGTTAAAGTATCAAGCCGTACTTATTGCTTGGCCGTGATTCATTGAATGGAGTCTAACTCAGTCTAGTCTTGACTTGATCCTGCACAAGATTGTCACATGACCTGATTGTTCATATTCGTCATGTCCTGTACATGATCGTTATATGTCCTGATTTCTTATTTTATCCTGCCGATAAATGGTGGAAGAAACCAAGTTCTGTTCAGACGAAGGGTTACAACCCCGGTCCTTGTTTGGTTACGGGTTGTAACCTGGTTATCTGAATAGTCCCATGGTTATCTCATCGTATATCACCTGCCCAGTTCTATTTATTTAACATGTTCTCCAGTTTACTTTATGTCAAATGATGATTTACTTACTGTCTCCCTATGTTCGGGATAAGTGCATTGGTACTGCACAAATCTCGATCCTCCTTTACTTATTTGCTTGTTGTTTGCTAATGATTGCTGGTTTTAAGTTCATAGTTCGGCCTCCTTTGTGGTACTTGCTATTTGGGGTCTGACCCCACTGGTTTTGCATGGCCAAGTTCTAATAGAAGAGCCCGAAGGATCTACCGCACCATCTACTCGACGGTGACCAGCCGGAGCACCAGAGTGCCTCAGTGGATTTCTTTTTCATTTTCCCACTGATATGTAAATTCTTCTCTTGTAATATTTAGTCCCGAGCACGTGTTTAGCTCGTGTTTTGGTATTTTCCTTGATATTGTAGCCTACGGGCATAAACATGATATGTGTATTCTAGACTATAGCTAGTCCTTATCATGTACGACTAAAACTCTAGCTAGTCCTCAGTTCTGTGGTACTGGCTTCATGATCAGTCATGTATATATGGTTCGGGACGCCTTACTATTGTAAGTATGATGATCGTACTCCTTGCTCTTGTATAATTGCCTGTGATTGAGATACCTAGGATTGTTAAACCATAGGATTGACTGATGGCTTGTAGAGTAACCCCCATGTCTTGACAGCTTATACGTGATTTCAGAGTATTAACGTACTTTGGAATTGCGTAGCTGGCTATGTCTGCCCCCGCTCTCCGGTATTCCGGTTCTGGGGCGTGACATGGTTTTAGTGGTGGCCCATACAGGTCTTGATTTTCAGATTTGTGGAGGTTACCATGTTTAGATATCTCAATCACGATTATCCTTATTGATCTCCTTCGGATTATTCTCTACCTCTGATAATTGACTTGATATCTGTTTTGATCGTTGGTTATTCCTGTTCCCATGATTTGATCTTGTGTCCTTCAACTTTCAAGGGCATTGTTCTTGATCCTTCAGATTATCTTGTTCGTGTTTGTCGAGGGCAGCTCAGCATTCTTCAGCCAGGCCAGTTATGGAGGATCAGTCTCAGCATGCATACAGAGATGTCAGTCCATCCCGATCAGCCAGTCGCTTCTGTCTTCGTATCTTGAGACAGGTGAAAAAGTTCAAGCATCTGTTTCAACTACGATGACATGTCCTGGGTAGAGTCGTGTCTTGAACTAAGTCATTGGTACCGACTTACCTTGTGGCTTGACTTTATCTATTTTTGGGAATCAGCTTAGGCCAGCGAGGACGTTGGTTTCTACACAACTGACTCAGGAGCCATATTGATCCATATGCCTCCAGCCCTTCTTGATCATGATTGTATTTATTCTTGTGCATTTATTTACCGCTTACGTATTTTACATTACTGATTATTTTACTTACTTACTTGCCATGCTTAATTTATTGAGATTGTTGAGTTTTCTGGAGCTTTTGTTTTGTTATCTTGCTCGACTAGCCTCAGAAAATTTCGAGGACGGAATTTTTCTAAGGTGTGGAGAGTTGTGAGACCCGTCTCACTGTATCGGTATTTTATACGGATACGTATTTATTTGAGCCGTATTTCGTATTTCTTGATTTGTGTGATATTTTAAAATTTTCTAAGATATTTCATGACTTGGTTTAACTTGGACTTGGTTTTATTCGGTTCGGTTCCACTTTGACTTTGTTTGGTTTAGTTGGTTTCTCATGAGCTGAGGTGTACGGCTTAGATTTAGTGGAGAGGAATGAATGGTGGAGATCACTTGAGCTTGTTATATAAGCCACTTTTCTCTCTCCCTCCTCATTCACCCTCATTCATTTCTTTTCCACCAAACCCTAGCCATTGGAGAGAGAGGCAAGTACACCTTGCCGAACCTTGAACAAATTTATTTTTGTTTGTTCCATTTTCTTCCTTGTATGATTCTAAGCATCTTTAGAACTTGAAATTTTTGGTTTTACCGAGTGGATTGTTGTAGATCTAGCTTTGTGGTATTTTCGGTTTTCCTGGGTTTTGATCTGTCAAACTTGCATATTTTTGCTAGTTGATGGTTTCATGTTGTAGAGAATTTCATTCTACCCCGAATTGACCTATGGAAGTCCGAATTTGGACTCCGATTGGAAGTTTGGTGGTATGGAGAAGCCATGGCATTTTCTATGAATTTCTTCTCAGTTGGCAAATGTTGCTGGCTTGCATTTGTTTCGGCCGCAGGAGTCTTGCCTAGCCGCATGGGCGTGGCAGCATTAATTGCTTCCTGACATGATGTCATTTATGAGCTAGCCGCATAAGAATTTGTATTTAATGTATTGTTGAACACCAGCCGCATGCCTTCCTAAAAGCATTAAATGTCCTGCTTGTTTCCATAATGCAAAAGCATTAGATAATGTTTTGCTTCAGAATTGGCATTAAATGCACTTTTGCTAACATATTAAATAATTGCTTGTGTCAGAATGCATTGAATGCAATTTTTTTAGCATTTTTTTCACTAGCCGCATGGGACAAGCATTGCTTGAATGCACTTTTCTAATACAGACTTGCTCAAATGAGCCGCATGTATATTATGTATCTAATACACTTTCTTGGAAGTAGCCGCATAAGCTTCTGGATAAAGCATCATCTGAATGCAATTTTTTCCAAATGCTTTCTCTGGGAGCTCAAGCCGCATAAGAAATGCATTAAATGCATTTTTGCATTTTAGTCCACAACATCTAAAGCCCCAGCCGCATAGGAATGGAATAAAGTCACTTTAAGCATTAAGAACTTAGTATTATATGCATTGAGTGCTTTTTTGCACTTTAAGCCTTATAGTTATAGAAAATACTAATGTGTGTTGGCCATTATTTCTTTATTATTATTTGTTGTACTTTCATGCAAGCAAATGTGAGGGTGAGCCGCATGGACATTTATAGCATTAGTAATTGCTTGATGCAGAGCCGCATGGCCTTTGGCCATTAAATATTATTATTAATTGTATGTTGTATTTTTGCATGGAATCTAAGGTGAGCCGCATAGTCTCCCTTCCCCACTATCTAATATTTTGGCCACGTGAGCCACTCTTTTACTGGCAGTCATCATTTTATTGTTTGGCCACGTGCCCCTTTTTCCATTGTCTTGCTTGCAAAGTGAAAGCTTGCATTCATTGCGGGTCCCACTCTCTTTGTCTTTTCTGATTGCGGAAATGTTTCTTACTGGCATTTAATTTTGGAGCCGCATGGCCTCCCACCCATTCTTGGCCGTATGGCCCCTTTTGTTATTTTCTGGCCGCATGGGTGGCCTCCCACTCTCTTCGACCGCATGTTTGTTCTCCCACTTTTGGACCGCATGGGTCCCACTTTGATTGTTTAAATATTTTATTTGTCTGAATTGTAGTCAGAATTTCTTTCCACTCCCAACATGAAAGTTGTAAAGTTTCTCCTTGGCTTCAAGAATATATATTATAAATATATTATTGTTTAATTGTGCAAGTATTTTACTTTTTTGATAAATGACTTGACACGACAGTGACCCGTGGTGGTGCACTCTTGACCATGAACTTGACATGATATCTTGACATGATAACTTGAAATGATAAATAAGAATGACTTGATAGTGGCCCGTCGTGGCGCACTCTTGATAAGTAATAATGATAATGATAGTGGTCCATCGTGGCGCAGTCCTGACAAGAATTAATTAGTATCCTGACACCGTGGGTGTTGTATTGAATGTGCTTGTATAAGCTACCGTCAAGTCTTGCATCATGTCTAGGACATGAATTCCTGATTTCCTACGGTCAGGGATTCATCTTGAATCTGGCTAGGTTATTGACTAGATTGATCAAGTAGTTCATGGAGAGACTTTTCCAGTTACCTGTTGCCCCTTTGACCCCGGCCTTATATATATATACATGGGATTTGTTGCTATCCGTCGAGATGAGCGCACTTCCAGCCCGCCGTCGAGTGTGGTACCTTAGGACACATGTATCTTACTACAGTGTGTCTGCTATATCATGCTATCTTTTCCTTTTCTTTGCTGGGGTCACTCAGGTAGTAACAAACGGGTAATTGGACTTGGAAGAATCTCATTGCATCTTGCTAGTAACTAGGCCTGTGATAACCCTAGTTAGTTAAAGTATCAAGCCGTACTTATTGCTTGGCCGTGATTCATTGAATGGAGTCTAACTCAGTCTAGTCTTGACTTGATCCTGCACAAGATTGTCACATGACCTGATTGTTCATATTTGCCCTGTCCTGTACATGATCGTTACATGTCCTGATTTCTGATTTTATCCTGCCGATAAATGGTGGGAGAAATCAAGTTCTGTTCAGACGAAGGGTTACAACCCCGGTCCTTGTTTGGTTACGGGTTGTAACCTGGTTATCTGAATAGTCCCATGGTTATCTCATCGTATATCACCTGCCCAGTTCTATTTATTTAACATGTTCTCCAGTTTACTTTATGTCAAATGATGATTTACTTACTGTCTCCCTATGTTCGGGATAAGTGCATTGGTACTGCACAAATCTCGATCCTCCTTTACTTATTTGCTTGTTGTTTGCTAATGATTGCTGGTTTTAAGTTCATAGTTCGGCCTCCTTTGTGGTACTTGCTATTTGGGGTCTGACCCCACTGGTTTTGCATGGCCAGGTTCTAATAGAAGAGCCCGAAGGATCTACCGCACCATCTACTCGACGGTGACCAGCCGGAGCACCAGAGTGCCTCAGTGGGTTTCTTTTTCATTCTCCCACTGATATGTAAATTCTTCTCTTGTAACGTTTAGTCCCGAGCACGTGTTTAGCTCGTGTTTTGGTATTTTTCTTGATATTGTAGCCTACGGTCATAAACATGATATGTGTATTCTAGACTATAGCTAGTCCTTATCATGTACGACTAAAACTCTAGCTAGTCCTCAGTTCTGTGGTACTGGCTTCATGATCAGTCATGTATATATGGTTCGGGATGCCTTACTATTGTATATATGATGATCGTACTCCTTGCTTTTGTATAATTACCTGTGATTGAGATACCTAGGATTGTTAAACCATAGGATTGACTGATGGCTTGTAGAGTAACCCCCATGTCTTGACAGCTTATACGTGATTTCAGAGTATTAACGTACTTTGGGATTGCGTAGCTGGCTATGTCTGCCCCCGCTCTCCGGTATTCCGGTTCTGGGGCGTGACAAACATCCCTCCATTGTTCTCATTGCAAGAAAAAAACCTCTCTCTCTCTTCCTTCTCTCATTTTACAAAGATCTCTTCCCTTCTCCTTTGGATTTTAGGCTCAAAAGTAAGTCAAATCTCTTCCAATCTTTTCTATTTCTCTAGATCTCTCTCTAATCTTGGTGCTAACCCTTGTTTATCTCTTATTTGTAATTTTTATCTAAGTAGAACCTAGCATGGAGGGGTTGGAGGCTTAGATTTGGCTCTTGACCCAAAAAGAACCAATTTTGGGGCTTTTCCTTGGGATTTCAACTCCCAAGAGGTAAACCCTAACTCTAACTCTTGTAATTGCTCCTAATTAGTATTATTTACATATTAGAGGATACCCGAGGCGTAGGACAACCCATTAGAAGAGGTTTGGAACCCATTGGACTCAATTCGAGACTTTCGGGCTAGGTTTAGTGCCAATTTTGGGGAAAATCCTAAATTGACATGTTTGGGTGTTATCCCTAACCTAATTAGACCTAATTAGGTTAGTTTGGATGAGATGAGGCTAGGTACGTGTCCATATTTGGATACGTGGGGTCGTTTCGCAAGAAATCATAAAAATAGGCTTTTTCGGGGTTTCGGGTTCCAACACACGGGTGACTTTTTGCACCGACACTAGAATCGGCAAGCTCGTACTTAGAATAGGTTCTAATCATTATTTAGAACTCGTGGGTAGAGTTTGGGTCGAATCCGGATAGGTTTGGTGTCCGTATCACGCGGTATCGCGAATCGGACACCCCGAAGTCGCCAAAATGACCATTTGGCCATTCGGGCCTCGTTTCTCATTTCCGCTCGCGTGCGCGAGTTAGATTTCTCGTGTGGGGCACGTGTCTAGGCTCTAGAGGGTAGAATTGTAAGAATTGGGTATTCGGATAAGGTTTTGGGTCGTTTAGGAGTATATGTGTATGTGTGTGTGTGGTGGTAGTGGTGGTGTTGGTAGTGTGTGTGTGTGGTGGTAGTGGTGGTGTTGGTAGTGTGTGTGTGTCCATATATATAGATATCCATATGTGTGTGTGTCTATGTATATATATATATATATATATATATATATATATATATATATATATATATATATATATATATATATATATGTATGTATGTGTGTGTGTGTGTCTATGTATATATATATAGATATGTATGTGTGTGTGTGTCTATATATGTATGTATGTATCCATGAATGTGAGTGTGTGTGTATATATATATATAGATATGTGTTAGAGAGTTAAGAGATATTAGAGAGTGAGAGGAAGAGTTTAGAGGAAGAAATTAGAGGAGGAAATGAAGAAATTAGAGGAGGAATATAGAGGGTAAATAGAAGAGAATAGAGAGGGAGTTGGAGAGGAAAAGAAGTAGAGCAACCACAGCAGCAAGGGGGGGATAGGGGCTGCTGTTCCCCCCCCCCCCCCCCAAAAAAAACAGCCACAAACAGCAGCAATAGCAGCAGAAATGGCAGCAGTAGCAGCAGCAGAAATGGCATCAATAGCAACCCAAAAACCCCCTTTAACCCCCCACAAAACCCCCTATATATATACCAATATATACATATATATACCTACATATATACTCCTATATATAACCATATATATCCTCCCTAAAATAGCCTATGAGTGGGTTTGTGGAATGAGATTAGAGAGTTAGAATTAGAGGGTTAGAGTTTAGCTAAAGAGAGAAAAAAAAAAGGAGAATGGTTGGATATAGAGTAGAAGGGTGATTTTGAGTTCCGAGTGCCGGAACGTGTCCAAAATTGGATGAGACTTAGATAATGTAAATTAGATTTTGTGGGTAGGCTCCGAAGTTGAAATCGGAGTTTCGTTGGAGATTAGGAGAAGGGTATCACGCGAAATCATTGAGTATCTTGCGATACTCAAGATAATGGGATTTTATCCTTTTCGACTTTTGGAAATCAAGATACCGTGATACGGTATCGAGGTTCTAGGAGAGAGTTTAAATACCATAATAGAGGGTGGAGGAAAGCTTAGGATGAAGCGAGGAAGCCTAGTGTGGGAGTTAGAACCTAAAGAGGGATTATTACCAAGATAACGGATAAATCGACAACATATGCCGTAAGATGGACTGGATGTCCATTTTACCTAGGTATCTTGGTAGGTAACGTATGTATAGGTTAGTATCCTACTACCCTAGGGAGCACGGGTCAAAATACCAAGCGTAGGTAGGCTAACTTGATAATTGCCTAAGTTAGAATTTTACCCTTTTTAAGGGTAAATTAGGATATTGGCCTACGGCCAAGATTTGAGTTTCGAAGTCCAAGATGGACTTGGATATGGATTGTAGAGGTTGGTAATGATTAGAAATAGCCGTCTTAACCTCGGTTGACCACGGTTGACTTTTTAGACCAAAAGTCAACTATGGGTCAACACTTTACCCAATTTAGTCCCAAATTCCATTAAACTTGGACAGTTGACCAAAAGTCAACTATTAGTCACCATTGACCTAGAATTGACCTAGGGTTGACCTAGAGTTGACCAGAGTTGACCCGTTGACCAAAAGTCAACTGTAAGTCAACTTTCGACCTAGTTTGATTCGGATTGACTTTCAATGTTCTCCTATGACCAAGGTTGACCTAACTAGACTAGTCTTGACCTAGTATGACCTTGTTAGGCCTAATATGACTTAGAATTGATCCTGTACAATCTAGTTTGACCTAGATTGACTTAGTTTGACGTGTCTTGACTATTTTGACTCAGTATGACTTAATTTTACTCCCAAACTATTATATTGATACAATATTCCATCTATAGGTCCTTGAGGCACTATTCTTGGACTCAGTCGACTTATCCATCACAGTACAGGCGAGTACATTCTCTGATAATATTTTTGTTTTATGATATTGTCTTTGTTTCTAGTATTTAGTGTAGATTATCCTTATTCTCTTGACACATTGTTCACACGGATTGATATTTGTCTGGATCCCGTCATAAGATGTTATTCCTCTTATATATGGTATACAGTGGACAAGCCTTCATTGTTTTTTGTTCATTGTATAGATACGATTCCTGCGTAGGCTCGCGACCTCCTCAGAGAATACGTATCATGACGTGTCATGACTGGATCCACTATATTAGTCAGGGATGGGGGTGTTAGCGTAGATATGTGATCAATACCCCATAGTATTATATTGTATCATCATTGTATCACTATAGTATTCTCATTGTATAGTGTTAATCATACACTCACGTATGATTAGCCAGGCCAAACATTGTATCAAGTTCTAAGCCGATCACATGTTGAAACTAATACTAAACTCACATAGATATAGTTCCAGATTGTTGTACATGATTTATACTGTTTTCCTGTTCTTACATTCAGATTACAGCCTTGACATGCCTTACCATGATTCATGTACACATTATTTACTTCGTAGATTCTCTCTATTTACTGCTACATTTTCAATATCGTCTAACTAGAATTGTTATTTGAGATTTGTGCTCATTCCATCCTGACTGGATATGTTGACAAAATTTTACAGATTGTGGCGAGGAGGATTGTCCTACCTACTACGGTCCGGTTGACATAGTGGGCGTAGACTTGGAGACCTTGGTTCAGCAGGGCTTAGCTCCGCCCGACGAGCCTCTAGCTTAGTTTAGTTAGACTAGACATTTTGGACTCGACCTTGTCTCCAGCTTGCTACTTATGTTATTATATTATATCTTGGATTGTATTAGAGACTGGGACTTAGACTTGTATATTATTTGTGTTTGGACTCGACAGGTTATATTTTATAGTCTTGTTGTCTTTATCTTTCAGTCTTTGCTTATCTTAGAATTGTGATTGAGTATTCATATATTATCATTGCTTGTCCTCCGTTCGGAGTTGACCATATTCTCGATAGTTTTTGATATTATATATAAACTATTGTTAGAGTAGAAAACCTATAGCGTTCCATGCCGTTTTTACGGTGAGGGCTGGGCGTTGTTACGTACACGTGCCCTTATAGCGGGTGCGGGTCGTGACACGTTTTAGTGGTGGCCCACGCAGGTCCTGAAGTCGCAATTAGTGCAATGTCGTAGTGGCGCTCGACTTAGAGTACTATTACGAGCCTGCGGTACGTATCTAGGATAGGTTATAGGCTAAGAGTACTCAATCACACTAGGATCTTTCCTTGCTTATCTTGCTTACCGTCTTTGATATTAATTTACTGCATTCTAGCTGTCCTCCTTTGATATAATCCTTCATGTGCCATATTGATATCTTCTTTTCAATTTGTCTCCAGGATAGTTATGACTCATTCTCCTGGCGAGGAGCACGGGGAGACGGAGAGGTCTGCTACCTCTGGCGGACAGGCTCCGGTCACTTCCCCTGCAGTTGGGACTTCTGTTGGGGTTCTCGGGGGTACTCCTCCAGCGCTCTCGATGACCGTCCCTGGGGTTGCGGGTGCTCTTCCCGCAGTGCCGGGGGCCACGACGGGAGCTGTCGGGGGCGTTCTTCTTCCTCAGCAGCAGATTCCTCCGCTAGTTGCAGACATACTTCCACCTCCACCTCCTCTGCCTACAGATATAGGGCAGATGCTTACTTTCCTCCAGCAGATACTGGAGACTCAGAGAGCTCAGGCCGAGGCTAAGCAGAGGCAGACAGACGCGATGCGTCAGGGCATGGAGGATGCCCATCAGTTGGACCTTGCAGCCGTGGAGCAGAGGGCTCCGTATCATGGGACGCGTCCGAGGTACGGAGATATCCAGGACTTCAAGAAGCTCGGGCCCCGTGACTTTAGTGGGACCGAGGGTGTGGTCTATGCAGATGATTGGCTCGAGGATATCGAGCGGCAGATGAGGGCCTCCCGCCTGGCAGACGACCTGAAGGTCGATGTGGTAGGTTTGCAGTTGCTAGACATTGCACGCACCTGGTTTAGAAACGAGCCAGCCCTACCTGGAGAGGGCCATACTTGGGCAGAGTTCAAGCTCCTCTTCAAGGAGAAGTTCTTTTCCCCCACGGACAAGATCAACCTGGTACGACTGTTCCAGGATCTGCAGCAGGGCAGTTTATCTGTGGAGGAGTACGCCGCAGAGTTCGGCCGTCTGAGTCGATATACGGAGTACATGGTTCGTGACCCGGAGATCAGGGCAAGCCGTTTCAGAGAGGGGCTGATCTGGGACATCAAGATCCACATTCCCTCCTTTTATGAGACTTATACCATGTCACGCCCCAGAACCAGAATACCGGAGAGCGGGGGCAGACATAGCCAGCTACGCAATCCCAAAGTACGTTAATACTCTGAAATCACGTATAAGCTGTAAAGACATGGGGGTTACTCTACATGCCATCAGTCATTCCTATGGTTTAACAATCCTAGGTATCTCAATCACAGGCAATTATACAAGAGCAAGGAGTACGATCATCATACATACAATAGTAAGGCGTCCCGAACCATATATACATGACTGATCATGAAGCCAGTACCACAGAACTGAGGACTAGCTAGAGTATTAGTCGTACATGATAAGGACTAGCTATAGTCTAGAATACACATATCATGTTTATGCCCGTAGGCTACAATATCAAGAAAATACCAAAACAAGAGCTAAACACGTGCTCGGGGCTAAACGTTACAAGAGAAGAATTTACATATCAGTGGGAGAATGAAGAAGAGACCCACTGAGGCACTCTGGTGCTCCGGTTGGTCACCGTCGAGTAGATGATGCGGTAGATCCTTCGGGCTCTTCTATTAGAACCTGGCCATGCAAAACCAGTGGGGTCAGACCCCAAATAGCAAGTACCACAAAGGAGACCGAACTATAAACTTAAAACCAGCAATCATTAGCAAACAACAAGCAAATAAGTAAAGAAGGATCGAGATTTGTGCAGTACCAATGCACTTATCCCGAACATAGGGAGACAATAAGTAAATCATTATTTGACATAAAGTAAACTGGAGAACATGTTAAATAAATAGAACTGGACAGGTGATATACGATGAGATAACCATGGGACTATTCAGATAACCAGGTTACAACCCGTAACCAAACAAGGACCGGGGTTGTAACCCTTCGTCTGAACAGAACTTGGTTTCTCCTACCATTTATCGGCAGGATAAAATAAGAAATCAGGACATGTAACGATCATGTACAGGACAGGACGAATATGAACAATCAGGTCATGTGACAATCTTGTGCAGGATCAAGTCAAGACTAGACTGAGTTAGACTCCATTCAGTCAATCACGGCCAAGCAATAAGTACGGCTTGATACTTTAACTAACTAGGGTTATCACAGGCCTAGTTACTAGCAAGATGCAATGAGATTCTTCCAAGTCCAATTACCCGTTTGTTACTACCTGAGTGACCCCAGCAAAGAAAAGGAAAAGATAGCATGATATAGCAGACACACTGTAGTAAGATACATGTGTCCTAAGGTACCACACTCGACGGCGGGCTGGAAGTGCGCTCATCTCGACGGATAGCAACAAATCCCATGTATATATATATATATATATAAGGCCGGGGTCAAAGGGGCAACAGGTAACTGGGAAAGTCTCTCCATGAACTACATGATCAATCTAGTCATTAACCTAGCCAGATTCAAGATGAATCCCTGACCGTGGAAAATCAGGAATTCATGTCCTAGACATGATGCAAGACTTGACGGTAGCTTATACAAGCACATTCAATACAACACCCACGGTGTCAGGATACTAATTAATTCTTGTCAGGAGTGTGCCACGACGGGCCACTATCATTATCATTATTACTTATCAAGAGTGCGCCACGACGGACCACTATCAAGTCATTCTTATTTATCATTTCAAGTTATCATGTCAAGATATCATGTCAAGTTCATGGTCAAGAGTGCACCACCACGGGTCACTGTCGTGTCAAGTCATTAATCAAAGAAGTAAAATACTTGCACAATTAAACAATAATATATTTATAATATATATTCTTGAAGCCAAGGAGAAACTTTACAACTTTCATGTTGGGAGTGGGAAGAAAATCTGACCACAATTCAGACAAATAAAATATTTAAACAATCAAAGTGGGACCCATGCGGTCCAAAAGTGGAAGAACAAACATGCGGTCGAAGAGAGTGGGAGGCCACCCATGCGGCCAGAAAATAACAAAAGGGGCCATGCGGCCAAGAATGGGTGGGAGGCCATGCGGCTCCAAAATTAAATGCCAGTAAGAAACATTTCCGCAATCAGAAAAGACAAAGAGAGTGGGACCCGCAATGAATGCAAGCTTCCACTTTGCAAGCAAGACAATGAAAAAAGGGGCACGTGGCCAAACAATAAAATGATGACTGCCAGTAAAAGAGTGGCTCACGTGGCCAAAATATTAGATAGTGGGGAAGGGAGACTATGCGGCTCACCTTAGATTTTATGCAAAAATACAACATGCAATTAATAATAATATTTAATGGCCAAAGGCCATGCGGCTCTGCATCAAGCAATTACTAATGCTATAAATGTCCATGCGGCTCACCCTCACATTTGCTTGCATGAAAGTACAACAAATAATAATAAAGAAATAATGGCCAACACACATTAGTGCTAAAGTATTTAAACTAAGGGTGATGCTTGAATGCAAATGCATTAAATGCAAGGCCTTAAATGCAAATACCTAAAAGGTTAAGACTAAAGCAAGTGCATTAAATGCAAAGGGCTTAAATGCAAATAAAACAATAAACTATTAGAGCCTATGCGGCTGACCTTTCTTAAAAAGGTGAATTAAAGTATTTTCTATAACTATAAGGCTTAAAGTGCAAAAAAGCACTCAATGCATATAATACTAAGTTCTTAATGCTTAAAGTGACTTTATTCCATTCCTATGCGGCTGGGGCTTTAGATGTTGTGGACTAAAATGCAAAAATGCATTTAATGCATTTCTTATGCGGCTTGAGCTCCCAGAGAAAGCATTAGGAAAAAATTGCATTCAGATGATGCTTTATCCAGAAGCTTATGCGGCTACTTCCAAGAAAGTGTATTAGATACATAATATACATGCGGCTCATTTGAGCAAGTCTGCATTAGAAAAGTGCATTCAAGCAATGCTTGTCCCATGCGGCTAGTGAAAAAAATGCTAAAAAAATTGCATTCAATGCATTCTGACACAAGCAATTATTTAATATGTTAGCAAAAGTGCATTTAATGCCATTTCTGAAGCAAAACATTATCTAATGCTTTTGCATTATGGAAACAAGCAGGACATTTAATGCTTTTAGGAAGGCATGCGGCTGGTGTTCAACAATACATTAAATGCAAATTCTTATGCGGCTAGCTCATAAATGCCATCATGTCAGGAAGCAATTAATGCTGCCATGCCCATGCGGCTAGGCAAGACTCCTGCGGCCGAAACAAATGCAAGCCAGCAACATTTGCCAACTGAGAAGAAATTCATAGAAAATGCCATGGCTTCTCCATACCACCAAACTTCCAACCGGAGTCCAAATTCGGACTTTCATAGGTCAATTCGGGGTAGAATGAAATTCTCTACAACATGAAACCATCAACTAGCAAAAATATGCAAGTTTGACAGATCAAAACCCAGGAAAACCGAAAATACCACAAAGCTAGATCTACAACAATCCACTCGGTAAAACCGAAAATTTCAAGTTCTAAAGATGCTTAGAATCATGCAAGGAAGAAAATGGAACAAACAAAAATAAATTTGTTCAAGGTTCGGCAAGGTGTACTTTCCTCTCTCTCCAATGGCTAGGGTTTGGTGGAAAAGAAATGAATGAGGGTGAATGAGGAGGGAGAGAGAAAAGTGGCTTATATAACAAGCTCAAGTGATCTCCACCATTCATTCCTCTCCACTGAATCTAAGCCATACACCTCAGCTCATGAGAAACCAACTAAACCAAACCAAGTCAAAGTGGAACCGAACCGAATAAAACCAAGTCCAAGTTAAACCAAGTCATGAAATTCCTATATCTTGGAAAATTTTAAAATATCACACAAATCGAAAAATACGAAATACGGCTCAAATAAATATGTATCCGTATAAAATACCGATACAGTAAGACGGGTCTCACAACTCTCCACACCTTAGAAAAATTCTGTCCTCGGAATTTCCTGAGGCTAGTCGAACAAGATAACAAAACAAAAGCTCCAGGAAACTCAAAAAATCTCAATAAATCAAGCATGGCAAGTAAGTAAGTAAAACAATCAATAATGTAAAATACGTAAGCGGTAAATAAATGCACAAGAATAAATACAATCATGATCAAGAAGGGCTGGAGGCATATGGATCAATATGGCTCCTGAGTCAGTTGTGTAGAAACCAACGTCCTCGCTGGCCTAAGCTGATTCCCAAAAATAGATAAAGTCAAGCCTCAAGGTAAGTCGGTACCAATGACTTAGTTCAAGACACGACTCTATCCAGGACATGTCATCGTAGTTGAAACAGATGCTTGAACTTTTTCACATGTCTCAAGATACGAAGACAGAAGCGACTGGCTGATCGGAATGGACTGACATCTCTGTCTGCATGCTGAGACTGATCCTCCATAACTGGCCTGGCTGAAGAATGTTGAGCTGCCCTCGGCAAACATGAACAAGATAATCTGAAGGATCAAGAACAATGCCCTTGAAAGTTGAAGGACACAAGATCAAATCATGGGAACAGGAATGACCAACGATCAAAACAGATATCAAGTCAAGTATCAGAGGTAGAGAATAATCCGAAGGAGATCAATAAGGATAATCGTGATTGAGATATCTAAACATGGTAACCTCCACAAATCTGAAAATCGAGACCTGTATGGGCCACCACTAAAACCATGTCACGCCCCAGAACCAGAATACCGGAGAGCGGGGGCAGACATAGCCAGCTACGCAATCCCAAAGTACGTTAATACTCCGAAATCACGTATAAGCTGTCAAGACATGGGGGTTACTCTATATGCCATCAGTCATTCCTATGGTTTAACAATTCTAGGTATCTCAATCACAGGCAATTATACAAGAGCAAGGAGTACGATCATCATACATACAATAGTAAGACGTCCCGAACCATTTATACATGACTGATCATGAAGCCAGTACCACAGAACTGAGGACTAGCTAGAGTATTAGTCGTACATGATAAGGACTAGCTATAGTCTAGAATACACATATCATGTTTATGCCCGTAGGCTACAATATCAAGAAAATACCAAAACACGAGCTAAACACGTGCTCGGGGCTAAACGTTACAAGAGGAGAATTTACATATCAGTGGGAGAATGAAGAAGAGACCCACTGAGGCACTCTGGTGCTCCGGCTGGTCACCGTCGAGTAGATGATGCGGTAGATCCTTCGGGCTCTTCTATTAGAACCTGGCCATGCAAAACCAGTGGGATCAGACCCCAAATAGCAAGTACCACAAAGAAGGCCGAACTATGAACTTAAAACCAGCAATCATTAGCAAACAATAAGCAAATAAGTAAAGAAGGATCGAGATTTGTGCAGTACCAATGCACTTATCCCGAACATAGGGAGACAGTAAGTAAATCATCATTTGACATAAAGTAAACTGGAGAACATGTTAAATAAATAGAACTGGGCAGGTGATATACGATGAGATAACCATGGGACTATTCAGATAACCAGGTTACAACCCGTAACCAAACAAGGACCGGGATTGTAACCCTTCGTCTGAACAGAACTTGGTTTCTCCCACCATTTATCGGCAGGATAAAATAAGAAATCAGGACATGTAACGATCATGTACAGGACAGGGCGAATATGAACAATCAGGTCATGTGACAATCTTGTACAGGATCAAGTCAAGACTAGACTGAGTTAGACTCCATTCAATCAATCACGGCCAAGCAATAAGTACGACTTGATACTTTAACTAACTAGGGTTATCACAGGCCTAGTTACTAGCAAGATGCAATGAGATTCTTCCATGTCCAATTACCCGTTTGTTACTACCTGAGTGACCCCAGCAAAGAAAAGGAAAAGATAGCATGATATAGCAGACACACTGTAGTAAGATACATGTGTCCTAAGGTACCACACTCGACGGCGGGCTGAAAGTGCGCTCATCTCGACGGATAGCAACAAATCCCATGTATATATATATAAGGCCGGGGTCAAAGGGGCAACAGGTAACTGGGAAAGTCTCTCCATGAACTACTTAATCAATCTAGTCATTAACCTAGCCAAATTCAAGATGAATCCCTGACCGTGGGAAATCAGGAATTCATGTCCTAGACATGATGCAAGACTTGACGGTAGCTTATACAAGCACATTCAATACAACACCCACGGTGTCAGGATACTAATTAATTCTTGTCAGGAGTGCGCCACGACGGGCCACTATCATTATCATTATTACTTATCAAGAGTGCGCCACGACGGGCCACTATCAAGTCATTCTTATTTATCATTTCAAGTTATCATGTCAAGATATCATGTCAAGTTCATGGTCAAGAGTGCACCACCACGGGTCACTGTCGTGTCAAGTCATTTATCAAAGAAGTAAAATACTTGCACAATTAAACAATAATATATTTATAATATATATTCTTGAAGCCAAGGAGAAACTTTACAACTTTCATGTTGGGAGTGGGAAGAAATTCTGACCACAATTCAGACAAATAAAACATTTAAACAATCAAAGTGGGACCCATGCGGTCCAAAAGTGGGAGAACAAACATGCGGTCGAAGAGAGTGGGAGGCTACCCATGCGGCCAGAAAATAACAAAAGGGGCCATGCGGCCAAGAATGGGTGGGAGGCCATGCGGCTCTAAAATTAAATGCCAGTTATAAGAAACATTTTCGCAATCAGAAAAGACAAAGAGAGTGGGACCCGCAATGAATGCAAGCTTCCACTTTGCAAGCAAGACAATTGAAAAAGGGGCACGTGGCCAAACAATAAAATGATGACTGCCAGTAAAAGAGTGGCTCACATGGCCAAAATATTAGATAGTGGGGAAGGGAGACTATGCGGCTCACCTTAGATTCCATGCAAAAATACAACATGCAATTAATAATAATATTTAATGGCCAAAGGCCATGCGGCTCTGCATCAAGCAATTACTAATGCTATAAATGTCCATGCGGCTCACCCTCACATTTGCTTGCATGAAAGTACAACAAATAATAATAAAGAAATAATGGCCAACACACATTAGTGCTAAAGTATTTAAACTAAGGGTGATGCTTGAATGCAAATGCATTAAACGCAAGGCCTTAAATGCAAATACCTAAAAGGTTAAGACTAAAGCAAGTGCATTAAATGCAAAGGGCTTAAATGCAAATAAAACCTTAAACTATTAGAGCCTATGCGGCTGACCTTTCTTAAAAAGGTGAATTAAAGTATTTTCTATAACTATAAGGCTTAAAGTGCAAAAAAGCACTCAATGCATATAATACTAAGTTCTTAATGCTTAAAGTGACTTTATTCCATTCCTATGCGGCTGGGGCTTTAGATGTTGTGGACTAAAATGCAAAAATGCATTTAATGCATTTCTTATGCGGCTTGAGCTCCCAGAGAAAGCATTAGGAAAAAATTGCATTCAGATGATGCTTTATCCAGAAGCTTATGCGGCTACTTCCAAGAAAGTGTATTAGATACATAATATACATGCGGCTCATTTGAGCAAGTCTGCATTAGAAAAGTGCATTCAAGCAATGCTTGTCCCATGCGGCTAGTGAAAAAAATGCTAAAAAAATTGCATTCAATGCATTCTGACACAAGCAATTATTTAATATGTTAGCAAAAGTGCATTTAATGCCATTTCTGAAGCAAAATATTATCTAATGCTTTTGCATTATGGAAACAAGCAGGACATTTAATGCTTTTAGGAAGGCATGCGGCTGGTGTTCAACAATACATTAAATGCAAATTCTTATGCGGCTAGCTCATAAATGCCATCATGTCAGGAAGCAATTAATGCTGCCACGCCCATACGGCTAGGCAAGACTCCTGCGACCGAAACAAATACAAGCCAGCAACATTTGCCAACTGAGAAGAAATTCATAGAAAATGCCATGGCTTCTCCATACCACCAAACTTCCAACCGGAGTCCAAATTCGGACTTCTATAGGTCAATTCGGGGTAGAATAAAATTCTCTATAACATGAAACCATCAACTAGCAAAAATATGCAAGTTTGACAGATCAAAACCCAGGAAAACCGAAAATACCACAAAGCTAGATCTACAACAATCCACTCGGTAAAACCAAAAATTTTAAGTTCTAAAGATGCTTAGAATCATGCAAGGAAGAAAATGGAACAAACAAAAATAAATTTGTTCAAGGTTCGGCAAGGTGTACTTGCCTCTCTCTCCAATGGCTAGGGTTTGGTGGAAAAGAAATGAATGAGGGTGAATGAGGAGGGAGAGAGAAAAGTGGCTTATATAACAAGCTCAAGTGATCTCCACCATTTATTCATCTCCACTAAATCTAAGCCATACACCTCAGCTCATGAGAAACCAACTAAACCATACCAAGTCAAAGTGGAATCGAACCGAATAAAACCAAGTCCAAGTTAAACCAAGTCATAAAATTCCTATATCTTGAAAAATTTTAAAATATCACACAAATCGAGAAATACGAAATACGGCTCAAATAAATACGTATCCGTATAAAATACCGATACAGTGAGACGGGTCTCACATACCCAGATCTATGCAGAGGCCCGTAAGGTAGAGCGGGAGTGGGGCCTGAAGCCCAAGAGGGACCGAGATCTGTTTTCGGGGACTACTAGCAGCACGGGGGCTGCTAAGCGTCCTCAACTCCAGCATCATTCTATTCCGCAATGCTCGCAGCAGATTCTTGCTCCTATTAGGGCACCAGTTCAGCAGGTGCCCCAGCAGCAGCAGCAGCAGGGACCGACGTAGCAGGCACCTACTTGCCACTACTGCAAGAGGTTCGGACATCTCTGGGAGGTTTGCAGGAGACGGTTGGGTGTGTGCCTATACTGTGGCACCGAGGGACATCAGGCGAGGGATTGTCCTTCGAACCATCGCCGTGTAGCTCATGGAGCACAGGGTAGGCCACCTATGGCACCGCATCACGCCCTCCACCAGCAGCGGGATATACCCCGCCAGGGCAGGACTTTTGCGATGGCAGTTGAGGATCCTGTACGCATTGGACTAGGAGGTAGGGTCTTGCTCTTTCTTTTACCTGTTCTTTCCGCCCATTGATTGATGATTGCTTTCTTAGTACCTTTAGTTTGCATATGTGATGATCATGCTAGATTAAATAGAAAACCCCAATGAAGACTGCAATAACATGATACTGTAGAGATTTAAAACCATGCATGTGTTCTGATTTCCTGGATTACATGTTATATAACTTAGGATAAAATTTTGTAGACCTTGATTGTTGGGTGCTTGACCTAGAGGAGAGTACGACCGTTTTGAATTTCGAGGACGAAATTATTTTAAGGGGGGTAGACTTATAACTGCCTGTTTTCAAAATTTAGGGTAAAATGGTAATTTTTACAATTTTAGAAATTTTAGAAATGTTTATTTAATTTTATTGTTATTTGGGGATTTTTAGAGTCCGGTTCAAATTTCAGCTCATTCCGACTCGTATCGGGGACCCGGGGTAGCCTAGACTCTGATCGGGACCCAAACTTAAGTTAGATATAGCCCATAAAATCCCACAAATTAGTCTGGTACCTTTAGACAATTTCCTCGTGACTTAATCGGTCAATTTGTAGATTTTAACTTGGTTTTTCCGACGTCGAAAAATTGTTTAAGTCAATTTTGACCTAGAGGAGGCTTGGAGGGCATTTTGGACACTTGCCAAAGCCCCCAAACCTCCCATACATGGCCGGCCAGCAGCAACATCCCTCCATTATTCTCATTGCAAGAAAAACCCTCTCTCTCTCTTCCTTCTCTCATTTTACAAAGATCTCTTTCCTTCTCCTTTGGATTTTAGGCTCAAAAGTAAGTCAAATCTCTTCCAATCTCTTCCATTTCTCTAGATCTCTCTCTAATCTTGGTGCTAACCCTTGTTTATCTCTTATTTGTAATTTTTATCTAAGTAGAACCTAGCATAGAGGGGTTGGAGGCTTAGATTTGGCTCTTGACCCAAAAAGAACCAATTTTGGGGCTTTTCCTTGGGATTCCAACTCCCAAGAGGTAAACCCTAACTCTAACTCTTGTAATTGCTCCTAATTAGTATTATTTATATATTAGAGGATACCCGAGGCGTAGGCCAACCCATTAGAAGAGGTTTGGAACCCATTGGACTCAATTCGGGACTTTCGGGCTAGGTTTAGTGCCAATTTTGGGAAAAATCCTAAATTGACATGTTTGGGTGTTATCCCTAACCTAATTAGACCTAATTAGACCTAATTAGGTTAGTTTGGGTGAGATGACGCTAGGTACGTGTCCATATTTGGATACGTGGGGTCATTTCGCAAGAAATCATAAAAATAGGCTTTTTCGGGGTTTTCGGTTTCCAACACACGGGTGACTTTTTGCACCGACACTAGAATCGGCAAGCTAGTACTTAGAATAGGTTCTAATCATTATTTAGAACTCGTGGGTAGAGTTTGGGTCGAATCCGGATAGGTTTGGTGTCCGTATCACGCGGTATCGCGAATCGGACACCCCGAAGTCGCCAAAATGACCATTTGGCCATTCGGGCCTCGTTTCTCGTTTTCGCTCGCGTGCGCGAGTTAGATTTCTCGTATGGGGCACGTGTCTAGGCTCTAGAGGGTAGAATTGTAAGAATTGGGTATTTGGATAAGGTTTTGGGTCGTTTAGGAGTATATGTGTATGTGTGTGTGTGGTGGTAGTGGTGGTGTTGGTAGTGTGTGTGTGTGGTGGTAGTGGTGGTGTTGGTAGTGTGTGTGTGTCCATATATATAGATATCCATATGTGTGTGTGTCTATGTATATATATATATATATATATATATATATATATATATATATATATATATATATATATATATATATATATATATTTTGTGTTGGTAGTGTGTTGGTAGTGTGTGTGTGTCCATATATATAGATATCCATATGTGTGTGTGTCTATGTATATATATATATATATATATGTATATATATGTATATATATATATATGTATATATATATGTATGTGTGTGTGTGTGTCTATGTATATATATATATATATAGATATGTATGTGTGTGTGTGTCTATATATGTATGTATGTATCCATGAATGTGAGTGTGTGTGTATATATATATAGATATGTGTGAGAGAGTTAAGAGATATTAGAGAGTGAGAGGAAGAGTTTAGAGGAAGAAATTAGAGGAGGAAATGAAGAAATTAGAGGAGGAATATAGAGGGTAAATAGAAGAGAATAGAGAGGGAGTTGGAGAGGAAAAGAAGTAGAGCAACCACAGCAGCAAGGGGGGGATAGGGGCTGCTGTTCCCCCCCCCCCCCCCCCCCCAAAACAGCAGCAATAGCAGCAGAAATGGCAGCAGTAGCAGCAGCAGAAATGGCATCAATAGCAGCCCAAAAACCCCCTTTAACCCCCCACAAAACCCCCTATATATATACCAATATATACATATATATACCTACATATATACTCCTATATATAACCATATATATCCCCCCTAAAATAGCCTATGAGTGGGTTTGTGGAATGAGATTAGAGAGTTAGAATTAGAGGGTTAGAGTTTAGCTAAAGAGAAAAAAAAAGGGGGGAATAGTTGGATATAGAGTAGAAGGGTGATTTTGAGTTCCGAGTGTCGGAACGTGTCCAAAATTGGATGAGACTTAGATAATGTAAATTAGATTTTGTGGGTAGGCTCCGAAGTTGAAATCGGAGTTTCGTTGGAGATTAGGAGAAGGGTATCACGCGAAATCATTGAGTATCTTGCGATACTCAAGATAATGGAATTTTATCCTTTTCGACTTTTGGAAATCAAGATACCGTGATACGGTATCGAGGTTCTAGGAGAGGGTTTAAATACCATAATAGAGGGTGGAAGAAAGCTTAGGATGAAGTGAGGAAGCCTAGTGTGGGAGTTAGAACCCAAAGAGGGATTATTACCAAGATAACGGGTAAATCGACAACATATGCCGTAAGATGGACTGGATGTCCATTTTACCTAGGTATCTTGGTAGGTAACGTATGTATAGGTTAGTATCCTACTACCCTAGGGAGCACGGGTCAAAATACCAAGCGTAGGTTGGCTAACTTGATAATTGCCTAAGTTAGAATTTTACCCTTTTTAAGGGTAAATTAGGATATTGGCCTACGGCCAAGATTTGAGTTTTGAAGTCCAAGATGGACTTGGATATGGGTTGTAGAGGTTGGTAATGATTAGAAATAGCCGTCTTGACCTCGGTTGACCATGGTTGACTTTTTAGACCAAAAGTTAACTATGGGTCAATACTTTACCCAATTTAGTCCCAAATTCTATTAAACTTGGACAGTTGACCAAAAGTCAACTATTAGTCACCATTGACCTAGAATTGACCTAGGGTTGACCTAGAGTTGACCAGAGTTGACCCGTTGACCAAAAGTCAACTGTAAGTCAACTTTCGACCTAGTTTGATTCAGATTGACTTCCAATGTTCTCCTATGACCAAGGTTGACCTAACTAGACTTGTCTTGACCTAGTATGACCTTGTTAGGCCTAATATGACTTAGAATTGATCCTGTACAATCTAGTTTGACCTTGTTTGACCTAGATTGACGTGTCTTGACCTATTTTGACTCAGTATGACTTAATTTCACTCCCAAACTATTATATTGATACAGTATTCCATCTATAGGTCCTCGAGGCACTATTCTTGGACTCAGTCGACTTATCCATCACAGTACAGGCGAGTACATTCTCTGATAATATTTCTGTTTTATGATATCGTCTTTGTTTCTAGTATTTAGTGTAGATTATCCTTGTTCTCTTGACACATTGTTCACACGGATTAATATTTTTCTTGATCCCGTCATAAGATGTTATTCCTCTTATATATGGTATACACTGGGCAAGCCTTCATCGTTTATTGTTCATTGTATAGATACGATTCCTGCGTAGGCTCGCGACCTCCTCAGAGAATACGTATCATGACGTGTCATGACTGGATCCACTATATTAGTCAGGGATGGGGGTGTTAGCGTAGATATGTGATCAATACCCCATAATATTATATTGTATCATCATTGTATCACTATAGTATTCTCATTGTATAGTGTTAATCATACACTCACCTATGATTAGCCAGGCCAAACATTGTATCAAGTTCTAAGCCGATCACATGTTGAAACTAATACTAAACTCATATAGATATAGTTCCAGATTGTTGTACATGATTTATACTGTTTTCCTGTTCTTACATTCAGATTACAGCCTTGACATGCCTTACCATGATTCATGTACACATTATTTACTTCGTAGATTCTCTCTATTTACTGCTACATTTTAATATCGTCTAACAAGAATTGTTATTTGAGATTTGTGCTCGTTCCATCCTGACTGGATATGTTGACAAAATTTTACAGATTGTGGCGATGAGGATTGTCCTACCTACTACGGTCCGGTTGACGTAGTGGGCGTAGACTTGGAGACCTTGGTTCAGCAGGGCTTAGCTCCGCCCGACGAGCCTCTAGCTTAGTTTAGTTAGACTAGATATTTTGGACTGGACCTTATCTCCAGCTTGCTACTTATGTTATTATATTATATCTTGGATTGTATTAGAGACTGGGACTTAAACTAGTATATTATTTGTGTTTGGACTCGACAGGTTATATTTTATAGTCTTGTTGTCTTTATCTTTCAGTCTTTGCTTATCTTAGAATTATGATTGAGTATTCGTATATTATTATTGCTTGTCCTCCGTTCGGAGTTGACCATATTCTCGACAGATTTTGATATTATATATAAACTGTTGTTAGAGTAGAAAACCTACAGCGTTCCACGCCATTTTTACGGTGAGGTATGGGCGTTGTTACGTACACGTGCCCTTATAGCGGGTGCGGGTCGTGACATCTGTAAAATTTTTAACAGGTCCAGTCAGGACGGGAGCGAGCACAAAACATCTCACGCAGTTCATATCAAGTTAGGAAATATAAAGCATGCAATAGAGTAAGATACAGGAAACGCTGAAAGAAGAATGTTTATGAAAAGTAGCAGAGATTTGATAATAGAAAATATCTATATATGATAAGTAAGAACTGTAAGCAATATGTGATTTAGAGTACAATATGGTTATGTAAACTGTTTAGGACAATACAATGGTAACTCCATTGTACGTGAGTGCACAATAGACATATACAATAGTTATACAATGTTGTACAATAGGATTTGATTACATAACTAATTCTACTCTCCCTCCCCAATCAATACACATGGATCCACTCTAGTTATGTTATCTTATACAATAGGTACAATGTTATACAATAGATGTACAATGTTATACAATAGTTGTACAATATTATACAATAGTTGTATAATGGTAATATCTCAAAAGAAGATCTATATAGTATCAATCCGTGATAACAATCGTGTCAGCATCAAGTATAGTAATCTAGAGCAAGAATGTAAATCCAGACAAGTATGAAACGGTCAGAGAATGTACTCTCTGGTATCTGAATAGCTGTAGTAAATGTACTGTCCGAGATGAGGTACCTAACTCCTAGTTAGAGCAACACAAGTAAAGATGTATACAGGGGATGATAATAGTAATCTACAATGCATCTGCATGCTGTCTAGGTCAAACTAGGTCCAAGTCAAACTTGGTCAACTCTGGGTCAACCCAAGCCAATACTCTAGTCAAACTAGGTCAATTGGTCACATCCAGACTAAATGTTGACTTTTGGTCACCTCCAGTCAAACTAGACTAGTCAAACTAAGTCAACCAGGTCAAGCCTAAGCCAAACAAGTCTCACTAGGCCTAACCAGCCTATTCTAGCAAGCACACACACTATCTGGGCTATACAAGCCAACAACACATGTTCACCGGCATTCATGCCAAATACATAGGCAATGAACTATAGGCTATGTGTCCTGTACATAGGCTAAACACACATTAATTATATATCTAATTTAATATAGATAATCACATATACATCTATAGGCTACATGATAATATATCTCACATATATATATATATATATATATATATATATATATATATATATATATATATATATATATATATATATATATATATATATATATATATATGCATGGGTTAATAGGGAGAGGAATACATGCGTGTGTAGTGTTAACATAGTGGCATGTGTGTGAAACTACATGAGTGTGATACATGTGATACAATATGTAGGTTGGATGTGTATGTGTGTTACAACTACCATGTGTGTAGGATACATGACCAAGTGTGAGAGCCATGTGTAATAGGTTTTAGGCATTTTAGTGAGTAAAGTGTCAATGTGTGTATGGGACAAGGTGTGTGTGAACATCTACATGACAGTGATGTGTATGTAATGGTTAATTTCAGAAATTGTGAAATGAATATGTGTGTGTACATAATGTGTCAATGTGAATTAATGTGTGTGTGTACATGTAAGGGTATCCTTGTGAAATAGGTTAGTGTGTATCATGGAATGTGTGGTACATGAATGTGAAAAGGAATAGTGTTATGTCAATATGTAACAGGTATTCAAGGGTTGCTAATCTCAGGGAATAGTTCCCAGATTTTTACTTGGAAATCAACCCAGGCATCTAACCCAATTGCAGGTATTCAAAATACCAAACAAGCTGATACTTCAAACTCAAGATTATATAACCATAGTAACCTAAACTAATGTATCATAATAATTCAAAAACCTAAACTAAAACAATGCATATCCCTCTCAGTTAGATCAAGGAATAAAAAGGAAAACATAAATTCAATTCATGTTTTGGTATCAGCCAACACATCACTGCATAACACTTGACAGCCTACCCAATATACGAAATCTATTATCTCAAGTGAAATCCTAATCTAACATGGAAATTCATCCCAGCAGTATCTATTACATATATAGGAATCAAATGATGGCAAATCAAACATCAATAAAATCAGTTTTCTAAAAGGAATGGAAAGTTCAGGATTTAAGTATCAGTCAACCTGTTGGACAGCCCCAACCCCATATTCGAAATCCAAAACTTAACACAAATCAAAATCAAACTTCCAGTAATCTAATACGTGTGTGGGTGATCTAATCATGGTATTTAAACATTACAAAACAGTAAAAAAAAATTATAAGTTAACTCAGAAATCAACTAAGGAAACTGTGTATCAGTAATCGTGAAATCGAACCCAACCTAACATTCAAATACCATAAAAATCCCATTACAGTCATACCCTGAGGTTAGACACACGTGTACGTGTCAAGTGGGGGTGTTTTCGTGTCCAAACAATGGACACGAAGTGTCCAAATCGTGCAAAATAGGTTGTGTCAGACTGTGTATACAGGCAGGCTCGTGCAGCCGTGTCAAGCTCTCGTGGACACGATTCACTACACTAGACACCTCGTGCACGTGTCTAAGTGTTCGTCAGGACTAGGAGAGTGTGTGCCACAGCCTGCACAGTGTCCACGTGGATCGTGTCGCGTGCACGAGACGTGTATCCGACGCGATTCTCGCGTTTGTGCAGTCTGGGCAAGGTCCAGTACGAGTGAGATTTCTCACTAACCACTCAACGAAACCCGACCAAATTTTGTGAGAATCGTGTCAGATACTAGGCGCACGTGTACACAAAAAATCAGGCCATAAGAGGCCGTGTCGTGTCCTGTGTCGACCCTGAGTCGCAGGGGACTGCACGGGCACAGTGCGGTGCCTCGTGCACGTGATGCGTGTCCATTTTGGACACAAAAATCCACCAAATTTTGACTCGGTCCTCACAAATATTGTTATACACATAATAACCAACATTTCTATTCAATTAGATTTTAAAATTAACAAAATTCATTTCTATGAGGCATTTTAACAAACACATGCATATACACATAGACACGTGCCCAATACGGACACCAAACGGACACGGTTTCCTACCAAACTTGAGGGACAGCTAGGGGACACCTAGATCTAGCCCTAAATGCAAAAAAATAAAATATTAGATCAATTTGTGGAGTTTTACCTATAGATACAAAAAGCTTGAAAAAGCTCCAAATGGGGGATTCCTCCTTGCTAGCCAAATGCTTCCAAATTGTCCCAAAGCTAAGATTAAACTCCAAAAAACAGAAAATAGGAGAGTATTAGGCTCTAATGCAAGAAACTAGAGTGGAAAATAATTTAAAATAAAGAATCTATGGAATGGATAAGAATGGACAAACCTTTCTTTTTCCCATGTGCTCTTTAAATACAAAAGAGGCAAGAACTAATTAGGAGATTATTTATAGGGAAGGAAATGACCTAGTGGCTGGTCATAAAGGAAAGAATTAGGGTTAGGGTTTCACTAATGGGCTATGGGCCAAGTTGTACTAGCTAACTAGCTCAAGTCCTCAGCCCTTGGTCCAATGCAAAAATCCTCCTACTCTCTTCATGAAACTTAGCCAACTTAAGTCAACCAAGACCAACTTGAGTTAGATTAGGGTCCATACCATGTTAGCTAATCACCAAAGTCAAGGTCAAAGTCTAAGATAGTCTCTTAAGTCACAGCTAGCAAAAAGTCAAATTAACAATCACCAATGAAATAAATTCTAAAATAATTCAAAGGGGCCAAATGACCAAAATACTCTCATGCTCAAAAGTAAAAATAAATCATCCTAATGATGTGGTCAGGCTCTAGGTCAGGCAGTCCCTCAGGTTACACTAGCAAAGTATCAAAATCACAAGCCATGACTTAAAACAGTTTTTAAATATTTTAAAATGATTAAAAATCACCAAAAATTATAATATGAAATAATATCAATAAATTATAATTATAATTACAAAATTTTAAAATTATCCTTATTTCAGAAACTGGGTGTTACAGAGAATGTCATTCTCCGTTTTAAATCGACACGGAGAATGTGCTTTCTGTAAATTTAAAATACAGAATGGCCATTATCCGTGTCGATTTAACACGGAGAATGACATTCTCCGTGTAATTTAAAATAGAAAATGATATTCTCCATGTCACTTAACACGGAAATGTCATTCTCCGTGTAAATTAATACGGAGAATCGCATTCTCCGTTTGAATTAACACACAGAATGTCATTCTTCGTGTCACTTAACAGGGAGAATGTCATTCTTCGTGTAAATTAACACGAAGAATGACCATTTCCAGTGTAATTAAAACGTAAATGTCGTTATCCGTTTTA
The DNA here is from genome assembly GCA_029216955.1 of Iris pallida. NCBI lineage: Eukaryota > Viridiplantae > Streptophyta > Magnoliopsida > Asparagales > Iridaceae > Iris > Iris pallida. Next base: position 2,065,490 of record JANAVB010043017.1, read on the forward strand.
AATTACATGGAGAATATCATTCTTCCTGTAAATTTAACACACAGAATGTCATTCTCCGTATAAATTTAACACACAGAATGTTATTCTCCGTGTAAATTAATACGGAGAATGACATTCTTCGTTTGAATTAACACGGAGAACGTCATTTTCCGTTTTAAATTATATGGAGAATGTCACTCTCTTGTGTTATACGCTTGGGAATGGTCATTCTCTGTGTCATTTAAAACGGAGAATGGCCATTCCCAGTGTAAATCGACACGGAGAATAGCCATTCTCCCTGTAAATGAACATTCCCCGTATAATTTAAACGAAGAATGGCATTCTCCGTTTGAATTAAAACTTAGGATGTCATTCTCCGTTTAATTTTAAACAGATAATTCCATTCTCCATTTAAAATTAAACGGAGAATGGCCATTTTTCTTCTTATATCAATGGATAATAGTTAACAGAAACCTAATTTATTGTTTATGTTTTTTTTTGTAGCAAAAAGCACTGTCAGGAATAAGGATTCTATACTTTTTCGTGCTACTTTCAAAACAACGCTAGATCTTATGGAGGTTGTCACTGTAAATGGTGGCCGTTTACCCGTGCCAGTCATTGAATCTTTAAAACAGACCGGTTTCAGGAACTTAATCGAGGTATTCTACAAAAGCAGAGTTGAGACAAAGGAATTGGCGAAGGCAACAGAAGGTCTTGAGAACTTGATTGGAACCTACAGGGAAGACGAAAAAGGTGTGGGTTACTTTCAGTTGAGCAACACTGTCCGAATCGTGCCATGTGTCGATGATGTGGCAATCATCTTCGGTCTACCGCTTGGGGAAGAAAGCGAGACTGATTTTAATTACAGAAAATTGATAATGGAGATACAGAAACAGCCACTAGCATCAGGATCTTATAGTCTGTGTACAACATATTTTACAAGGTTGCTGGCTAATTCCAATGGCGCACAAGCAAAAGTCAGTAACCAAAAAGTGAAAGATAAGTTCTTCCAATTATTAGAGCGGCTTCGTAGCGGAGATAAGACTGCTAATGCAGATGATTTGGCCAAGCTGTTGATCTTCCACTTGTGCCAAACTGTATTCTTTACAAAATCCTGCGGTTCAAGTTTGCCGTGTAAATTCTTCGCCTTGGTGGACAGCATAGATGTTATCAACAGTATATGCTGGTCAAGGTTAATATTAGAATATGTCATGGATAGCATAAAGAGGAGTACAAGTAAATGTAAGGGAGGGGATTACTCCGATGTTTACTCCAAAATGGAAGGTTGCACAATATACTTCTTATATTGGTTTGCAGAACATACTACCCTTGTGGAAAGAAAGTTTGACTCAATTCCAGATTACCCAAGATTTTTTACATGAGATGGGTACAGAATATCAACCTTCCTCAAGACCGAACACCCCATGAAAATTAATTCTTCGTACATATTCGAAAACTTGGTCATATCTGTTTGCCAAGAAAGAAGACACCTGGAAGGTGAGCAACCTCTACAAGAAGAAGTTCCACAAGAGGGAAGGGGAGAAACATGAGAAGAAAGGATACCTGGGGCTGAGGTTGCTGCCGAACAAGTCAAAATCAACGACACGATAGGTGGCTTGGCACAGTAATTGAAGGAATTGAGAAGACAGAATTCTGATATTCTGGTGCAGAACGAGAAGCTCATTGAAAAGATTAAAGAGCTAGAGGCACAACTTCATGCAATCAATGCTGATATAGAGAGTTCGGCGCATGAATTAGAGGAAATAAAAAGACAGAATTCTGATCTGCTTGCACAGAACTGTGGACTCAAGGAAAAGCTTCAAGAGCTAAACGCACAAGAAGCCCATCAACGTGCAATCAAAAACACGATGGAGGGTTCAGTGAAGCAATTAGAGCATTTGAGATCACAGAATCTTGAACTTTTTGCTGATAATTCACAACTCAATGACAGAGTTAAAGAGCTAAAGGCACAAGGTAAAATCTTCTCTTTTTTAAACTTGTGATTTGTAATTCTTCATGTTTTATTGCAGTAAAATGACCATTCTCCGTGTTAATCTAGCACGGAGAATGTCATTCTCCGTTTTAACTTACACGGAGAACGGACATTCTCTGTATTAGAAATATACAGAATGACATTCTCCATTTTAATTTAACACGGAGAATGTCATTCTTCGTGTTAATTAACACGGAGAATATCTTTTCCATTGTTAAAACTGAGAATGATCTTTACTTCTTTTTTTTTTTTCATTGACATCGTACATTTCATTGATGTTTGTTTTATAACAGTGCAAATAACAGAGCAACTGAGAAAAACAAATAAAAAGCTCGTTGATGAGAAAAGATAGCTTCAAGAAAAGATTGAATTGTTGAATAAAGAAGCGATTAAAAAGGATGCATCACAAGGTTAAATCTTCTATTTTTTAAATTTGTGATTTGTAATTCTTTATTTTTTATTGTAGTAAAATGACCATTCTCCGTTTTAACTTACACGGAGAATGTCATTCTCCGTTTTAACTTACACGGAGAATGGACATTCTCTGTATTAGAAACACACAGAATGACATTCTCCGTTTTAACTTACACGAAGAATATCATTCTCCTTGTTACATGTAGGAGAATGACAATTCTCCGTGTTTAATTACACGGAGAATGTTCATTCTCGTGTTAGATTAAACGGAGAATGGTAAATCCCATTGTCACATGGGCATGATCATTCTTCGTATTAATTACACATGAGATTCTATATTCTCTGTATTAAATAACACGGAGAATGTCATTCTCTGTGTCATTAATACACAGAGAATGTCATTCTCCGTGTTAATTAACACGGAGAATGTCTTTTCCATTGTTAAAACTGAGAATGATCTTTACTTTTTCTATTTTTTTATTGACATCGTACCTTTCATTGATGTTTGTTTTTTATCTGTGCAAATAACAGAGCAGCTGAGACAAGCAAATAAAAGACTCGCTGATAAGAAAAACAAGCTTCAAGGGGAAGTTGAATTGTTGAGTATAGAAGCAATTGAAAATGATGAAAAAATCACAAATCTTGGAGCCATAATTGATGTATTGCAGCTTACAGAGCCTCAACAAGTTCCTCAACAATAATCTGACGAACCTGATGATCCAGAAGTAGACAAAAGAGGATTAGGAAGGGGGGAAAGAGGAGGATAAAACCATTAGATGTAATAACTAATGATGATTTTACTCCCTTGGGGAGGAAAACATCAAAAAGACAGAAGATTAATGACGATCCGAAGCCAAAACCTCAACCCAAACCCAGAGCAAAAATAATAATAAGAAGGATGATTCAGCATCCAAAGAAGATGCCAGAATTACAAAACTAGTAAATAAAGGCAAAATACTCAGGGAATGCGAGGACCTCAGACTTTGGAATGAGGCAGATAAAGAGCTGCAGAAGCTTTACAAGGGCCTTGTATTCAAAAACAAGATAACTCCACTGTATGTATTCTTCTATATTCCTTTTGTCTTTTTTCACAATTATTTTTGTCAATTTCTATTGATTTAATCTAACTGAACTAAATTTATGTGCAGTAATCTTGTATATTATTCTGCTGAAAGTAAAAATGAAGTTGGAGTTATCCTGACAGCAATAGACGTACAAGACATATTCAACTATCAAGACATGGAGGCTGGTATACTGAACATAATAATAAGCAAGATGAAACAAGATCAAGAAAAAGTAAGAAGTGAACCACAATCAAGTTCACAAGAGGTGCAACATAAGTGGTCTGCATTTATGTTGTCCCACACATTGGTAAGAATCAAAACTGAAACATCCCTCCTATTCATGTGTACACCGATGAAACTAACTAATGATATTCTGTCTTTATTTTTGGAAAACAGTCTATCGTTCGCCAAGCTCATGAAAAAGATGTAAAAGATGGTGCCATTCAAACTTTCAAAACAGATGTCGAAGACCTAATCATGGGTTTACAGGACGACATAGAGTGGCTATTCATGCCACTCTTTAATGAAGCAATAAAACACTATACGCTCCTGACATTCAACTTCAGCTCGTACGAGTCGGCACACTACAACTCCTTGGTGCAAACCACGTCCGAATCAGGCAAGACAGATGCAGAATATTTGAGGAAGGTCGTGGAGCCTATCATAAGGAGAAAAATTGAGATGATGAAGGAAAAATACAAGGCGACGATGGAGTATGAAAGCACAGATACGAAGTTTCGTTCAAGCTGCCCACAACAAAAAGGACCCAACTGCCTCTTGTACACGGCATATTATATGAAGTGCTTGATGATTCATCCCTTCACAATACCAACAAGAGGAAATGATGATGACATTCACAATAAGATTACAAAAGTTAGGTTAGCATGGCTTAAAAGGTTGCTTAAAAGTCCAAATGCTGATCGTGAACACATTATGAAAATGACAAAGTGCTAAGAACTTTATATTACATTATTCTGTATATAAGAAAATACAGTTATATTCTTCTGTGTCTGTGTCTTTTTGTTACATCTGCTTTGTCTTATATTACATTGTTCTGTATATATGAAAATGCAGTTATATTCTTCTGTGTCTGTGTCTTTTTGTTACATCTGATGTCTTGTATTACAATGTTATATATATATATATATATATATATATATATATATATATATATATATATATATATATATATATATCATTTTTGAATGACCATTCTGTGTCAAGTTCACAATGAGGAATGACCATTCTGTGCCAATCTCCGTGTAATTTAAAACGGCGAATGTCATTCTCCGTGATAAATTACAGGGAGAATGACCATTCTTCGTGTTATTGAATACGGAGAATGTTCTTTCTCTGTTGTACTTATAGGAGAATGAATATTCTCTGTGCTAAATAACACGGAGAATGGTCCTTCTAGTTTTAAAACGTACGAGGATGGCCATTCTCCGTTTAATTTAACACGGAGAATGGCATTCTTCGTGTTAAGTAACACGGAGAATGGTCATTCTCCATGTTAAAACGCATGCGGATGTCATTCTCCGTGTTAAATAACACGGAGAATGGCATTCTCTGTCTTACTTAACACGAAGAATGACATTCTCTGTGTTAAGTAAGACGGAGAATGTCATTCTCCGTATTATTTAAACGGATAATGGTCATTTTAGTTTTAAAACGCATGAGGATGGTCATTCTCCGTGTTATTTAACATGAAGAATGTCATTCTCCGTATCATGTAATACGAAGAATGGTCATTCCATGCATGATAGACCATTGTCCGTTTTAAATTACACGCAACGGACCTATTAAATGAGGAGTTTGCGGCATGGCATCCACTTGTAACAACTCTTAAATGCCACCTTCTTTATTGGAGGAAAATTGAGTAGTTTGTGGAATGAACCTATTAAATGAGATTTATTATGCTGACTATTAGGTTCATCTGTATTTATTGGACAATATGTCCTATATAAAGGGCTTTTTTGAGGAGCAAACTCCATCATCTTCATAGCATTTCTATTATGTACAACCCTGACTTAGTTTTGAGAGGAGAATGGCCTGGCATCAGTTGGCTGTTGGCTGTAGATCTCTTCGTTCAAAGTAGTTATGTCCTTGTAGAAGAACACGTAGTAGTGAATCTCGAGATGCATTGGAAGACCTTGTTCGAACCTGAACAACATCTTGGCAATCCTCGTGCTTTGTCAAAAAGTTGGGGTGTTATGCTATGCCCTTCTCAAAAACGGTCTAGCATTCCGTTATGCCGAAAGAGCCACAGGTTGTGCTCTGTCCTGCTCATTCGGGCATTCGGGATTGCGCATACAAGAAAGGAGGAATACGCTTCGATGCTTTCTTCTGTGAAGATAAACCCTCTTGTATGTGCACCAAAAAGAATAAGGGTTGCACTTCTGTGAAGATAAACCCTCTTGTATACTTCTTTAGGCCTTTCTGAATTTGTAATAGATGCTTTCTTTAAGAATAATATGAGTCTTTGTAATAGATCCTTTGTAGAAGAACAGTATGAGTGTAACTCCACTTTTTCGTTTTTCGTAAATTTTTAAAATTTTCTGATAAAGATATAATAGGTTACTTTAAACAATTTTTCTTAAACAATTGTGATTAATTATTTTAAATAATTTTATGCTTGCTTTTGGAGGGAGAATTGAATTTTTGGCAAAGTAACTAATTTTTAATTTAGTTAGAGTGGTCCCCAACGTTTTAACAAAATTTTCTAACAGATAATATGTGTTTTTGTAAATAATATAGTGGAAGGGGTGTTTCTGAAATTTTATTTGAAAGAGGGGGGCTAGGTTGTAATTTTCGAAAAGGGGGAGGGCTCCATTGAAAGTTCACCAATGGTGGGGGGGTTTGTAAAACCTCCAACCAATTTGTTAGATCTATAGTTGAGAGAGAGAAGCTCTCACTTTTCTTTTCTTTTCTCACAGAGACTCGAGCTTCCTTTCTCCTCTTCCCAATTTCTTAACCTAACCCTAGCTCCCATGGCATCGACGACGGCGACAGTGGTTTCGACTCGACGGCGACGGTGGTTCCGACTTGACGATGACAGTGGTTCAGACTCAGCGGCGATGGCGACGGCGGCGGGGCCAGCCTGGTGACGCGGCAACGAGTTCGATCACCACGGCGGCGCACCCCGATGGCGGTGGCACTCTTCCCATGGCGGCGACGGCTCGACGCCCTTCTCCATCGACGAGGCGGCTTCTCTTCGGCGGGGTACGAACGTCTCTGACGGCCACGACGATCTCTCCAGCGGCGGTGACGGCCACGACGACGCCAATAGCGGCGGTGACGGCGGTTCCTCCGACTCAATGGCGGATGATAGGCTTGATTTCTTCCACGACGAATGACGATGGCGACTGAGGCGAGTCACAGTTCTCGTTAGTCCAGATCTGGAAACAAATGAATATACTGTGTTCTTGATGAATTGATTGGTGTTGGGTTATTTTTCGTAGTTGGGAATTTGGTCGGGATGTCAGATTGGTAGGACGAGTTGTTAGTCGAGATTCCAGTAGACAGATCTGGATCAGGAGTGATCAGTCTACCCACTTCTCCGACGAATTGCTCTGTTCAATGTATGGACCATCGGATCCGCGGCGAATTGATGACGACGACACGGTGAGCATCTGATAGAATTTATTGATTTGTAGAGTTCTTCTATTTTTGGTGGAATGTGTTGGACTGTCTTATGGATTCGTTCTTGTTCTTGTTCGGTACCGGTTGATGCAATGCCTGTGGAACTATCGAACAATACCCGTGCGAGGAGAAGTGTCCGATCAGTTGAGCGTGTCTGCAATATTCCTCTCAGGTATTGACTCAATTTTTGCTATTTTGGAGTTGTTGTCTTAAGTTTGAATGGTTGCAATATTGAACAGGTTAGTAGTGGTTGTAGGCTGTGTTTGTGTCAATACGACTTGTGATTCAGACCAGTGTGTGTTCTTTTCTGTTTGTGTCAGACCAGGACGTCGACCGTGTCCTAGTGTGGAGTTCGTGACCTGCTGCACTCATTTTAATTTGGTGTCTGTGTTCATATGGGTGTGTTCGAGCAAGCCGTGACCGGACGTACAATTGTGTCCAAGAAGTGGAGTGTGTCCATGCTCGGTTAGACGCAAGACCTGTAGCCGTGTCCGTGATTGGGGGAAGCCTACAGTAGTGTATGAGTGTTTAAATTGGCTTGGGAGAGTTGCAGGTTTTGTGTAAATACATAATAGTATTGGTTTTCTATAATTGAATTCATTAATTGATTGTATATATATTCTTTTCTTAATAGTATAATTTTTCATTGGCTTGCAAGTATTCTCATTCTTCTCTCTGCTGTTTTCGAATGGGGTGTTTGGGTTGGCGTAATGCTTGGCAACTTAGTAGTTTGAACTTAGATTTGTTAACTAAGTTTTGTTATGTCCCGATGTCGTATTCAAGTATGGAGTGGTTTGGCTTTGAGTATTCCTTCTTCTTGAATGCTTTTTGATTTTTGAGATCGGTTTGTGTGGTGTTTAGCAAACAGTGTAGTTGATCTCAGTTCTGGAAATGACATTTGGGTTCTGCCTATCTTCCTCTATGAGTTTTTGATTGTGGCGTTTGGAGGAAAGAAAGAGTAGCCTGTGGATTTTCTAATATTGTGGTTGAACTATAACAAGGAATTGAAACTGGAAATGTTAGTTCTGTGTTGCTAAGTCTTGGTGAAGATTGGTCGAGTATAAACTCAGTTTATTATAGAGTTGGCTTTGCATTCAGATTGAAGACTTTTGGTTTAGAAATTTTGTTACGAATTGCTGGGATTGGGAGATAAGCCAGGCAGTAAATATTGAGATTACATATGTGCGATTTTGTAATTTCAATAAATTAAATTATTTTAAATACTTTTAAAATACATCTGTAGATAACCCTATTTATGATTATACTATCTATGTATGGATATCTGGTGGGTAATATTTAATACTTACCCTTTTGTTTTATAACTAGTAAGGTTGAGTATAGTTAATATACTCTGAAAACTATTCTATAAATAGTTTAAGGGTAGATAGTAGATAGCTAGTGGTTATTGTTCAGAAATTAATCAACTTGTACACATTATCAAATTCAGGTGGACATAGAGACTACTATCTCCCTATTTCCGATCTTTCCGGAGCAAAGGCAAGTATATTCTATGGTTTTGATCAGTACATTTTCTTGTTCTTTATTGCTGACACACTGCGACACGTTCATGGTCTTTTCTGGCTTGTTCTTTCATGATCTTACTTGCATCTTGGGGTGGGGGAAATACTCTAGATATGTGACCAAACCCGGATACTTATTCATGATCTTTAGCTTAGGCCTCGTACAGTGCACGCGGGTCCTAAGCCGTACCATATATGATCTTTCAGGATCTTTCATGCTCTTTCATGGTCTTACCCAAGCCGGTCACATATCATAGAAGTATTTCAAATTTATAACACACATGCTCAGGATTTTGTTCTTACACTAGTTTCCTATGATCCTGATCTTGATATTAGCTATAGTCGTGATCTTTCCTGTATCTTTATATAGTCATGATCTTTCATGTATCTTTATAGCAGTAGTTCATTTTCTTCATGTTCTTTACATACCTTGTTCTTATCATGTTCTTTCAGCATTTATTTTCCATACCATGATGTTATTGTTCATTACCTAGAACTGTACTTTGCTCCGCTTCTGAATAGGATATGTTGCAGGTATGCTTGCAGGACATTGATCTACTCTATGGGCCGGAGCCCAGGATTTAGCTGAGCAGGATGAGGCTTAGCTTGAGGCTTCAGGTTTAGATTACTTATCTTTACTTTTAGATATTGACTTTAGAGTTCATAGCACTTTTCATTCCTGTTGCTTCTGGTACATTATGATATCTGGATTTGTGTATTATGGTGATCTTTCTGGGATACGTTATAGATGCTGTGATTCTATATTTTCATGTTTATCTGGTTTGTTTTCCCTAGCTTGGTACAGCTTACTTCGTCGTGTCTAACGACGAAGGCTGGGCGTGTCCGACTCGTGTCCGATTATTCGGGAGCGGGTCGTGACATGTTTTTGGTGGTGGCCCATGCAGGTCAATCCTAATGGTACCTAGGTCTTAGCGTACTATTGGGGAACTTGATTACACTAGGAAAACTTGATCACAGCATAAGAAAATCGGAAAATAAGGGTATATCAGGTATATCAGGTGTATCGGGTATTTTAATATTCTATAAACACTTGTTGTATGTAGGTCTAGGTTATTTTAACAGTTTTCTGTTTTGTAGATAGTTCAAAAGCATGCGACACCAGAACTGTCAATTCACCTGTACTTGACGTTTCCAAGCTTCTACTACCTTCTATCACTCTACTATCCCCATGGGTAGTACGTAGTTGACGGAGACGTCTGAAGAGTCCCTTGACAACTAGAGGAAGCAGGCCACCCTTTCCGAGTCAGACTTATGGATACACTCTCCGAGCCAGGAAGGACTTCTGATTTTCAGACTCTCAGACACTTGGATTTTTTCGACACCGAGCGCATATCTTACACCGAAGAGCAGATCGAGAACCTGGAGTTACCACTGAAGATCACCCAAGTTTCTGAGGACCCGACTCCTCTGAAGATTGGAACTATCAGCCAGGAGATCCAGAATGTAGCACAGACAATAGAACAAGACCGGAAGCTGAAGGCCAAGAGAGACATGAAGACTTATGACGAAGACAATAACTACCCTGGACCCGCAAAGCGTCACAACACTCAATCAGCGTTTCTTCGGTCACATCAGCAGTCGTATCATCAGGAGCAGACCTCAGTAGCCAGCACACCAGCAGCCGTATATTCTTATCAGAGGTTGCGCGCTTCAGCCCAGCAGGAGATTCAGATTTAGATGACGACCACTTGCAAATTCTGTCGTCGCCAGGATACGACTTCGAAGAGTGCCGCAAAAGACGAAAGCTATCCTTGTACTACCGATTGCCTGCCCACCAAGTTAAGGATTGCCCAGAGATTGTTGATCACGCTGCCCAAGGACGAACGTGAGAAGCACCAGGACTACAGCAAGTGGATCCACCTCTCCAGATTCAGCAATCACATGAAGCGCTACCGCAGGAATCAACCTATGTCAGGACAATTGAAGAAGTTGAAGTGATTCCAGTCCCGAAGATACACTGAAGATAGACTGAAGACAGAAGATTTCTTTTGCATGGTTGGAAAAACCATGTATCTTGATTAATCATCCAGTCTTTCCTTAAATTCCTCCTAACACATTGATCATTTCTTGAAACTTCTTGTTTCTATTTTGGAACCTTGATTGATGTTCAAAACTTATTTCAAGATATTGTTTCATATTCGACAAACTTGTTTCAGACCCACATTTCGATATTTGTTTGAAATCCATTATTCGATACCGTTATTCATCATTCCTGACCTTGTTTCCTAGTGATGGCTCCTATTTGCAAATTTTGTTCATTTATCAAACTTTGTGTTATTGATATTTAATCGTTTCTCGAGATTTTACTTCGAAATCATTTTCCTCATTCGAAACTTGTTTAAAGCTCCGTCCTATGCATACATTGTTGCAAATACCTTTGAGGGTTTTGAAGATTTCGTTTCCTACTCGAGACTTGTTTCCTCATTCATGACTTTGATTTTTAGTCGAGAGTTATTGGTCCACTATTTTTGTTCGAACTTGTCTCTTATCCAAGATTTTGCTTATTTCATGGATACTTGTACCTACTCGTTTATTGAAATTCTGTTCGCAAATCGAACTTGTACTATTCCAGAATTATTCCTACTTGAAATATTATTCTGAAACCTTGTTTGAACCTTCGCTTCTATTGATGCTTGTTTGAGATTCTATTTTCTATTCTTGACTTTATTCGGGACTTGTTCTCTATTTACGATTTTGTTGCTGTTGAGATTCGCTTGTTTCATGTTTACAATCCAATACCTTGTCTCCTATTAGAACCTGTTTTTCTAGTCACTATTATAAACCTTGTTTCCTCATCAAGATTTTTTAGTCGAGATTTTATTTCCTAATCACGACCTTGTTGATATTGGTTCCCTAATTGAGACCTTGTATCCTATGGGAGGTTGTTTTCCCTTCGAAACTTTGTCTGAGATTTCGTCGTTAATTGAGATGTTGTTTCCAGTACGGGATTTTATTCTTATTTTGAAACTTGTCTCCTATCTAATACCTTGCCTCAGTTCATCCTTCGAGACTCTGTTATCCCTTCGGGATAATGTCTCATATATGGAATCTTGTTACCATTCCAGATATCAGTTAGAATTTCGTTATAATTTGAAATTTCACTCCCTGTCTGAAATTTTAAATCTCCCTTTTGTACTCACTGATCGGATCCCTTGTCATTTTTAGTACCTAATAAACTCATGTATTCTAACAGTCAGGTAACTTCACCATTTTCGTGACTTGGACTATTGAAATTCATTTTGAATTCCTTGAAACTCTTTTGAAATTCTTAGGGATAAAGTCGAGAGGCTATTCGATGACCTACTATGGCATGACAGTTGCGCGCTGCAGCCATTAGCTGGATTATGGAGACTGAGGGTTCACTGCAGCCAGTAGCGCACTGGCGAGGCAGGAACTCTAAGTTGAAGTGATTTCAGACACCCATAGGTTTTCGAGTATTTTTGAGACTTGTCATATTCTTCATATCTTGACCTCTTGGGTTGTTTTATCAATGATTGTTGGAAACTGGATAAGGTTGATAGAGTATTCGGAGACATATTGTTATTTGAGTCACGGAGCCGAAAGTCCACTGCAGTCAGATACATATTGGCGGGGTAGGGATTCTAAGCAAAGTGATGTCAGATACCAACATGTTCTTAGAATATCCTGGAGACTATATTTCCTTTTCATATGATTATTGGTTTTCGAGGATCACAAATCCTTGCATGTTCACCCTGATTTGGTACTGTACCTCCTGAGTATTTCGTACGTTTCCTCAATCAACCCTTGTTAACTTCCCTTCTAGCCTTTTACCGTTAGATCATAGAATTCCTCAAAATTATACATTACCAGAGTTTGATTCCATAATTCATTTGTGTCTTGTCTAAACTCTGATCTTAAATCATGACTATCTGACCATGATTTTCCTATCTTGTCCTAGTCCACTTGTGTTAAAATATCGATTTTTTTATCATACTTAATAGTTTATGTCTTCATGATTTTTCTCCTTTAAGTTGTAATTGGAATTTCATTCTATCTCGTGCCTATTTGATTCTTGATCATTGATCGTGTTATTCCAACTTCTTGTGTGTACTTGGTCTCAAGACCTAGAGCGTCATGGATCGAAAGAAGCACTAGGCGGACAATAGCAGATGGCCATCGGAGTTTGCAATTGGAAGCAGAGTGTTTCTGGAGAATCTTGCCGATCAGAGGCACCATTTGTTTTGACAGAGACAGGAAGATCAGTCCGAGATTTCATCGGGCCTTTCGACGTGACGACACAAATTAGCAACGTGGCATATTGACTAGCGCTTCCAGCCAGCCTGGAGGGAGTGCACGACGTTTTCTACGTGTTCCAGCTTCGGCGCTACATTCCGGACCCGAGCCATGTGGTGGACTTTTCAGAGATGGGTCCGAGTTTGACCTATGAGGAGCAGCCAGTGGAGATCCTTGACAGGAGAGAGAAGCAGCTGCGGAATCAGGCTATTTCACTTGTCCGCATCATGTGGAGACACCACTCTCCGGGAGAGTCCATATAGGAGCGCGAAGACGAGATGCGAGAGCGCTATCCTAGTCTGTTGCTTGATTGTATTCTAGTATTCAAAAATCTGATTTCAATAAATGACTTATGTTTGAAATCTCTTTTGTGATTTATTGAGATTTATTTTGTGGGTTTTCGAATTTCGAGGACGAAATTTTTCAAGGGGGGAGATTTGTAACTCCACTTTTCCGTTTTTCGTAAATTTTTAAAATTTTCTGATAAAGATATAATAGGTTACTTTAAACAATTTTCCTTGAACAATTATGATTAATTATTTTAAATAATTTTATGCTTGCTTTTGGAGGGAGAATTAAATTTTTGGCAAAGTAACTAATTTTCAATTTAGTTAGAGTGGTCCCCAACTTTTTAACAAAATTTTCTAACAGATTATATGTGTTTTTGTAAATAATATAGTGGAAGAGGTGTTTCTATAATTTTATTTAAAAGAGGGGGGGCTAGGTTGTAATTTTCGAAAAGGGGGAGGGCTTCATTGGAAGTTCACCAATGGTGGGGGGGTTTGTAAAACCTCCAACCAATTTGTTAGATCTGTAGTTGAGAGAGAGAAGCTCTCACTTTTCTTTTCTTTTCTCATAGAGACTCGAGCTTCCTTTCTCCTCTTCCCAATTTCTTAACCTAACCCTAGCTCCTATGGCGTCGACGACGGCAACAGTGGTTCCGACTCGACGGCGGCGGTGGTTCCGACTTGACGGTGACGGTGGTTCAGACTCAGCGGCGATGGCGACGGCGGCGGGGCCAGCCTGGTGACGCGGTAACGAGTTCGATCACCACGGCGGCGCACCCCGATGGTGGTGGCGCTCTTCCCATGGCGGCGACGGCTCGGCGCCCTTCTCCACCGACGATGCGGCTTCTCTTCGGCGGGGTACGAACGTCTCTGACGGCCACGACGATCTCTCCAGCGGCGGTGACGGCCACGACGACGCCAACAGCGACGGTGACGGCGGTTCCTCCGACTCAATGGCGGATGACAGGCTTGATTTCTTCCACGACGAATGACGATGGCGACTGAGGTGAGTCACAGTTCTCGTTAGTCCAGATCGGGAAACAAATGAATATACTGTGTTCTTGATGAATTGATTGGTGTTGGGTTATTTTTCGTAGTTGGAAATTTGGTCGGGATGTCAGATTGGTAGGACGAGTTGTTAGTCGAGATTCCAGTAGACAGATCTGGATCAGGAGTGATCAGTCTATCCACTTCTCCGACGAATTACTCTGTTCAATGTATGGACCATCGGATCCGCGATGAATTGATGACGGCGACACGGTGAGCATCTGATAGAATTTATTGATTTGTAGAGTTCTTCTATTTTTGGTGGAATGTGTTGGACTGTCTTATGGATTCGTTCTTGTTCTTGTTCGGTACCGGTTGATGCAATTCCTGTGGAACTATCGAACAATACCCGTGCGAGGAGAAGTGTCCGATCAGTTGAGCGTGTCTGCAATATTCCTCTCAGGTATTGACTCAATTTTTGCTATTTTGGAGTTGTTGTCTTAAGTTTGAATGGTTGTAATATTGAACAGGTTAGTAGTGGTTGTAGGCTGTGTTCGTGTCAATACGACTTGTGATTCAGACCAGTGTGTGTTCTTTTCTGTTTGTGTCAGACCAGGACGTCGACCGTGTCCTAGTGTGGAGTTCGTGACCTGCTGCACTCATTTCAATTTGGTGTCTGTGTTCATATGGGTGTGTTCGAGCAAGCCGTGACCGGACGTACAATCGTGTCCAAGAAGTGGAGTGTGTCCATGCTCGGTTAGACGCAAGACCTGTAGCCGTGTCCGTGATTGGGGGAAGCCTACAGTAGTGTATGAGTGTTTAAATTGGCTTGGGAGAGTTGCAGGTTTTGTGTAAATACATAATAGTATTGGTTTTCTATAATTGAATTCATTAATTGATTGTATATATATTCTTTTCTTAATAGTATAATTTTTCATTGGCTTGCAAGTATTCTCATTCTTCTCCCTGCTGTTTTTGAATGGGGCGTTTGGGTTGGCGTAATGCTTGGCAACTTAGTAGTTTGAACTCAGATTTGTTAACTAAGTTTTGTTATGTCCCGATGTCGTATTCAAGTATGGAGTGGTTTGGCTTTGAGTATTCCTTCTTCTTGAATGCTTTTTGATTTTTGAGATCGGTTTGTGTGGTGTTTAGCAAACAGTGTAGTTGATCTCAGTTCTGGAAATGACATTTGGGTTCTGCCTATCTTCCTCTATGAGTTTTTGATTGTGGCATTTGGAGGAAAGAAAGAGTAGCCTGTGGATTTTCTAATATTGTGGTTGAACTATAGCAAGGAATTGAAACTGGAAATGTTAGTTCTGTGTTGCTAAGTCTTGGTGAAGATTGGTCGAGTATAAACTCAGTTTATTATAGAGTTGGCTTTGCATTCAGACTGAAGACTTTTGGTTTAGAAATTTTGTTACGAATTGCTGGGATTGGGAGATAAGCCAGGCCGTAAATATTGAGATTACATATGTGCGATTTGGTAATTTCAATAAATTAAATTATTTTAAATACTTTTAAAATACATCTGTAGATAACCCTATTTATGATTATACTATCTATGTATGGATATCTGGTAGGTAATATTTAATACTTACCCTTTTGTTTTATAACTAGTAAGGTTGAGTACAGTTAATATACTCTTAAAACTATTCTATAAATAGTTTAAGGGTAGATAGTAGATAGCTAGTGGTTATTGTTCAGAAATTAATCAACTTGTACACATTATCAAATTCAGGTGGACATAGAGACTACTATCTCCCTATTCCCGATCTTTCCGGAGCAAAGGCAAGTACATTCTATGGTTTTGATTAGTGCATTTTCTTGTTCTTTATTGCTGACACACTGCGACACGTTCATGGTCTTTTCTGGCTTGTTCTTTCATGATCTTACTTGTATCTTGGGGTGGGAGAAATACTCTAGATATGTGACCAAACCCGGATACTTATTCATGATCTTTAGCTTAGGCCTCGCACAGTGCACGCGGGTCCTAAGCCGTACCATATATGATCTTTCAGAATCTTTCATGCTCTTTCATGGTCTTACCCAAGCCGGTCACATATCATAGAAGTATTTCAAATTTATAACACACATGTTCAGGATTTTGTTCTTACACTAGTTTCCTATGATCCTGATCTTGATATTAGCTATAGTCGTGATCTTTCCTGTATCTTTATATAGTCGTGATCTTTCATGTATCTTTATAGCAGTAGTTCATGTTCTTCATGTTCTTTACATACCTTGTTCTTATCATGTTCTTTCAGCATTTATTTTCCATACCATGATGTTATTGTTCATTACCTAGAACTGTACTTTGCTCCGCTCCTGAATAGGATATGTTGCAGGTATGCTTGCAGGACATTGATCTACTCTATGGGCCAGAGCCCAGGATTTAGCTGAGCAGGATGAGGCTTAGCTTGAGGCTTCAGGTTTAGATTACTTATCTTTACTTTTAGATATTGACTTTAGAGTTCATAGCACTTTTCATTCCTGTTGCTTCTGGTACATTATGATATCTGGATTTGTGGATTATGGTGATCTTTCTGGGATACGTTATAGATGCTGTGATTCTATATTTTCATGTTTATCTGGTTAGTTTTCCCTAGCTTGGTACAGCTTACTTCGTCGTGTCTAACGACGAAGGCTGGGCATGTCCGACTCGTGTCCGATTATTCGGGAGCGGGTCGTGACAATGAGTCTTTCTGAATCTGTAATAGATCATTTGAACACATATTAATAAAAGAACTTCTTTCTATAACTTCTGTTTGAATTTCATTTTTCTTTGTCTGTATATTTTGTAACATCTGCGGTGCCTTCTATAATAAAACCACGGAGAATATGACATTCACAGTACACATGAGAATGTTCATTCTCCGTCTTAAATTAAAGTACACATGAGAATATGACATTTTCTGTGTTAATTAAACTGATAATGTCATTCTCCGTTTACTTATCACGGAGAATGTCATTCTTCGTGTTGAATTAAACGGAGAATGACATTTACAGTGTTATAACGCATGAGAATGTTCATTCTCCATGTAAGTTAAAACGGAGAATGGATTTTCTAGTGTTAAAACGAATGAGAATGCTATTCTTCGTGTAATTCGAAACGGAGAATCTCATTCTCCATCCTGAATTACACGAAAAATTGATTCCCTGTGTCAAAACGAATGATAAGTCTATTATCCGTGTAATTTGAAACAGAGAATCTAATTCTACGTGTTAATCTAGCACGGAGAATGGCATTCTAAGTGTTAAAACAAATAAAAATATTTATTTTTCGTGTAATTTAAAACGGAGAATGTTATTCTCCGTGCCGAACTACACGGAGAATGGCATTCTCATTGTTAGAACGAATGAGAATGCTATTCTCCGTATAATTTGAAACGGAGAATGACATTCTCCGTGTAAGAATGGCGGAGAATGGTTATTATGCATTCATAAACTGTGAAACATTAGATATAACAGACTTCAAAATAGCACCATTGATATTAAAATTGTAAGAAATATATTAAAAAAATAGTTATATAAAAGGAAGAATATATGTATTAACGAGGGGGCACTGCCTCCTCGACCACCGTAGAAGTACGTGGGGGAAGAGGGCAAGTGCTGCGATTGTGATTACCTAATTCAATACAATTATGGCACATAATCTTCCTCTTCTCTTTTTCCTTGTTTTCATAATTGCTCTTATAACGGTCCGTCTTTGGTCGACCAGGATCCCGTTTCGAAACATGGGGTAGGACCAAATAAGTTGAATTATTTTTAAACTGTTTTCCAGAATCTGGAATTGTACGAATAGCATATGAATATAGCTTATGGTAGAAATTTGATGTCTAATACTGCTTCACAAAATCGTAGACAGATTTGCCTGAACCAAATCTGATGCATTGGATTGCATGGCTGCATGGGAATGCATATACCTTCCATCTACGACAACTACAATACCAATCAAGAAGATTCACCAAGTGGGAGGAAGTATCTGCCGTCACCTCAAACTCGGAATCACCAGACCGATATACCCTAGACATGCCATCATCTGTAAGCTGCTTCAGCATATTCTCGGCGTATGGAGTCAATATGTTATTGAAATCACTTGCATCCTTGTGGCGATCCGAAATCATCTTCATCATCTTCACTCGGATGACATTTACAAGTGCTGAAATAGGCATTTTCTTCTCAGCCTTTATCCATGAATTGAATGACTCTGCACAACTAGAAGCAACCTCGCCGTATCTACATCCCGGGAAGAATGCATTTGACCAATTTTCAGGCTTTTGTTTATCCATCCATTTCACAACATGACCACAATTCAAATCATAAATCTTCTTAATTTCTTGTTTATACCCACCTTTATACAGGAAAAAAACTAATTAATAAAGATGGAAATCAAGAAACAAGCATATGAAAAAACTGTGATGCCTATAGTTCGTATTACGTATTTTGGAATACGTGTACGTATTTTATCTTGTATTGCATGTCTCCTTGTTTGGTTTATTGGGTATTTCTATTTGCTTGGCCATGGTTCATCTTGGTTTGGGTTGGCTTGGTTCGGTTTAGGGTTGCTTTTGGTTCAATATGGACCAAGGGGAGAACCCCTACCTACCACCAACAAACTCATTTATTAGCCCCCTCTCTTTTCTCTCTCCTCATTTGTCACGCCCCGCTCCCGTAGGAGCGATCGTCCTCGCTAAGGCGTGATGCCGCACGAGCCTAGATTGCGCTCGTGCAAGGCGGGTTCCATAACGGCCGATTTCAGCGGCTGCGACGGGGTCGTCGCACAGAAGTCCCAAGCAGAGACGTTAAATAATAGCAGCAGAATTTAGAACAAACACAAGTTTCTCAAAAGATGATCTTTATTGATATTGAAACAAAGATTACAATGGGGCGCAAGGCCAATGTTACAAGTCTCTCAAGCTCACTCAAGCTCACTTTTCTCTCATTACAAGTTCACTCTGCTCTATCTCTCTCTCTCTCTCTCATCTCTCAATAATTGTCGATCCAGCGGAAGCTTCGGAAGGCGATGTCCATACATTATGTCCTGTATAAGTCTTCAATCCATGCGGCCGCACGCTTCGAATCGCCAAGGAACTCCTGTGTCTCGACGCATCCAAGCGGGCTCCGCGCCACGAGCTTCTACCTGTGCCTGCACATGAACACTGTGTGGGTGTCAGTACTCAACTGTACTGGTGGAGTGAGCTTCTCGCCCACCCATACAAAACCTACACGTTCATTTACTTTGTGCAGCTTAAATCCCTTTTCGATTGTCTTTCTACTCTTGCCTTAGGTTCAGTTTTAGGACCGGCGCCTTGGCGCAACTTGTGTGTCAAAACCATCCCATGCTTGCAATGTCAACGTTACTCATACTTTGCCTGTAGACCACTTCTCGTGCCACAACGTTAACCTATCAGGTCGTGCTTGCCTTTCGGCCAGAATCAGAGACGCAACTACGCGGTAGTACCCAATTTCCTTACGACCGTGCTATAACTCCTTCGTGCCGTGCCTCGCAACTCAGTGCGACTCAACCATATCGCCGCCTCGCGGCCCCTTTGTTACTTTGATCGCCAACTGACCCAATCAAGACTTGTGGGTTTAGTGTCACACGACTGACTTTGCCTTGCGGCGGTTTCCTGACTTACACTCAAACAACTCAACCAACTTATGCAACTATATGCCGACAACTCAAGACTCAATGCCACATCTCGTGCCGAAGCACGTCGCCTATGTTGTAGCCATTCTTTAAGTCCAATACTTGTATTCTAGCTTGTATACACCTTCGACAACTCAACTCAATCCAAAGGCATACGCGCGGATCTGTCGCTATGCCGACTCATCTATATGATTTGGTCACTGACTCCCAGAGCCATAGTGGACTCCTTTTTGCTGAGTATAGGATGGACCTTCTTTGGGTAGCTAGCCCTATTCCGCGTCCACCGAATACTTTGCCCCAGGCGCAGCTTGGCTCCCAGAGCCTTTATGTTTCCTTAGGCCGCAATCGGTCCCGTGGCGCCACAGGTTGCCGATTCGGGGAAACTCTACCTTGTCGACAAGTTGTCCATGACCATGCAAGACCGACTCAAACTGACGTCTCACATAGTCATTCACTTCTGGTGTTACCATCTCTTTTAGTGCCATTCCTCTCTTTTAGTGCCATTTCTCACATCTGAGATCTTGCCTCGACGACCCGTAGTCGCGAGCATTGTTCTTTCTTGCCTCAACGACCCAGTCGTGAGCATTTCTTTCTTTCTTCCTTTCTTTTAACTCAAGACAACAACTTATTTAGACACTTTCCAAAACTCAACTAATCAATCGTGGCCCGTGCCTTTAAAAACTCTAGGATCGTGCAATCGTGCCTCAACTCGACTTCCGCTCTACGCGGCGCTATCGCCCAAGTCATACTTTATATGACGGGCCGTAGGATCGTGGGACTATTTAAGTTGACAGCCGCAGAAAGAGCGGGACAGCACTAGAAATGACTTAGGTCGATCGACATAACTTTGCCTAACTTAATCGAGCCTATAACTTGACTTAAGGGACGAGCAAAGGCTATGCCAAGCCTTGCGTTATGGAAACGTGCATGCTTTGTCGAGCATTTACGTGGGCAACGCCTATGACTTAGGCCAACTCAAGTGTCGGGACAATTCGACGGAACCGTGCATGCTTTAACAAGCATTCACGCAGACGACGCCTATGACTTAGGCAATTTCATAACTTTGTGTCGAAGACCAACTTCCCTTCTCCCAAGCCACGGGACGAAGGACCGAGTGTCATTTTCAAAGCACGCCGTGCACCAACTCTAAGCCGACCGTGGGACGTTTTCCATGTTCTAACTCATTTTGACCCATCGGGATTATTTCCTTAGCTATGTGGATTCATCTCTTTTATTATTAAGCCTACTTGTGCAAGTTGAAAACACGATTTATTATGTGAAGGCAAAGATGAGGCAAGTTCACCGAAACTACCCCACCTGAGCGAGCGGTCGCCTTGACCGAGATGTCTTCGAGTCACCGTTGTAAGGCTAAGTTCGAACGCCGTCGGCGTTTCTATTCTTCCGATTGACTGAGCGGGACGGGGCACTACAACCTACACCACTCAGAACAAGTCTCGTCCTCGAGACTTAATGAGTACTTACTTATTGACTTATCACCTTACTCAACATTCAGGAACTCTCGCATACACTACGCCTATGCGTTTTCTCAATCCGAGCCACGCTCGCACTACCCTCAATCTTTTCTTCGAATCTCTATTTCGAAATCCTCAACACTTTCCATTCCTCAAGTCTCACTTGATTCAACTTATCACTTGGTTGGATCGTGCACATATTCCAGGCGTCCCCAAAATACATGCATTTTAGCCAAGCCTTGTGATAGAGAATCCGCCATCACCACTCGAGTCGGATCGTGCACGTATTCAAGCGTCCCTGATATACATGCATCTCAACCGAGCTCACGAGTGGTGCCACCATAACTCCTATCGCTTTTCGCCGGGACGTCTGCCTAATCGCTAGGCTATATCTTTTGGCTAAAGTCATTCGTCAGTATTGGAATCATAGTTCCCAAACAACAATATCAACACTGACCCCATCCTAAGGTCAAACCAAGTTGATAATACGGGATTTTCTACCCAAGCTCGCATCACTCCGATTTCTAAACATCGAGCATCGATTCTCTACGCACATCCCAACATTCGCCGCACGGGGCCTGAGTCATTTAGCAAAGCCATCCTACAACTCACGTTCAACCAAATTCTCCGACGTATCAATATCGCCCGTTCAACAAGCCATCTTGCATGGTCTATCTCTTCGAACACGTTCGACATAATCTGCCTATCAAACCCTTCCAAGTCAAGCACACTACTACGTAATTCACCGCTAAACCATAATCCACATTTCACATTTTCGAAGTCATCTATTCCAATTCACGAAATCGATCACAAGGTCGTCTAGCTTAACAACATGTTGCGCCCCGATCTCACGCGAGTCAGATTATCCGCGATGGACATGAATCACCATGCACGCTCCCGCGAGATAGTCATTCTCATCGGGATGTAACTCTTATTTTACGTCTAGACTAATTCATTCTCGATGCGTGGATTGGACCTACTCAATCCTCAAGTTCATTTTATTCATTGATCACAAGTCATCCTTGAATTCTCCTTTGCATCAAACCGACAAGTCAAGACAATCGTAGTTGCCGCGTCCTGACTCCGAGTTCGATCATTCCCGCGACATGAATCACCATGTCTGCGCTCACGCGGAACGATCGCCTCAAACCCGACGCAACGCATGTGCGAGGCTAGAGTTGCGCTCGCGCATGACAAGAATGTTGACATTGTGATTATCCGCATAACCATCAAGACACTTTCATTTTCATCCAACATCCATCTCAATCAAAATCCTAGACATCACATCCGACCGAACGATAACACTGCACGATCGTCACTCGACGAGTTGGAGTGCCCCCGAGTTATCGCATATCGATCTTTGATACGCCTCAATACCATCGACGATATGCGTAACCTGACGATCTTCCTTTGCAACCAAATTCTGAGTCGTGCGAATGGTGCTATCGTCCGACTGGATAATCTCCTCTACATTTATAATCATCAATTTTCCTCAGACCAATTTCGAGTATCGTTCATCCGTTAATCTTAAGTCATCGACCAACGTATTTTCCTCAATTCGCATCGTTCGACATCCCTGAGCCTATCGCATACACCACCCAAGGATGAAGTCATTCAACAAATCCTCAACTTAACATTTGATTCACAATCTACTTCTTCAAATTTTCTGTCCAAATCGTTCCTCGAAATCCAAGCACGCTCGTCTATATCGCACCGACGTTATTGTCGCTCGATAGTACCCCTGTCGATAGTCATCTCACTTTACCCAATCGAGTTCAACTCATTCTCGTCCGACATAATTTGAATCCCGCACTCGACTTTTCTAAGGTCGACGCAACTTTAGTGTATATGCCCAGCCCGACTTAGCCAACCGTGCTTACGCAAACCATCTTTTATTTTGTTGTCAAAGACTGTTCTCCTACGTTTTGCAAAATAGATAGACTTATTGTATGGACATCCCGTAGGACATTTGAGAGAGAGCGCACCAACGATTTCAACTTTGCGGAAGCAACGATTCAGAGTTTGCGGAAACAACGGAGTTAAAGAATTCAATCGATAGTCCAAGGACGTAAAGCCGTGCTCTGATACCACTATGTCACGCCCCGCTCCCGTAGGAGCGATCGTTCTCGCTAAGGCGTGATGCCGCACGAGCCTAGATTGCGCTCGTGCAAGGCGGGTTCCATAACGGCCGATTTCAGCGGCTGCGACGGGGTCGTCGCACAGAAGTCCCAAGCAGAGACGTTAAATAATAGCAGCGGAATTTAGAACAAACACAAGTTTCTCAAAAGATGATCTTTATTGATATTGAAACAAAGATTACAATGGGGCGCAAGGCCAATGTTACAAGTCTCTCAAGCTCACTCAAGCTCACTTTTCTCTTATTACAAGTTCACTCTGCTCTCTCTCTCTTTCTCTCATCTCTCAATAATTGTCGATCCAGCGGAAGCTTCGGAAGGCGATGTCCATACATTATGTCCTGTATAAGTCTTCAATCCATGCGGCCGCACGCTTCGAATCGCCAAGGAACTCCTGTGCCTCGACGCATCCAAGCGGGCTCCGCGCCACGAGCTTCTACCTGTGCCTGCACATGAACACTGTGTGGGTGTCAGTACTCAACTGTACTGGTGGAGTGAGCTTCTCGCCCACCCATACAAAACCTACACGTTTATTTACTTTGTGCAGCTTAAATCCCTTTTCGATTGTCTTTCTACTCTTGCCTTAGGTTCAATTTTAGGACCGACACCTTGACGCAACTTGTGTGTCAAAACCATCCCGTGCTTGCAATGTCAACGTTACTCATACTTTGCCTGTAGACCACTTCTCGTGCCACAACGTTAACCTATCAGGTCGTGCTTGCCTTTCGGCCAGAATCAGAGACGCAACTACGCGGTAGTACCCAATTTCCTTACGACCGTGCTATAACTCCTTCGTGCCGTGCCTCGCAACTCAGTGCGACTCAACCATATCGCCGCCTTGCGGTCCCTTTGTTACTTTGATCGCCAACTGACCCAATCAAGACTTGTGGGTTTAGTGTCACACGACTGACTTTGCCTTGCGGCGGTTTCCCGACTTACACTCAAACAACTCAACCAACTTATGCAACTATATGCCGACAACTCAAGACTCAATGCCACATCTCGTGCCGAAGCACGTCGCCTATGTTGTAGCCATTCTTTAAGTCCAATACTTGTATTCTAGCTTGTATACACCTTCGACAACTCAACTCAATCCAAAGGTATACACGCGGATCTGCCGCTATGCCGACTCATCTATATGATTTGGTCACTGACTCCCAGAGCCATAGTGGACTCCTTTTTGCTGAGTATAGGATGGACCTTCTTTGGGTAGCTAGCCCTATTCCGCGTCCACCGAATACTTTGCCCCAGGCGCAGCTTGGCTCCCAGAGCCTTTATGTTTCCTTAGGCCGCAATCGGTCCCGTGGCGCCACAGGTTGCCGATTCGGGGAAACTCTACCTTGTCGACAAATTGTCCATGACCATGCAAGACCGACTCAAACTGACGTCTCACATAGTCATTCACTTCTGGTGTTACCATCTCTTTTAGTGACATTCCTCTCTTTTAGTGCCATTTCTCACATCTGAGATCTTGCCTCGACGACCCGTAGTCGCGAGCATTGTTCTTTCTTGCCTCAACGACCCAGTCGTGAGCATTTCTTTCTTTCTTCCTTTCTTTTAACTCAAGACAACAACTTATTTAGACACTTTCCAAAACTCAACTAATCAATCGTGGCCCGTGCCTTTAAAAACTCTAGGATCGTACAATCGTGCCTCAACTCGACTTCCGCTCTACGCGGCGCTATCGCCCAAGTCATACTTTATATGACGGGCCGTGGGATCGTGGGACTATTTAAGTTGACAGCCGCAGAAAGAGCGGGACAGCACTAGAAATAACTTAGGTCGATCGGCATAACTTTGCCTAACTTAATCGAGCCTATAACTTGACTTAAGGGACGAGCAAAGGCTATGCCAAGCCTTGCGTTATGGAAACGTGCATGCTTTGTCGAGCATTTACGTGGGCAACGCCTATGACTTAGGCCAACTCAAGTGTCGGGACAATTCGACGGGACCGTGCATGCTTTAACAAGCATTCACGCAGGCGACGCCTATGACTTAGGCAATTTTATAACTTTGTGTCGAAGACCAACTTCCCTTCTCCCAAGCCACGGGACGAAGGACCGAGTGTCATTTTCAAAGCACGCCGTACACCAACTCTAAGCCGACCGTGGGACGTTTTCCATGTTCTAACTCATTTTGACCCATCGGGATTATTTCCTTAGCTATGTGGATTCATCTCTTTTATTATTAAGCCTACTTGTGCAAGTTGAAAACACGATTTATTATGTGAAGGCAAAGATGAGGCAAGTTCACCGAAACTACCCCACCTGAGCGAGCGGTCGCCTTGACCGAGATGTCTTCGACTCGCCGTTGTAAGGCTAAGTCCGAACGCCGTCGGCGTTTTGATTCTTCCGATTGACTGAGCGGGACGGGGCACTACATCATTACTCTTCTTCTTCCCCACCATTAACTCCTCACCAACCTGTGAGAGAGAGAGATCTAGGCAAGTGCATCTTGCTTCATGAAGGAACCCAAATTTTATTGTTCCATTCTCTTCTTCACAGCATTCTAAAGCACTTTAGTTCTTGGCATTTCTAAATTCCATGGCTCATTGCTTGTAGATCTAAGTTTATGTCATTTTCGGATTTCTTGGATTTTGATCTATTTAATCTTGTTATTTCTAAGTTTTGATGGTTCCATGTTGTAGATAATTTCATTCTGCCCCAATTTGACCTATAAAAATTCAGATTTGGACTCTGGATGAAGTTTTTATGGAGCTTGGAAGCATGGCTTCATGGTGCTCTTCTTCTCAAAAATTTGGAGAAGAAGAACAGTTCCAGCCGCACATAGTTTCCTGCCGCATGAATTTAGCCGCATAGCCTTATGCGACAAGTTCCATTTCTAGCCGCATGCATGATTCCCAGCCGCATAGGCAGCATGGCATTACTCAGTCGCATGAACTTCTAACTTGTCAGCCGCATGACCCCGATCACTTGCAGCGGCATATACTGATTGTTCTTCAGCCGCATAAGCTGCCTTGGATTCCGAGCCGCATGACACTATACCTTCCAGCCGCATGAAATCTCCTTCCTGCAGCCGCATAAGCTTGGGCTATTCCCAGACGCAAAAAACTTCAGGATTCCCAGCCGCATATAGCTTGTATCCTTTCAGCCGCATATGGCCTCGGACTGAGCCAGCCGCATGAGACCTTGAACCCGCAGCCGCATGGAGTCATTTTTACTCAGCCCCATGACTGGGGTAAAATCTTGGCCGCATAGGGCCCTTCCTTCCTGCAGCCGCATAAGCCTAAGCTTCCGCTGCTGCATGAGTCCTGCATTGCTTCTTAGCCGCATGAATTGTTGCCAGTACAGCCGCATATGCTCCCGCCCCCAGCCGCATGGATTTCTTTCCTAGTCGCTTGTACCTGAGCCGCATGAACTCAAATTCTGGGCCGCATGAACCCGCATCTATCTGAGCCGCATGGCTCCTCCCCATGCCTTACCTTATTATTTAATTATTATTATTTTATTATTATTGTTAACTCATATCTTGTAACACTCAGTGTAACATTGGGTCTCCTGATGAATGTTTGTACTGTGTTATCCTGCACTTATACCATGAACACGACAGTGACCCGTAGTGGTGCACTCATGACAAGTAACATGACATGATAGTGGCCCGCCGTGGCACACTCCTGACAAGTAACCTGACATGATTTATCCTGATAGCTGTTGCGACGGCTCCATGATATGACATGACCTGACATGACAAGTATAAATAACCTGGACACCGTGGGCGTTTGTGCTTGTACAAATAAACCAGTCCTGTCTTGCATCATGTTTAGAAAGGGACTCCTGAGTACCACGGTCAGGAGTACCTACTGAAATGGACTAAGGCTAATAACTAGAATAATACAGTAGTCATGAAAAAATTTTCCAGCTACAGGCAATCCCGTTACCTGGGCGCGCCTGGGATTTGTAGCCTGCCGTCGAGTAGGGCACATTTCCAGCACACTGTCATGTGTTGTACCCTTCAAGCTACTTAAGGGTACATGCGTTTCCTGGACGATGTACCCACCTGAATTCAACCCTTAATATTCGACCTGGGTAACCTGGATGGTCTGCAGGGCTTGTGGCTGTGGAATAATCTCGCTGCATCTTGTTAGTAACTAGGCCTGTGATAATCCTAGTTAGTTAAAGTATCAAGCCGTACTCATTGCTTGGCCGTGATTGATTGGATGACATAACCAGTCTAGTCTTGTCTTGATCCTGTACAAGATTGTTACGTGACCTGATTTCTTATATTATCTTGCCGATAAATGGTGGGAAACCAAGCTTCGTTCAGATAAAGGGTTACAACCCCGGTCCTTGTTTGGTTTACGGATTGTAACCTGGTTATCTGAATAGTTCCATGGTTATCTGGTCGTATATCATCCTGATATGTTTTCTCTTATTTCTAGTTCTTACTACTTATTATTCTGTGCTAATTGCTGGTTTTTAGTTCATAAGTAAAGCTTCCTTTGTGGCACTTGCTCTTTCTGGGGTCTGATCCAGCTGGTTTTGTATGGTCAGATTTCGGAGCAGCTCCAGAGGATCTACCGACTTTCCAGTCCGATGGTGACCACCAGGCGTAACCAGGGCAACGAGTTGGTTTATTTTTAATCTCCCACTTTATTGTAAAATAATCTTTTGAGACGTTTAGCCGACGAGCACCTGTTTAGCTCGACTATATCTACTTACTGTCTGCCCACGGGCTTGTAACATGATTGACAGATCCTAGGATTGATCATGTATGACTAAACTCTTGCTAGTCCTCACATTTTGTAACGACTAGCTTCATGATCAGCTGAATATGTAATGTTTGGGACGCCTTACTATTGTATATTTGGTGATCTTACATCTTGTAATGTTTACTTACTTGCTTGTGATTGAGACACTAGGCTTGTTTGTAATGCCTGTGGTTCGTATTACGTATTTTGGAATACGTGTACGTATTTTATCTTGTAGTGCATGATTCATGGCTTAGCTTTTCCTTCTTGGCTTGGTTTATTCCTGGTTCAGGTTGGCTTGGTTCGGTTTGAGATTGCTATTGGTTCATTATGAACCAAGGTGAACCCCCTACCTACCACCACCTTGGTATTTATTACCATTCTTCTTTCTCTCTCTTCTTTAACCTCTTCTTCTTCTTCTATTTACTCCTTCACCTACCAGAGAGAGGAGAGAGAGGTCTAGGCAAGTGCAACTTGCTTCATGGAGGAACTCCAATTTTATTGCTTCATTCTCTTCCTTACAGCATTTTAACATACTTTAGAACTTGACATTTTCACTTTCCATGGCTAGATTCTTGTAGATCTATATTTACATTATTTTTGGATTTCTTGGGTTTTGATCTACGTAATCTTGTTATTTCCGAGTTTTGATGGTTCCATGTTGTAGAGAATTTCGTTCTACCCCATTTTGACCTGTGGAAGTTCGGATTTGGGCTCCGGATGATAGAGTTATGCAGCTTGGAAGCCATGGCTTATGGTGTACTTCTTCTTCTCGAAAATTTGGAGAAGAAGCACAGTCTTGGCCGCATGGTAGCACTTGACCGCATGAACATTCATGCGGCAAGTTAGTTCCAACCGCATGCACTATTGCCTTGACTTGACCGCATGACAAGTTCATGCGGCAAGTATTCCTTCTAGCCGCATGAGGTCCTTCTTTCTTAAAAACCGCATGACTGAGCTTCCCAGTCCAGCCGCATGGGACTCCGTCCACCCTGAGCCGCATGAACTCAACACTCGTAAGCCGCATAGACCGCAGCCTCCCAGCCGCATGAGTTGCTTCCCTTGACCGCATAGTCATTGCTCTCCGCAGCCGCATGGGTTGCTCCTCCCCGGCCGCATGTACCGGATTGGTCAGCCAGCCGCATGGACCCATCCCCCGCCAGCCGCATGAGTTTCCTACATTCCTGGCCGCATATGTCTTGTCCTTCTCAGCCGCATGACTGACTGGATCTCCGAGCCGCATATGACTGATACCCTTTTAACCGCATAAGCCTTTCCCTTTTAGCCGCATGCGCCTGACCCTATTCAGCCGCATGGGCTGTTCTCTTCCAGCCGCATGAGATCATTCCTGTCCGCATATGCTTTAGCCGCATGGCTCTCCTATAGCCCTGTGTATTAATATTTTATTAGATATTTTACGTCCATTTTATATCCTTACGCCTTTTGTTATGAACTAGATAATCACGAATTTACTTGATATGTTTGGACATGATAATTGAGCCTTACATGACAGTGACCCATAGTGGTGCACTCCTGACATGACTAACCTGACATGACCTGATAGTGGCCCGTCGCGGCGCACTCTTGACCAGTACACTTGACATGATAACCTGACATGATATATCTGATAAGCTGTTGCGACGGCTCCCTGACATGACTTGACCTGTATAATTAACCTGGACATCGTGGGCGATTGTGCTTGTACAAATAATCCAGTCCTGTCTTGCATCATATCTAGGAGGGGACTCCTGAGTACCACGGTCAGGAGTACCCATTGAAATGGACTAAGGCTAAATAACTAGGTTAATATATTAGTCATGAAGAGATCTCCCAGCTACAGGCAATCCCGTTACCTGGGCACGCCTTGGATCTGTAGCCTGCCATCGAGTAGGGCACATTTCCAGCACACTGTCATATGTTGCACCCTTCAAGCTACCTAAGGGTACATTCATTTCCTGGACGATGTACCCACCTGAATTCAACTCTAAATCTTTTAACCCGGGTAACCTGGATGGACTGCAGGGCTTGTGGCTGTGGAAGATTCTCACTGCATCTTGCTAGTAACTAGGCCTGTGATAACCCTAGTTAGTTAAAGTATCAAGCCGTAATTCTTGCTTGGCCATGAAGTGATTGGATGGAGTCTTACCTGTCTAGTATTGCCCTGATCTTATTCCAGATTACTGCTTGACCAGAATGCTTATATTTATTTTATCGATGAATGGTGAGAATTCCAAGTTCTGTTCAGACGAAGGGTTACAACCCCGGTTCTTGTTTGGTTTACGGGTTGTAACCTGGTTATCTGAATAGTTCCATGGTTATCTCGTCGTATATCATCCTGATGTATTTTCTTATTTCCAATTGTTACCTTATTTATACTCTTGTGCTGATTTGCTGGTTTTAGTTCCTAAGTGAAGCTTCCTTTGTGGCACTTGCTCTTTCTGGGATCTGACCCAGCTGGTTTTGTATGGCCAGATTTCGGAGCAGCTCCAGAGGATCTACCGCTTTTCCAGCCCGATGGTGAACACCAGGCGTAACCAGGACAACGAGTGGGTTATTTTTGGCTCTCCCACTCTATTGTAAAAATATTCTTTTGAGGCGTTTAGCCGACGAGCACCTGTTTAGCTTGATTGCACTTACTTACTGTCTGCCTACGGGCTGTAACATGATTGACAGATCCTAGGGTTGATCATGTATGACTAAACTCTTGCTAGTCCTAACATTTTGTAACGACTAGCTTCATGATCAGTTGAATATATAATATTTGGGACGCCTTATTATTGTATATTTAACGATCATACATCTTGTAACAATCATTTACTTGATTGTGATTGAGACACTAGGCTTGTTCATGACCTTAAGAGACTGTTGGCTTGTAGTTAAACCCTCATGTATCTAGACAGCCGTGACCGTATAGCGAGATGGATCCCATTTCATATACGTAGCTGGCTATGTCTGCCCCGCTCTCCAGTATTCTGGTTCTGGGGCGTGACATTGTTCATGACCATAAGAGACTGTTGGCTTGTAGTTAAACCCTCATGTATCTAGACAGCCGTGACCGTATAGCGAGGTGAGTTGCACTTCAATATACGTAGCTGGCTATGTCTGCTCCCGCTCTCCAGTATTCTGGTTCTGGGGCGTGACAAAAATAGGGACCATTCTCCGTTTAATTTAACACGGAGAATGTCATTCTCCGTGTATATTTAAACGGAGAATAACATGGAGGGTGATAATGAAAGTGTTAAAACGCATGAGAATAATCATTCTCCTTGTTAATAACACGGAAAATGCCATTCTCCGTGTCAAGTGACACCGAGAATGGTCTTTCCAAGTGTTAAAACGCATGAGAATAACCATTCTCCGTATTAGAAAAACAGAGAATGCCATTATTCGTGTTAAAATAACGGAGAATGGTCATTTTTCTTGTTAGAACGCATGAGGATTGTATTCTCCGTTCTAAACTAACGGAGAATGGAATTATCCGTGTTAAATGACACGGTGAATGCCATTCTCCGTGTATTTTAAAACGGAGAACGAACATTCTCCGTTCTAGGCAACACGGAGAATACTATTCTCCGTGTTATTTACACGAAGAATGTTAATTCTACTTGTTAAAATAAAGGAGAATGCACTGAAAAGCTGCATATATCTGTCTCATTTACACACATGGAGTTAGAGCATATACTGCTTGCCTCCAAGCTTCAAGTACATGCGGATACACTCTTTAATTTCCTTTCTCCTTCAGCGGTATGTTATTCTTCATGTGATAATAGCAATAGCTATGGTAAGCAGTAGGGAACACTTTGGGAACTTCAGAAACTAAACCGGTGCCTTGATCTGAAAGAAAAACGATACGCCTACTACATCCAACAACATTCTTGAGATTTTTAAGAAACCATTCCCAATTGTCACCATCTTCGCACGAGACTATACCGTAGGCAATAGGGTAGAATTGTTGGTTACCATTCTTCGCTGTAGCAGACATCAAACACCCTCTAAACCTCCCTGTAAGGAAAGTCATATCCAAATATAGCATCGGGCGACAATATTGAAAGCCTTCGACACAAGCCCCATATGAAAGAAAAAGCCGCTGAAACCTCATTGACGTATCATCTTTCTGAAAGTCGATAACGGAACCAATATTGGTTTTCTTTACCTTGTCGACATATCAACACAAGTCGCTGTAAGCTCTAACATCATCTTCGTACATTTCTTGGTGCACCAACCTAATGCCATGGTATGCCTGCAGGTAAGAGATAAACCGTAGTCAACCTTGAATTCATCAACAACTGATTTTGCCGACTTTTTAGGATCCATCCGAACAATGTCACTAACCAAACTTTTCACAAACTTTGCTGGAACAACTAGATTACCTTTATCCATATAGCCAGCTCCACAATTGTGTTCTCCCACATACCTCTTCACCTCAAAAATTTGATTATCTTTCGAAATTGATATAGCATGGAAGTTCCACAAACAAGCATGAGTCTTGTAATTCTTGCAGCAAACGGTGTACCTCCCCAGCTCAGATTTTAGAATATGGAATGGATGACGAGATTCAAAATATACCTTCCTAACAGCGTGCCTAACTTCTTCAACACCATTTAGGAAAATCTGACCAACGCCTGTAATTGATCCAGGCCACATATCCGATTTCCTCTTCTTTACTGTCTCAATTGAGCCCTCATAAAATTCTACTACTCGTTTATCCTTTACAGTAGGAGAACATCTACTACTCAAGGAACTAGAAGAGGAAGACGAAGTTCCCATAGGAATGCTTTGACAAGAAAAAGATGTCGATGAAGAATATGGAGGGTATACTTGCTCCACAAATAGATCAAAGCTCATGTCATGGGTACCATTGAAACCCCCAACCAAGGACTGAAGCCAAAAATCACTGTCAACGTACAGTTCAGTCCCATCAGAATGCAAAAACTTGAAACGAAAGGAAAGTGGATCCAAAGAAGTCCATCGATCGCACACTTGATGCTTTAAAAATTCTACGGTACTTTCATGTGTGACACGGCAGGAAACTATGTCTCTCTTGAAACAAAGATTAACTAAACAGCTTGAATCCATTCCCCCCTGATAACATAAAAACAGAAGAGATCACAAAATAGGACAGCACATTTCTGACATTCTTCGTCTAAAACTGACAGAGAATGATCATTCTCCGTCTAAAACTGACGGAGAATGATCATTCTGAATAGAAATGGTCATTCTCCGGCCAATACTAACGGAGAATGATCATTCTCTGTCGAATTAGCCGTCATATTCGCATAAAAATAACGAGATTAAAGATCTCTATAATCGTTACTCAGTTAATAATCTTCATAACAAATTCAAATTCAACAAAAATTTTGTGACTGGACGAAGATGATAAATGAATTTCTACATATCTAAACTCTCACCTTGTTTTAAGATCTATAAAAAGACAAGAAGATGATCTTCTCTCCACAATTGACCTAACAGCCGAAAAACTTCAAATCACTCCACGAAGAAGATGATGATGATGATGATGATGAGCGATGATCGAAGTTCGACTGAAGAAAATCACAGTGAACAACGAACGATATTTGCGATCTCTGCTGAAGATGAGAACAATAGAATTCAGATCTCTCGTGAAGAAGAAGAAAAAGAAGAATAAAATCGCAATCCAAATCTGAGTTTGTGAAATCAAAATCATATATATATATATATATATATATATATATATATATATATATATATATATATATATGACCAAATTTGCGCGAATGAGTATTTTTGGAACAATACAAATGACAATAGAGCATCTAAAGGGGATCTTATATTATTTAACGTGGAAATATATAATTCTGGGCATTTCATAAAACCCACCCCGCGGGTGGGTTTTTCATAAAAATAAACCCCGAAATTGGGTTTCACAGCAATTTCCAGTAAATTTTAATATTAGACAACTTAATATCTCAACTATTATTGTACACCCGGAGGGACTGACAAGGTTCGAGTCCTCCAATTGTGTGTGCATGGAATTTAAAAATAAACTATTATTGTACAACTTAATATCCTAACAGTGTTAACGAAAAATCATAAATGACATAAATACCCTCATTCGTGGCCATTTCAAATACCACCATCGGAGAGGTGAGAGTTAATTTGGTCAAAAGTTATTATTGTTATAACATAAAAAGTAACTCATGACTGACGGAGGTATTAATTTAAAAATATTCAATAGTTAAATGTAGTGGTTGTTATAATATAAAAGTTGATGGTATCAGTTAAAATTTTTGAATAAATGAAGGTACTGAGTTGAAATTAAGAAAAACAAAGTATAAACTAAATTAGTGAAAAATACAAGTACATGGGTTTATTTCATTATTAATATAATTTACACTACACAGAATGCTGAAGAATAATTTTTAAAATATTAGTAATATAAGTACAGATAAAGAAGGAAGAGAATTTTTCAAACACAACATTCTAATTTACTTAAATTGTACATACAACATAAAGTTTGGAGAAATTGTGTTGATTTCACAATTTTTTTTTTATTTGTATAATTAGAAACAAAATATCAATCCGTTTAACATTTTTTTAAAAGAGAGAGAGAGAGAGAGAGAGTTCATTTTAGACGATAAACATGTGGGATGATAATTAAAAATATATATCAAAGTAATGATTGAACTCTCAACCTCAACACAACCTTATCGTATTATTTTTAATACTTATCAATGACCACAAGTCCCAAATTTATAAACCAACAATAAAGTCCAAAATTAACAACTCACCAGCAAAGTATCAGTGACTGCAGAAAATAATGACAATTATTAATATTCTGTGTAGTGCTCTTAGCATTGACCGATATATTCAAAGATATGAATTCCATAGTATATCTTATGTTTTTTGTCCAGTATAGTTCAAAGATATAAAATTTAAAGTATATCTTATTTTCATGTTTGTCTACTAAACTTGAGAGATTTCTAAGAGATTTTATATTATATATGATACTAAAGTATTAAGTATACTTTAAAAAATAGACTTAATTGCACTTTGCTACCCTCAACTATTCTGTTTTTTCAACTTGATACCATAAACTTTTTTTTGTAACAAGTTGATACCCAAAAAAAAATGGGGACGAAAATACCCCTGCTCAAACATTAAAATTATCCCCCTCCCCCCAACCCCCCTCCCCCACCAAACCTCCTCTCCCCCACTCCGGCCACCCCCTCCCTCCCGCTCCGCCTTCCCTCCGGCCACCCCCCTCTCCCGCGTCTGGCCAACCCCCCTACCCCCACAGTCGTCGGCCGTCGCGGCAGCAGCAACCGCTGCCGCCGTTGTGGCGGTGGCGCCGGAAGCGGGATGGGGGGTTGGCCGGACATGGGAGAGGGGGGTGGCCGGAGGGGAGGCGGAGCGGGAGGGTGGGGGTGGCCGAAGTGGGGGAGGGGGGGGGGGGGGAAGGGAAGAGGGAAGGGATAAGGACATTTTGGAGTTTTTTGAAAAATTAGGTATCAAGTTGAAAAAAATAATAGTTGAGGTATCAACTTGTTAAAAAAAAGTTTAGGGTATCAAGTTGAAAAAGCGGAATAGTTGAGGGTAGCAAAGTGCAATTAAGCCTAAAAAAATATAGACAACCTTTTCTTTTTTAGCACAATACATACACTTAATTATGTAGTTAAAAGTATGACATTTTTGTATAAAAAAATTGTAAAAAAGCATTACGGTTAGGCAAAATTCTAAAAAAAGTATCAAGTTTTTAGAAATTATAAGAAGAACATGCATCCGGACTTTTGAAGTCTAGATGCTGATCTCATCCACCCTCCTCCTTTACTGCATACTTAATGGTACTTAATGACTTAATGAAATGCCAATGAAATGAGTGGCCGGACTTTAGAAGTCCCGACCCTCCTCCTCTGCATACTTAATGAAACCTTAGGCCTCGTTTGGTTCGCGGAATGGAAGGGAAAGAAAATCAATTCCTTGTCATTTCCTTTCCTTTGGAAAACTTTAATTCCTATTGATTTTCCTTTCCGATGTTTGGCAATGCCAAGAAATTTGGAAAGGAAAGTGAATACTTCAATGTTGGAAAGTGATTCCTTCCTTGGATGGATGGAATCACTTTTCTCCCTAATTTCTCTTCCATTGGGAATCACTTTCCTTTCCTCCTCAATTCCTTGGGCGCCCAAACATAGGAAAGTAATCACTAATTTCCTTTCCCAACCGGAAGATTCCGCGAACCAAACGAGGCCTTAAAGTAGTACTTAATGAAATGCCTTAAAGAAATGCCACTGCACATGAAATGAGTGGCCGGACTTTAGAGGTCATGTTCCTTTGAAATGTTGGCCTTAATAAGTCCAGATAGAAGGGGGATTAAGGGGGACCGGTCATTAAGGGGAGGATGAGAGGCGATCTGGACTTTGAAGTCCGGATGGATACTCCACTTACAATTTCTATAAACTTGATGCTTTTTTTTTTTTTAGAATTTAACCTAACTCTAATGTTTTTTTTTAGAATTTTCTGTTTTTTAAATTATGATGTATTTATTAAGATACTTGTAGCCCAGTACATGCCTACCATCTCACCGAATTATTCGGCATGCTACGAATAATTACTGTACCAATATAAAAATTGAATACGAACAACATCACTCTCTTCCTCCTCTTTCTAGAGTGAGACTAAAAACCCTTCCATTCCTCCGCTCCTCTTTTCCATAGAACCCTTCCAACACATTCATAATTTGCAGATCGACCCCTCTCGACGCTGATGCAACAACATAACATTCTACCTCTGATTCCTTTTCACAAAAAGCCCCCTCCAACAATTCGAAAATTTGCAATCAACCCCCTATATGCAGGAGAAGTAACGGCCCACCTCCTCCGTTCCCACCACCGCCCTCCGGCCATGCCACATCCTTGATGGGAAAGAAACGCGGAAACCTTTCCCCAAACCGGAGAGTACCTGCGAGAGGACCGAGCAATACAACGCACGAACCAAAAACAACCACACAAAAACAGTCCACGCAGACACAGAGAATTTTTGACGTGGAAACCCTTGCGGGAAAAACCACGGGACGATCGGAGTCCAACCCTGAGAAGCCTCCACTAATGGAATAGAAGAATTACACCCTCTACAAACTCCTCCGATCCAAATCGGATCCCCACAACACTCAGAGATAAGAACAATGATCACAAGGCTACGAAGAACGAGAACGACGAGTAGAGATTACCCGAAACACGATCTCCTTCGAAAAACGACCTTCGATCCTCCGTCTTCTTCTCCGAAGTTGCAATGGCACTCTTGCCTCCTTCTCTCTCGAACTTTTTGTGTTGTCCAATACTTGCGATTTTGAATTAGGGTTGAGAAAACTCAATATAACTCCCCAATCCCGCAACCAACCTGGACCGTTGGATTAGATCCAATGATGAAAACTCATCCTAAAATCCGCTTCAGCCCCCGACGACACAGAGTTCGGCCAGAACTCTGTGTCAAACATCCAGAACCTCACCCCACAGTACTGGAGTGGCCAGACCGAGTTCGGCCCGAACTCGCCATGGGACCGAGTTCGGCCCGAACTCGGATCCCCTGTTCCAGAATCTCCCCCTGGGCAGCAACAGCAGCAGCGACTCTACGTCGCCCACTTCCCGAGCTTCTTCGACACACGAACGGCGCTCGTCGCACTCCGGGGTCTTCTCCACATAGGTTGGGAACCCCACCCACTCCAACAAATCTCCCCCTTCACAACTATGGGGAGGACGTCGTCATCCCGACGATCTGCCTGCAGTACTCAAACTTCCCCCTTGGTAGAATCTTCGTAAACATATCAGCTCCGTTGTCGTCTGTATGCACCTTCTCAAGCTCCGCGTCCTTCTTCTCAACCACATCCCGTATCCAATGATACCGGGTCTCGATGTGCTTGGACCGGCTATGAAACGTCTGATTCTTCACAAGGTGGATAGCACTCTGACTGTCGCAAAGCAAAGTATACTGCTCTTGCTTCAGTCCCATTTCCTGCAACAGCTTCTTCATCCATAACAGCTCCTTGCAAGCCTCCGTCGTCGCAATGTATTCCGCCTCCGTCGTCGACAAGGCAACACACTTCTGCAACCGCGACTGCCACGATACTGCTCCTCCCGCAAACATCATCACGTAGCCCGAAGTCGACCGCCTCGTGTCTACATCTCCAGCCATATCAGCATCGGTATACCCGACCAGCTTCGGCTCGTCACCACCAAAGGAAAGTCTCCAACCGGCAGTGCCCTGAAGGTATCGTAGAATCCACTTGACCGCACTCCAGTGTACCCTTCCAGGATTCGAAAGATACCTGCTAACCGTACCAACTGCATGAGCAATATCTGGCCTCGTACACACCATAGCATACATCAGGCTTCCCACAGCTGAAGCATATGGAACCCGCTCCATATCTTCCTTTTCGTCCTCGGTAGATGGACACTGCTCCTCAGTGAACTTAAAGTGAGCCGCGAGGGGGGAACTCACTTTCTTCGACCCGTCCATCCCGAAACGCTGAAGTACCCGATGAATGTACTTCTTTTGGGACAAGTGTAGCAGCTTGGACTCTCTCTCTCGGCTGATCTCCATCCCAAGAATAGTCTTCGCTGCGCCCAAATCCTTCATAGAGAAGGCCGCGCCCAGTTGGCGCTTCAACTCCGCTATCCTAGTGGCATTCCGACCCACTAATAGCATATCATCCACATAGAGCAGTAAAATGATGAAATCATCCTCGGCAAAATGCCTCACAAATGCACAATGGTCCGACGTCGTCCGTGCATAACCATGCTCCCCCATAAACGACTCGAACTTTCTGTACCACTGCCTCGGAGCCTGCTTCAGACCATACAAGCTCTTCCTCAACCGGCAGACCAAATGTGACTTGCCCTTCTCACAGAATCCCTCCGGCTGCTCCATGTACAACTCCTCCTCAAGATCACCGTGGAGGAACGCCGTCTTCACATCCATCTGCTCGACCTCCAAGTCGAAACTGGCTGCTAATGCTAGCACCACCCGAATAGACGAATGCTTGACGACAGGCGAAAAGATCTCATCATAATCCACGCCTTTCCGCTGACCGTAGCCCTTGACTACCAGCCTCGCTTTGTATCGAGGGCGAGTAGCATCATCCGTCTGCTTCACTCTGAACACCCATCGATTCTTCAAAGCCTTCTTGCCCTTTGGCAACCGCACCAGATCATAAGTAGAATTGGTGTGCAAGGAACTCATCTCCTCCTGCATAGCCACCATCCACTCCTGCCTGTGTTCGTCTTCCATAGCCTCTGCGAAACTTTCGGGCTCTCCCCCGTCAGTCAGTAGCACATACTCATCCGGTGAGTATCTCGTAGATGGTCGACGATCCCTGTTGCTCCTTCTCAGTGGAGCCACTGGTGCTGGCTGTATACCGACAGCCTCCTCCCCTTCAGGAACTACCTCTCCGGCATGCTCATCCTCCTGAGGGACACCCTGACCACCATCAGCAGGCTGATGATCAAGGTTGGGAGCAACTCCATGTACCGGCTCCCCCATAACTGGATCCTCCGCGATGTCTTCTGGAAACTGCTCGAAGCGAAATGACTCTAACTCAGGCAATTCCTCAGCCTCAGAAGGCGTCTCGGAATCCTGAGTGTTGGTCATGGTCTGATCCTCGACGAACACCACGTCCCTGCTTCTGTAGAGCTTTCCTTCCACTGGGTCGTAGAGTCTATAGCCAAACTCATCCCGACCGTAGCCGACAAAGACGCATCGCCTCGTCTTCGGCTCAAGTTTGGTCCTCTCGTCCTTCGGTACATGCACGAAGGCCTTACAACCAAACGCCCGCAGGTGACTGTATGACGGCTCTTTGCCGTACCATACTTTATCAGGCACATCACCCTGCAAAGGAGCACTAGGAGACAAATTAATAATATAAGCAGCTGTGAGAAGAGCCTCACCCCAATAACTGCCCGGCAAGTTTGCTTCTGACAGCAAACACCGCACCCTCTCCATCAGTGTCCTGTTCATGCGCTCCGCTACACCATTGAGCTGAGGTGTCTTTGGCGGAGTCTTCTGGTGTCGTATCCCTTGCTCTCTGCAATACGCATCAAAGGGACCGATGTATTCGCCGCCATTGTCGGACCGAACACACAACAACTTCTTGCCCGTCTCCCTTTCAACGGAGGCCTGAAACTCCTTGAAAGTAGGCAGCACCTGATCCTTGGTCTTTAAGGCATAGACCCAAACCTTCCTGGAACAGTCATCAATAAAAGTCACAAAGTAAGAAGCACCACCAAGAGTTTTTACCTTCATAGGACCGCAGACATCCGAGTGAATCAACTCGAGCAACGCCGGCTTCCTCGAACTTGGGTGACTCTGGAAAGACACCCTATTTTGCTTCCCAGCCAAACAGTGCGTGCATTTCTCCAACTTTGTAGACTTGAGCCCCGGAATCACCTTCCTGTTCACCAAGTAGCTCATCCCCTTCTCGCTGATATGGCCGAGCCGCCTGTGCCACAACTCGGTAGACGCATCACTGACTGCGTTCACCTCCTGTGCCCCCTGTGCGCTCCCCTCCATATAGTAGAGACCGGACTTCTTGCTTCCTCTGGCAATCACCAACGAACCTCTGGAAAGCTTCCACTGACTATTCCCGAAGAGACTGAAGAATCCCTCGTCATCCAACCTTCCAACCGACACCAGGTTGAAACGGATATCAGGGACGTGACGAACATCCTTGAGAACAAGAACCGCACCCGTCTTCGTTCTCAAATGCACATCTCCAATGGCAACCGCCTTCGACACATCTCCGTTGCCCATCTTCAACACGCCACAGTCGCCTGTCGTGTAAGTGGCAAACAGTGTCCTATTGTGAGATACATGTGCTGAAGCCCCTGAGTCCACCAGCCAAGAATTGTCATCGCAGGCGAGGTTAGTAATGACCTCATCACCTACGACGATCACATCGCCTCCATGCGTCGAGGCCGCCGCTGTAGTGTTCTCTTCTTGCTTCCCCTTGTCGCCCTTCTTCTCCTTCTTCCAAACGAAACAATTCCGCTTGATATGGCCCTTCTTACCGCAATGGTAACACTCTGAGTCCTCGTACCGACCTTTGGACTTCCCCCTGCTCTTGTCTCTGCCACCACCTGGACCCCTGCTTTTGCCCCTTCCGCGGCTCTCTGAAACCAATGCCTCTGAGTGGTGGGATGTGGATGAAGTGCCCTGAGAACGTCTCCGCATCTCTTCATTCAACACCCCGCTCTTGGCAAACTCCAGACTGACCACGCCCTCTGGAGCAGAAGCGATCATAGATACTCGTACGGTCTCCCACGAGTCTGGCAAGGTACACAGCAGCCACAGTCCCTGAACTTCATCGTCGAACTTGACTCCCATAGAAGATAACTGGTCAACCACGCCCTGGAAATCACTCAAGTGATCCGTAATAGACGCCCCATCCTTGTACCGCAGACCCATCATCGTTCGGATCAGGAACAACTTGTTTACCCCGGTCTTCTTCGCATACAAGGATTCCAGCTTATCCCATAACGTCTTCGCGTGCTCAATATTGGCAACGTGATTGTACACGTTCTCATCAACAAACTGCCGTATGTACCCACACACCTGTATGTGCTCGAACTTCCAGTCCTCCTCGGATTTATCACTGGGCCTCTCGGTTGCAAACACAGGTAGATGCAGCTTTTTGACAAATAGCAAATCCTTCATCTTGCTTCGCCAATAATGATAGTTTGTGCCATTAAGGTTCACCATGCGCACCGGCTTCGCGTCCATCTCTCCTCTCTGGTTCCTCTGTCAACTCCTGACACCCTTTGAACCCAAAGCTCTGATACCACTCTGATGGGAAAGAAACGCGGAAACCTTTCCCCAAACCGGAGAGTACCTGCGAGAGGACCGAGCAATACAACGCACGAACCAAAAACAACCACACAAAAACAGTCCACGCAGACACAGAGAATTTTTGACGTGGAAACCCTTGCGGGAAAAACCACGGGACGATCGGAGTCCAACCCTGAGAAGCCTCCACTAATGGAATAGAAGAATTACACCCTCTACAAACTCCTCCGATCCAAATCGGATCCCCACAACACTCAGAGATAAGAACAATGATCACAAGGCTACGAAGAACGAGAACGACGAGTAGAGATTACCCGAAACACGATCTCCTTCGAAAAACGACCTTCGATCCTCCGTCTTCTTCTCCGAAGTTGCAATGGCACTCTTGCCTCCTTCTCTCTCGAACTTTTTGTGTTGTCCAATACTTGCGATTTTGAATTAGGGTTGAGAAAACTCAATATAACTCCCCAATCCCGCAACCAACCTGGACCGTTGGATTAGATCCAATGATGAAAACTCATCCTAAAATCCGCTTCAGCCCCCGACGACACAGAGTTCGGCCAGAACTCTGTGTCAAACATCCAGAACCTCACCCCACAGTACTGGAGTGGCCAGACCGAGTTCGGCCCGAACTCGCCATGGGACCGAGTTCGGCCCGAACTCGGATCCCCTGTTCCAGAATCTCCCCCTGGGCAGCAACAGCAGCAGCGACTCTACGTCGCCCACTTCCCGAGCTTCTTCGACACACGAACGGCGCTCGTCGCACTCCGGGGTCTTCTCCACATAGGTTGGGAACCCCACCCACTCCAACAATCCTCTCCCCCACTAAACCCTAACCCTAGGTCATTCTACTCATTCCGAAACCCTAGCCCTAAAAAGAATGTCGCGGCGAGAATCTACGTGTCGCTGGATCACCGGCTCCGGTCGGCACCCGCTCCGCCGATAGTGATCGGAGGGAGGGCCATGGTGTGTTCTCGTACCGGGACGGCCGACTCGTTGGCGGCTTCCTCGAACAAGGTCGGTTACGGTTTTACTCGTAGGATGATAAAAAGTTTGTAACTTTATCTCTCCTTCTCTATTATTAGTATGCGCTTAAAGAAATTGTTGATTTTTTTTTTTTCGATACCGGGCGCAACGCACGAGACTTCGTGTACACTGCGTTGCATGTCACTTGGGTCAATTGCTCCCAATTTTCTCACACACACCCATACCTCCCACGCGGTTTGATCAGGAGACTGCTGCCCAACCAAGGAAGTTATATCTCTCCTTGCTAACCACAAGAGCCAAGTTTGGTAAAAATGCCTGACATTTAGTTTTTTTAGTAATAAGTAAATCATATTAAGTAGTTAAATAATAACTTATTTTTAAAAATAATTAATGGACTATTTATAAACGACTTAGACAGTTCAATTTTGAACGGTTTCCAAAACACCTTATATTAGTAGAGAGAAAGACACTTGAAAACCAAAACGAGCCGGGGTAAGTAGTATGTATATTAAAAATATTCTAACTAATACTTTAGCTATCTAATATTATTTAACCATCTACACGTGTAACAAATCATAATTAAAATATAAATATATCTATAACAATTTTTTATTAAAATTTAAGATATTTGTAACAAAGCCTAACTAAAATATATTCAAACCATATCTATAACAAATAATAATTTATTTATTTTTCAACAATTTCAGATTTTTTTTTTTCCTTTTGCGTGCGATGCACGTGACTAGCGGAAATTAGTGCTGATTGTACTAATTTTACGAGAATGCCAGAAAAATAAGCAAGTACAATGGAAAAGAAATGGATATTACATGTTCAGTTTGAATTCTAACCTTCGAGTGATAATTATACATTTCATATTGGGGTTGTATGTGGTAAGTTGCATGAAATATGTAGATGCCGATATGGAGTTATATAGTGCAAGCTTCCCTGGAACACGGAACTCTCCAGTACACGGTACACTAGGGTTTCCAGTACAGGGTGCGTTCGGGTAGGCTGCTTTGGAATGCTTAACTGGAATGTGTACGTTTAACCGAGACGTGGAGCAATTTTCTAGGGACATGTCTGCAATATAATATACTATATAATAAAAATTAAAACTAAATAAGTTCATTATCTGTAAACTTTTTTGCAACAATATTTTTCCAAAACAAGAACTAGCAAGTCATCGTCTCTTAAGGTCTTATTGAACATTAATTAAAAGAACTACATCTTAATTTTCCTTTTATTCTTGCTAAATTGCAGTCCTTATTCAATAACTGTGGAACTTTGAGATTGTTGTGATCTTATGCGAGATATTGAACCTCCTCCTCCTCCTTCTTCAAGTGGTTCAAAGCTCTCATTATCAAAAGATTGCCATCGTAGCAGCTCTCATAATATCTCTGGTACTTGAAAACTACATACAAGTTCGCCGACGAACTACGTTCTGGTACACTTGAACCGGTACACATTTGCTACACATATGGTGAATTGCGGCAACCTTGATCTAGTGCTGTAATGACCCGCTCCGTCCTAGCGGAACGCCGATTCAAACGGCAAGTGCAATGACTCAAACGAGCCGTCGACCCGAAGAGTTGGCATCGACCTGATGAAGAATCGATGCAAGGCTTACAATGGCTCGTCAAAGATGAATCCAGACTTAGACTTTCAAAGGCGCGCTCGGAGAATTGCTCGGCCGATGCGAACATCGCTAAGGTGGGTGGCTCCGATGAACCCGTCTTTGCTTAGCCTAGACACATAACAATACGGACACTATCACGAGAATCGCTAGGCGATAACCCCGTGCATGCTAATAAATGACTCAACGCACCTAGCTAAGGGAATAATCCCATATTGCATGCTTGTATAGAATATGGAAAGGAACATGGAAAATATGAGAACTCTCGCACCGCGCTCCACGCTCGTGCTACGGCACAAGCTTACGTTAAAGTCCCTTATGCGTTCGAACAATGAAACAATGAATGGTTTACAACAATGAAACGGGAAGACTATCAACATAGTCGCTCCAAGTAGAGTTTAGCAACATTGA
The DNA here is from genome assembly GCA_029216955.1 of Iris pallida. Lineage (NCBI taxonomy): Eukaryota > Viridiplantae > Streptophyta > Magnoliopsida > Asparagales > Iridaceae > Iris > Iris pallida. Next base: position 2,110,456 of record JANAVB010043017.1, read on the forward strand.
AAGGCTATGGGACCGATGGGTCGCCAAGGCGACTCCCGCACGAGGAGTTGCAAAATGTATGAATGAATGAATGAACGAATAAGTGAATGAATGAATCAACGAATGAAAGAATTGAATACGTGAATGAATCGATGAACAAACGGACAAGTGAAAGAAAGAAAAGAAAGAATGAATGAAAGATAAGAAAAGAAAGAATGGTTAGCGACAGGTGTGACGGGCACGTACAACGGGGATCGCTACCCGCGCTGCACGGACGCCAACCTGGTCGATAACGCATTATGGCTAAGGGTTAGCCTATGGCTCAAGACAGCCGTTAAGTTAAAATGACAATAAAATACGAAATGGTCGTGGACGGCTCGTGCACGAGCGAAAAGGGATTCCAAGGGCAACGAACGACGATTTCGTGGCCGGCCTAGGCGGAATCATGGCCTACGGGCGGACAGGTGTGCGGGCTTGGGCACATAACCAAACGTAGGGCCGGTTATTCAATAGTCTATCAAGGTGTACCAGCCATCACGCTTGATAGATGAGAATGCCACAGGAGAAATGTCCATAATGGCTGACTTGCCAGCGACCGGTGCATATAGATTAAGTGGGCTTGCTGGTGGCAATCCACGTGCAAGTCCTTGCATTGAAATCAAAGTAGTCTAAGTGAACTAAACAAAGCGCCTTCTGAATAGGCTTGAAATATATCACACCAAATGATAAAGAGTACTTTATGAAGTGAGTTAGAAAACACGCCTACGACGCGTTAGAAACTGAGGCAGGAACACGCCCTTGATATTGAATGTTCCCAAGAATCACGTTATGATATTACACATGAATTGTTGACTAACTTGGTTTACATTGAACAGGGAAGGCCGGACGGTAAGTATGGGTAAGTTATGCATGTATTTCCATGCGACACTTGTATTCGACAACACGAGACAGGCTATGAAATATGCCATGAAACGTATCCTAAGGCAAGATTAGAAAGACAATGAATGATAGAGATGCACAAAAGTAAATGGAACGTGTTTGGTAATGATAGCATTGTGGGCGAGCCAGCCTCCCCACCAGTGCATAACAATGTACTGATAACCCCACAGTCTGCTTGCAGGAAGCAGGAAACGTCGGCGGGTGCGGAGCTTTCCTCGAACGTGCTAAGGCGCGGAGCTATCTCTGGAGCCTTGGAGCGTTGCAAGGAGCTGGAGCACCATATACAGGACATAATGTATCGGAACATCGCCATGAATCATTCCATGTTGTAAGCCACTTGGCACGCCTTTTATGTTTCAGAGAGAGAGAGCTTGAGCGATTTGTAATATCGGCCTAGCGCCGCTTGTAAACTTCTTGAATATCAATAAAGAGATTGAATTCGCTTTAAATTTGTGTTCATTTACTTTCCGCTGCAAATGGGGACACTCTGTGCGACTCTGTGGCCTAGCTCAAATCGGCCGTTTCTGGACATAGCCTTGCACGGGCGCAACCTAGGCCCGTGCGGCATCACGCCTTAGCGAGGACGATCGCTCCTGCGGGAGCGGGGCGTGACAGATTGGTATCAGAGCACGGCTTCACGTCCTTGGACTTCATTTCGATTTTCTCAGTTTTGAAAGCTCGTTGGAAACAAAAGAAGTGTACGCTCTCTCTCGTTGTGACTTGGGATGTTCCATACAATAAGTCTAATATTTTCAAAAGCTCGTACAAGAACTCGGTTGAAGGGATCGATAGGCGAAGGCCTTTGTGCCGAACCACGACATACTTGAGTTGGAAGGAACCGATGCTAAGAGTTGCAACCGCAAGACGTGCTTGAATAACCTTACGCTGACAATAGCGAACGAGTACACGAGACGGAAGTATAGTTCGAACGGGATGGTTATGCACGCAGCCTTTTGGCTAAGTTGTGCCGAGTATCGCCCACCTAGACTTTATGGTGGAAACGAGTTGCGAGCGAGATTGACTATCGCTCGGACGAGAATAAGGGAGACTTAGAACGTATGTTGATAGAGATGCTACTTGACCGGCGCTAAAGCGAACACGGGGAAATGGTTCTTAGAATTTGAAGAATGAGCGAACGCACAATTAGACATGTCGATCGGGAGTCGAATAACCTTTTGAGGATTTGTAGAATGACTTGACTCCGAGTGGTGTATGTGATAGCTTCGAAGAAGGAAAAAGAGGGAGTGTCGATGACTAGTTGAATGGCTCGAACCCTGAGTGGTGTATGGACGTTGTAGAAATTGTTCGAGCGAGACTAAAGGAGTTACGAATAGAACGAGTGTGTCGGCAAGCGATGATATCGCGAAAACCTTGGGATGAGTGACGCTTAGTTGGTTTCGACTTCGAGAGTCTCAAACGAGATATCGTTCGGACGGATTAAGAATGCGTATTACGAATCATGAAACGAATGGAGGTCTTGGTCGAGGAAACATAGGAGATCGTGCATGCGATTTTGAATTTAGTCGAAGGGATTGAAATTTGAGTTGAGATGAAATACCCATGGACGAGATCGAAGATAGCACGATCGGAAGATAGCGTGCATGGAAAACGTTGGTTTGAAGATACGAGAATGACTAAAGAATTGGAATGAATGTTGCTCGATGACGAGTTAGCACGAGATAGTGTGAATTGAGGAATTAAGTTCCACGACTCGAAATTCGTTGCAAAAGGAAGATCGTCAGGTTATGTACATCATCGACGGTATTGAGGCGTATCAAAGATTGATGTACGATAACTCGGGGGTACTCTGATTCGATGAAGGATGATCGTGTTAGAAGTTACTGTTTTAAAGGATGCTATGTTGGGGATTTGATAGAAATGAACGTTTGGATGAAAAAGGAAAGTAACTTGATTGTTCGGTGATAACCACAACGACAACGATCTTGTCTTGCACGAGCGCAACTTCAGCCTCGTACATGCGTCACGTCGGATTTGGGACGATCGTTCCGCGTGAGCGTTGGCATGGTGATTCATGTCCAGCGGGAATGGTCGAACTCAAAATATCATGGCATGGCAATTTTGATTGCTTTGACTTGTGGTTTGAAGCAAAGGTGGATTCGAGGATTGTTAGGACTTGCGATTGAAGAATGAGAAAACTTGAGGATTGAGTAGACCCAATCCGCGTATCGAAAATGAGCAAGTCTAGACGCAACGCAAGAGTTACGTCCCGATGAGGACGATTATTCTGCGGGAATGTTGACATGGTGATTCATGTCCACCGTGGATAATCAGACTTGCGTGAGATCGGGGCGCGACATATTGCAAGGCTAGACGACCTTGTGATCGGCTACGTGAATTGGATAGGACGGATAGGTGAATCATATCAAACATACTTGAAGAAATAGACGATGGAAATTGCTAGTGCGGATGCAAGAGATTGACATGTCAAGGATTTGATTGAGGACAACCTATCGTAGGATGACTTTCTTAAACGAGCTCAGACATGGAGCGGAGAATGTGTTGATGCGAATAGGAGGAACACTGCCTGATGTTTAGAAATTTGAGTGAAACAAACTTGGGTAGAAACTCCCGTACAAGCGAACAAATGGTTTGACCATAGGATTTGGGGCGAGCGTCGTGCAACGACCTTGCACGATGAGCGACGGACTTGACTTGTAACTATGACCTTGTGAGCTGACCTAGCGGATAGGCGGACGACCCTATGCCGAGTGATTGAACCTGTGCGATTGACATTACATTATCGTCTGGACGGACGATAGACTTGGGACAACAAGACATAGAGTAGGACGGGGAACAGGGAGTGTGCGTGAACGACGATGAGATTGGCCCCAAACGAAGGGAATGATAGGAATGGATGACGCGCAAGTAAAGTTGGGATAACGAATTGAATCGTTGATAGGAAGAAATACTCGATGATGGTGCAATACTTGGTCTTGAATCGGACGGAAGTTACTTAGACTTGGTCGACTCCGCTGAGAAGAAATCATACTGATTTCGTGGACAATAACGCTTGAGAAGCGAATCGAATCATCTCGAGGACCGAGATAAACGATAGTAAGATGCACACAAGTTCGGTTTTAAATCGAAGTTAGCAAAACGATCGACAAATCAAAACTATCACGAGTAGCTTGTCCGACTTCGCTAATCGCTAAGCTTGGTTGAAATGTACGTATTCGGGGGACGCCTTGAATATGTGCACGATCCAAACTCAGCGATGTGATGAACTCGAATGCAGCTGCAAATGAGTGTTGCGATGCGCATGAACGAATGAGTGAGTTAACCTCAACCTATGACTCTCGTATTTGACGAATTACAACGTACCTCGTGCGACCGTTTCAGTCCTATGATACGTCGAAGTAGCAACCGAGTCGAAGAAACACTTGAATTGAGTAAGTGCCATCAACTCTGAAATGAGTGAAAAGCCATTCAATAAAAATTGACCAAACGTATGCGACATGGAACTTGGAAAGGTATCGAGTATAGTTCGATGCCATCGAACGATAAAGCCATTCGATAGAAATTGTCTAAGGTATGCACACGGCGATGAATAAAAGGAACGGTAGGATGACCCGCACTCAGGAAGTCTCGAGGACGAGACTTGTTTTGAGTGGTGTATTATGTAATGACCCGCTCCGCCCTAGCGGAACGCCGATTCAAACGGCAAGTGCAATGACTCAAACGAGCCGTCGACCCGAAGAGTTGGCATCGACCTGATGAAGAATCGATGCAAGGCTTACAATGGCTCGTCAAAGATGAATCCAGACTTAGACTTTCAAAGGCGCGCTCGGAGAATTGCTCGGCCGATGCGAACATCGCTAAGGTGGGTGGCTCCGATGAACCCGTCTGTGCTTAGCCTAGACACATAACAATACGGACACTATCACGAGAATCGCTAGGCGATAACCCCGTGCATGCTAATAAATGACTCAACGCACCTAGCTAAGGGAATAATCCCACATTGCATGCTTGTATAGAATATGGAAAGGAACATGAAAAATATGAGAACTCTCGCACCGCGCTCCACGCTCGTGCTACGGCACAAGCTTACGTTAAAGTCCCTTATGCGTTCGAACAATGAAACAATGAATGGTTTACAACAATGAAACGGGAAGACTATCAACATAGTCGCTCCAAGTAGAGTTTAGCAACATTGAAAGGCTATGGGACCGATGGGTCGCCAAGGCGACTCCCGCACGAGGAGTTGCAAAATGTATGAATGAATGAATGAACGAATAAGTGAATGAATGAATCAACGAATGAAAGAATTGAATACGTGAATGAATCGATGAACAAACGGACAAGTGAAAGAAAGAAAAGAAAGAATGAATGAAAGATAAGAAAAGAAAGAATGATTAGCGACAGGTGTGACGGGCACGTACAACGGGACTCGCTACCCGCGCTGCACGGACGCCAACCTGGTCGATAACGCATTATGGCTAAGGGTTAGCCTATGGTTCAAGACAGCCGTTAAGTTAAAATGACAATAAAATACGAAATGATCGTGGACGGCTCGTGCACGAGCGAAAAGGGATTCCAAGGACAACGAACGACGATTTCGTGGCCGACCTAGACGGAATCATGGCCTACGGGCGGACAGGTGTGCGGGCTTGGGCACATAACCAAACGTAGGGCCGGTTATTCAATAGTCTATCAAGGTGTACCAGCCATCACGCTTGATAGATGAGAATGCCACAGGAGAAATGTCCATAATGGCTGACTTGCCAGCGACCGGTGCATATAGATTAAGTGGGCTTGCTGGTGGCAATCCACGTGCAAGTCCTTGCATTGAAATCAAAGTAGTCTAAGTGAACTAAACAAAGCGCCTTCTGAATAGGCTTAAAATATATCACACCAAATGATAAAGAGTACTTTATGAAGTGAGTTAGAAAACACGCCTACGGCGCGCTAGAAACTGAGGCAGGAACACGCCCTTGATATTGAATGTTCCCAAGAATCACGTTATGATATTACACATGAATTGTTGACTAACTTGGTTTACATTGAACAGGGAAGGCCGGACGGTAAGTATGGGTAAGTTATGCATGTATTTCCATGCGACACTTGTATTCGACAACACGAGACAGGCTATGAAATATGCCATGAAACGTATCCTAAGGCAAGATTAGAAAGACAATGAATGATAGAGATGCACAAAAGTAAATGGAACGTGTTTGGTAATGATAGCATTGTGGGCGAGCCAGCCTCCCCACCAGTGCATAACAATGTACTGATAACCCCACAGTCTGCTTGCAGGAAGCAGGAAACGTCGGCGGGTGCGGAGCTTTCCTCGAACGTGCTAAGGCGCGGAGCTATCTCTGGAGCCTTGGAGCGTTGCAAGGAGCTGGAGCACCATATACAGGACATAATGTATCGGAACATCGCCATGAATCATTCCATGTTGTAAGCCACTTGACACGCCTTTTATGTTTCAGAGAGAGAGAGCTTGAGCGATTTGTAATATCGGCCTAGCGCCGCTTGTAAACTTCTTGAATATCAATAAAGAGATTGAATTCGCTTTAAATTTGTGTTCATTTACTTCCCGCTGCAAATGGGGACACTCTGTGCGACTCTGTGGCCTAGCTCAAATCGGCCGTTTCTGGACATAGCCTTGCACGGGCGCAACCTAGGCCCGTGCGGCATCACGCCTTAGCGAGGACGATCGCTCCTGCGGGAGCGGGACGTGACAAGTGCCCAGAGAGGTGAACTTTAAGGTGTTGATGGGACCACGACTTCGTGCTTGGAGGAGACGTAACATCTAAGGGGCCATGTGTTCGAGTTCTTCTAGGTGGAGGGAAACATTAAAGTTTTTTTACGACCTAAGACGGGATGCTCTGCAATAAGTTAACCCTCTTTTATCCCTTTGGCAGTATAGAAAATATCTTGATGATAAACGACCTCATAGGGAGATATGCTTATAAGTGGCATGCTCCTCGCAGCTGAATCCTTCTTTGAAAATGATTTGTTTTATTTCCAATCCTATGACATTGCTACCTTTCTCTTGCCTTGTATCCTTGCTTAGATTATTCGAGTATGTACATGTCTGGCCAGATGGTGCATAGTAGGAGTAAGGTTCTTATTTAAGCTTTCACAATGTCTTATTATTTTGATTTTGTTTAGAATCTATATTTGTAGGTTATTTCAAAGACAAATGGATGCTTTGCTTAGGGATTACCTAGAAAGGTTTCCAAGTTTTCCCTCTTCTTCAAGGTCAAGTAGCAATCGAAGTTTTGCCACTGACGAAGGCCTTTTCGAGCAGCGACATCCTTAAACTTCCACTAGTATTGTGGGAAAACCCTGAGACAGAGAAGTTTACAACTCCGCAATCAACAACACTCTTGGCAGGTATAGTTCATAGCAATAATTTGTAAATAGCACCTCTGGTAGTACAGTAGCACACTTACCTTGGCTAGTATATACCTAATTTACATGTTGCAGTTTTCCATGACTCGGTCCTTATAATTTATCCATTTTCTGTCCTCTTCCCCTACAAAATTTGCAGTATTCATATGCAACTATATATCTTTCCTTTTGAACCTATTTTCTTGTTGATAAATCATTTTGGGCTACTATAGTAAGGTTTATAAACCCAATTGAAGCCGAGCTAGGTTGCAGCACAAGTATTTTCTGAGTTATCCAGATGCATGTTATCCTTTCAGATCAATAAATGTCAGATATTGAATAGATTTAAAGTGGCTGCTGTGCTCCTGACAAACACAAAATGTTTTTCTGATGCCTTTTTCAACATTCTGCCATTAAAGAATACTATGTCACACATGAGCAAGTAGAGTTGAAATTTAGGCATACTGAGGTGTTTCTTAAATAAACTATCCTGGATTTCTAATACCACTACAAAATTTAATTCTAAGAATTCTGACATGCCCTAATTGTGAATTTAGTGCCATTATTGTGAGTGTAAGTATTGTGTTCTGTTAACATAATTACCAATGAAAATCTTGATGTTAGATAATTGGTAACTCTAAAGCTAGTCAAGCTCGACTTATTTTCAAGTTGTACTTTGGCCTTGAAACCAGGGATGACTATGTTATTTTCACCCTTTAGCTGTTCACGAGAAATTATTCAGTGGGACGGGCTCACCACGTGGATGGTGAGCCTCGAGTCCCCTCCTATAGTGCCATGACTCAAGGCTACACTGCCATGTGGTGAGCCCGTCCCACTGAATAATTTTTCCATTTCACCTCCCATAGACTCAATAGCATGGCAACAAGCTGGTCGTGTCTCTCTTGGTTTAGTTTGTGTCTAAAAATTACTTTGGTTAATTGCAAGTAGTAGTATGCTAGCTCTTCGTAGCCAACTGGACATGTCTAAGGTGGCCAGGTTTTTTGTCAACATGCTTGGCGTGGAGAGAGCACGCAACCCCAGTGTTGGACTCAAGTATTGTGCATAGGCATTTTAGCAAAACGTTTTTCCCAACTCCTTTAAATGCACTCCTCGCTTAAGAAGAGTACAGTATTTATAGTTTATACCAGAGGATTTTAGAATGTGCCTTAAACACATCTTTTGACACGATTTAAGTCCTTTGGCTAATATTTACAGTTGATGTTGAAATTTATAATTTAAGAATTTTTTATATTCTATACTTTTATTTTGGGTGTAAGATTGTATTTCATAAACTTTGTTAGTTAAGGTATACATTAACAAGTGATATCTGAAGCAAGGTTGGCACTATCGGCCATATCATATCGTTTTTGGTATGTCCAATTCGATATTTAGTTGCACTGATAACGTACCGGGATCGGGACATTTTTTCTGGTCTATCCAGCAAAGAAAATTTTGAAAGCAAAGAGGCAAGTATGAAGAGAAAAACCCTTCACACAATGATTTGATTCTGCCAAAGATCAACGTGCTAAAAATGTGTTGATAAAATTCTTTATGCTAGGGCTCTTTTTCCAATGCCTACCTTGTCTCTTTTTTTTAGATGTTATCTTAATTAATGTTTTTTTTACTACCTGTCACACTTCCATTATCTCCCAACTGATCTGTGAGTAGAACATGCAAAGCTATTTGCTGTGCCATGTTTAACTTTGATTGGTATTAGAGAACCTTAAACCAAGATTTTGAGCTTCGGCCGAAATGGATACATTTAACACAAAGGGTTTGAGAACGATGCAAAAACCGTAATTTCAAAACTTGCCTTAAACAAGATCAATATCTCTAAACAATTGCCTTTGACCGAAAGTCTTGGATTTAGCTGCATGAACCTTTCTCTTTTATTCTGCTCCGGCCTCGTTTAGTTCGCAGAAAGGAAAGGAAAGGAAAGAAAATTGATTCTTTGATATTTTCTTTCCTTTGGGAAATTACATTTCCAATCAATTTCCTTTCCGGTGTTTGGAAAAACCAAGAAAATTGGGAGGGAAAGTGAATCCTTAGAGGAGGAAAATGAATCCTTGGGTTGGTGGGAGGAACCACTTTCCCCTCTATTTTCTCCTATTGGGAACTAAATTCCTTTCCTCTTCATTTCCTTTGGCATCCAAACAAAGGAAAGGAATCACTTTCCCTTCCCAGGCTCCAATTCTGCGAACCAAACGTGGCCTTAGCTAGAAGTATATCTGGCTAAATCCAAGTGGAGTCGTGATGAGAACTTTGTCTGGGATGTTATATGTGCAGGTCTGTATCCTGGTATTTGCTCCATTGTGGTAAGCTCTTTTTATCTGCACTGTTATGACTCATCAATCGTTATCATGTCATAGTTTTAAGGTCAACACGACTATATTTGTTGTTGTGTAATTATTTACAACATGATATGAACATGGTACCGATTTTGGCATATATCCTTTCTGCACTTTGGTGTAGACCATGTACAACAGACGTAATACAAGTCAGAGCACCAGTTTTGGTGTGCTTGCTTCAGTCTAGAGGTTTTGAAACCCAGAGGGGCTTGTACGTATTTCTAGAATATATGATATACTCAGGTGTTGAAATTTCATGTGTGGAAGCCTCGTGGCACTAGGAGATGTCCTTTGTTGAATTGTTGAAATAGCATGTACTCCTACACTATATATTTTAGCTAGAAGTATCAATTTTTTTTTTTTTAAATTTTGTTCAGGTTTTTATTTGAACTTGTGCGGTCCTCAACATATGCCCCTAGATAGTTGTATTTTTTCTTTGAGCTGTCATTTTCTCCGGGTCGACGAGCAACACCTACGGGGGATTCAAACCGTACCCATCCCCAGGGAAACCCTCCGGTGTACCCAACATGCTACACTCCCACGGACCGTAGATAGTTGTGTTTGTCCACCGCTGGGAGGCAAGGATTATATTAGAGGTTATAGGATTATATTATCTTAGTCTATATTTTGTATACAGGTAATAGATTTTCAACCTATGTAGTTGTTATATTAGTATATCTGAACATATTTGTATATAGATAGTTGATATCTGTAGATTTTTTTTCTTTCTATTTCATTATTTTAGATATAACGACATAAATACGAAATAATTTATGTTGTTACATAAAAAATAATGAGAGAAGAAAATCTACAAGTATCAACCACCTATATACAAATATGTTTTCAATTTCATTATTTTAGATATAACAGCATAAATACGAAATAATTTAGGTTTTTACATAAAAAAATAATGAGAGAGAAGAAAATCTACAAGTATCAACCACCTATATACAAATATGTTTAAATAGACTAAGATCACAACTACATAGTACATTACGTTAAAAATCTATTATTTATATACATAATATGTTGACTAAGATAACAATCTTGTTTGAATAAGGATAAAGCTCTTGAACAAGCCCATGTTATCATATCTATACTATTATATAATCCAACTACCAGCAGTATCATATAATCCAAATACCAGGAATATAATCAGACTATATATAGATTAGTAAAGAACAAGGTGCAATATTAGCAACGTTAAGAAACGAAAGAGTGACATGTTGTGCAACAACGTGCTATAAGGTCCTCTCTATCCCACCATTACTTGGTGGCATTTGCATCGATTAAAATTAAAATTATATTTAAGTTATGAATTAGAATAACTTAAAATTTAAGCTATGAATTAGAATAAATTTTAAATAAGATTTCTGATTTGTATTAGATTAAGTTAAATTATATTAATTTTTATCCAATTAATTAAATTAATTATTATATTAACCATGATTGTGAGTATGCATTGGACTAATTAAATTTGTTATAATTAGAATTCTTAATTTTTATAAGATTAGATTCTTAGTGATTTGGCTTACATTGAATCTTTAGATAGATTGGACTCAAAATTATAAATTAGGTTTAATAATTTGTATATATATCATATTTAAATTATGGTAGATTATATTTTATTAGATTGTAAATCATGAATTCGAAACTGTGGATTCCAAATGAACAATAATTCATGAATTTGGTCATTTATATTTAAATTATGACAATTGTCATTGCTTGCACACGCAACACGTGTGTCCGACACTGGTCTCTAATAGATTAGATACCCTTGGTTAGTTTTTAGTGAGAAAGTGAATGTGAATTGGGTATTCCTTTGTGGCTCAACAACAGCATCTGATCCTTTGTTTCTGCTGTATCTGATTCTTTACAGGAGGAAGCAAAATATAGGTGGTTTTACCTGGAGCTCTTGGTGAAACCTGATCCGGAACCAATAATCCAGGCGTCAAGAGAGAACTTCCTGCGCTAATTTATTGCAAGGTAATATATCGTGGCTCCTTCTAAGTTTATCCATGACCGCTTCGAAAAATGAAATTTGTTGGTTTTGGCCCGGTCAGGACATGTATGTTTGTTGTCGGTGGCTTCGACCCAGGGCGACCGCCCAGGCCCCCGGATCATGAGGGACCCAAAAATATAGTTTAAAGATAAATATGTTAATAATTTTGTATCACAAAGTAGAACTAGTATATACCATTTTTTAATATTTTTTAATTATTTATGGGAGGTCTTATTTTGAAATTTGTCCTGGCCCTTCATGAGCTTATATATATATATATATATATATATATATATATATATATATATATATATATATATTAGGACCGGCCCTGCTTCGACCCGTCGCATATTTTATTTTTCTATGTGGATGATTGGATCTGGTTCATGTTGGTCTGTCTACTGTCTTCAACTTGGGGCAATCAGTGCTTATCTTGAACTTAAATCTGTTGTTATGAATATGGAATCTATGCCCATCTGGACTCTGTTGTTGCAAATTGACAAAAGGAAGGGGGGAAGTGGTTAGGGATGGGCAGGAACTTTTTGAGATTGGGGTCCTACACAGCTCTTCATGGGTTGGAGATGCATAAAGAATGTGTCCGTCTCTCCTAATTCTAATGTGAAGTGGGCCTGGTTTGACCATCACCAAGAGTTTGGTTCTCTTAATTTATATGATCAATGGAATCTTAATAATCACGGGAGGTCCCAGTCTCAAGTCCACCGTCACATAATTCAAGTACACAATTTTTTTTATACCAAATGTTCCCATTAAAAACTAGTATATACTTCACTATTCTTAAAAAAAAAAACTAAAAGATATTTTCGACAATATTGTATGCCTTTTGGATCCTGTCTCTAACTTCCACCATTTATAATATAAATAAAATCCACCATTTATAATATAAATAAAAGGAATAATACGTCAACGTGATTCGATCCATTGATTCGATCCATTGATTTTTTGGTAATCACAAAGGACATTCCAGTTTGACAAAATTTCTAACTGTTTTGTAATTTGTATAAAAATGAGAGTATTTTTTAGTTTATAAAAATAGTGAAAGTATACACTAATTTTTATATTTTGGATATGTATGTTTGTTGAAATATTTAAAAAAATAAAGTGTCTGTTTTGTTGTCTTGTGCGAACCATTTTGTCGTCATGTGCTGGCAATACGCATGCATTCATTTGACACCAGCTCTATTTTTGTCGCTTTATGCTTCATCATATGGCTCCAGACCCCTCAACTTTCCGAAATTGCATAGCGCCCCCTTCCTCTTTTTTTTTGGGGGGGGGGGGGGGGGGGGGGGGGGGGGGGGCTTTTATAGTTTGCATTTTTGAGGCGGCTGTTGGACCACGTATGCACTTTTGTTGGGATTCCTTCTGTGCACTTGTGCAGGCATCTTTTTCGACGTGCCCCCTCCTTTTTGGAAGTATTGCTTCGTGGGGTCAGGAGCGAGGGGAAGCGGGTTATCGGGTACGGATCGGGTATTGTTTCGAGAGATCCGCGTCAGCGGTTCACTCGTGGGTGGTGCCAACATCCACGTGGCGTGTCCCTCGCCCCGTTGCACGTGAGGGAATGACTTAATTGTGCCCGCGGAATCTTTTACTATTACGTAGGGGTGCCCTTATTTTGGTGTGCGGGTCGGATCCAATGGATATCCAAATCCATTCACATGTCCCACTTATAGCCCAATTCTGCACAAGTTATATTCTATACGTTCATGTGGTACTAATCCGAAATTGTGATGAGAATCCTAAAAATTCTATTGAGGATGTACATAAAGTAATTATTTGTTCTTTTATAAAATTATTTTGCGATGTTCTGCATAACGTACGGAATTTTGTGCACGCTGTATTACATGCCATTTGAGTCTACTACTACTTTCAATCGGTTCGATCCAAGAAATTTGTACCTCTTCTCGTTGACCACAAGAGTTAATTGAGTTTGGTTGTATAAAATATTTTTAGAATAATATTTAGCATCAGTAATCATTTATCCATAAAAGGGCAAACGTCTATTTTAAGTAGAAATGTGGTGCAATGCATGGACAACGAAGATGGATTTTATAAAATTTCTGAAAATTTTACACAATTCTTCTAAAATATGTTTGTGTGTATAAAATTTTCTGGAAAAAAAAAAAAAACAAAAAGAGCGAGATCCTACTGACACGATCGCTAGGCTGTACATGACTTGCTAAACTTTCACGAACCCATTATACGAGAGTTCAATAAAGCCAATATATATATATATATATATATAAATCTGAACATGCAATTACAAAACATTAACTGATCAACATCAATTGCTTGACCTGGCCAAGATATCTTTGAATGATTTTGCCAAATTTTGAACTTTTAGGTGGTCTGATTGTTAGGCTCATTGATGTATTTAATCAATCTTAGTATCCCACATATTTGTTTTGTAATTCACTCATCTTCAACTTCTCTTTTTATGTCCTCTTATGTTTACTATAATTCTTTTACTTCGTTTTATGTTCTTTCATCTTTGCCTAACTATAAGTAAGATAACTGAAATTTAGATTCACTGGAGATGCTCTAAGTTCCTTTTCTGGTTGGAGCGAAAAAAAAGAGAGAGTTCATCTCTCCAAATAGTACGTGCCCTCATCAAGAAAAAAAATATATATTCAGTGAGTCGGACTCGACGTGCACCTTCTATACCAACTTTTATACCATCAACTTGATGGCATATAATGACATCAAGTGGATGGCGTAGAAGTTGTGCAGTGAACCCAGCTCACTAAATATTTTCTTCATCAAGAAAGTGAACATGTATGGTTAATGTCCAAATACTAAGACATGTAATCACATAGAACTTGAATACAATATAAAAACCAATAAAAACTTATATTTCCAAATAGAAAGGTAACAAATTCTCTCCAAACATCACATGAAAAACTAATAGTAAAAAGTGCCAATAACAAAAATAATTCAAACATCATCCATCCATGTGACACCTAGATTTATATATACATATACATATAACAAGAATGATGTATAAAAGGCAAAAAGACCATGAATCGACTTAAAAGTAGAAGTGGTGTATCCCTAATGAGTTGGCATCCAAAGTTGCAGCATGTACCAAACCATAAAAGGCAACAACATGCATGGCATTCACTCACATAATTCTCCCAAAACCCTATTTTATTATTTTCAACGTTCATTTCATCCATTCATCTCTCACATTGTACCACTTATTTTTGTGTATAGTACAAAAAAGGGGTTCAAAAACTCCACACTTTCAAATGTGTGCAAAGAATATTTCAGGTGTGGGCATTAAGGTTTCCAAAGTGGATATCCCCACTTTGGACATTTTGTACTGTACAGTGGCATTCTCGTAATTAACAAGTAACTCCGGCAAACTTATTTGTTCCAAGTCCCCATATCTAAGAGTTCTCTCTTTGACCACCGTACTCTATTCTCTCTCTCTCTCTCTCTCTCTCTCTCTCTCTCGCCATTATATGAACTCTCTCTCTCTCTCTCTGTATATTTATCTTCACTTTCTCTGTTCTTTCCTTCGAAAAGGAGAGAAATTTCCGTGACCAAAAGGGGGGATATTTGCTGCTCTGGACGGCTGAGATCTCCCTGGGCCTGGCGATCGTACGGCTGGCAGGGGGGCTGGTCGGCTGCAGCGCTTAATCTCTATTGGGTTAGTGCGTGATTGATTCCTTTTCTAATCAAAATTCGATTTTTATGCGTTTTTTGGGGGGAAGCTGCCGAATTTTGATCTGGGTCATCGTTCATTTCGAGTTTTATGTGTGTTTTTGGGCTTCCGGAATGGGTAAAGATTCGTTTTTTTTGGATGTTATAACGGTGTTAAATCGGATTTTTCTCTGTTTATTGGATGGGAGTTGGCGAAATTTGATCTGGGTCTTTGTGTTCTGGGGTTTTGTTGGATTTTTTTAAAGGTTGTCAATGCCATGAAAATCCTTTTTTTTCTTTTCTGTTTGGATGAAATTTCTCATTTTCAATAAGTTTTCACTTTTAGGGATTGGTAAAGATCAATTTTTTAAATGGCAGAACCATCAAAATCCAATTTTTTTCAACTTTTCTGGATGGAAGTTGCCGAAATTTGATCTGGTTCATTGAGTTCTGGGGGTTAATTGGATTTTGTGCCAGTTATTTTGTTTCTGGAATTGGTAAAGATAAGTTTTTTTAAATGGTAGAATGGTTATAACCAGCCACTGCCATCAATATTCAAAATATTTTGGTTGGATGTTGCTAAATTGTGATATGGGTTTTTGTGTTTTGGGATTATTGAATTTTTCTCATTTTCTGTAACTTTTCAATTATGCATCATTCTAGTATGGGTTGTTTAGATTTGTTATGTCATTGGTTTGGCTTAACTTCTGATATTGGATCATCAAATTGGAAAGAAATCGTTCCGTGTTCTGTTCAAAATGCATGTGAGGATTGAGGAT
The DNA here is from genome assembly GCA_029216955.1 of Iris pallida. Taxonomy (NCBI): domain Eukaryota; kingdom Viridiplantae; phylum Streptophyta; class Magnoliopsida; order Asparagales; family Iridaceae; genus Iris; species Iris pallida. Next base: position 2,126,523 of record JANAVB010043017.1, read on the forward strand.
TGAATTTGTAGTTGTCTTATGCCAATTAATGACAGTTAGGTGAACAGAGAAGTTTGTATCCTTCTCCTAACTTTCTGCAAGTTTTTCACTGCTGAAATTGTTAAGAGATCAATTCTTGTTGCCGCCATAATGCTTTTAACTTGTCAATGCCCATCAAAATCCAATTTTCTCGTCTTTTGGATGAAAGTTGTCAACTTTTGATCTGGACCTCTGTGTTCTGAAGGTCTGCTCGGTAACGGTATTTTCACCGGTTCTGGGGGTGTTTTTGAACCGACCGTTTATGAAAACTCCTGCTTGTTAATTTTTTTGAGGCACTGGTTTTGATCGGCTCAAAAACTCCCCAAAACCGGTGTAATGTAATTTTGGGTGGCTTTATAACACCCAAAATCGGTGGGTTTTGAGCGGCTTTATTATTTTATTCCATTTCTATCCTCACAAAAAAATAATAATTATAACTACTGATACCCTTTTATATTTAATTTTATTCTTGTAAAAAACTTTCAGAACCACTCGTTAGTGAATTACCAAGCATGGATTGGACTGGTTTAAAAGTCGCTACTTAAAAACCATAGACAACCGGACCCCTCGTAACCGCTCACAAACGGTACTCTAAAAACACCTCATAACTGCTACCCCTACAATTGCCAAGCATGATCTACTTAAAAGTCGATATGTTCCTCTACAGTTGCTTATTATGTTCTTCTTGAGTTCGAGCCTAGACAAGTTGGTAGTGATCAAATTTCAAACTACATATAAAACCTCCTTCATGTTGATTAATTGAGCTGCATCTTCTGTATTTATTTGTTAAAACTCAGACTCATATCTAGTTTTGTGATAGAGTGGATTTTTTTGCCTTTCAGTTTATACTTGTTACTAACTTTTGATTGGAAATAAATGTTTGTAAGAGTTTACCGTGATATTTAAAATATTCAATTTATGATATTTCTACACTTGATTTAATTTGGTTGTAGAGTTATTTTTTATAATATTTTGTTATAGACAGTGAGTCTATCCTTATTTATAACTTGAATGTCTCACATTTTAAATTTCTTTCATGACAGCTTTAGACCTGTGTTCATGGAGGTTAATGGCCTGAGAGAATCCAAGAAAAGGGATAATGTAGTTCAGGATGTACATGATACGAGATACATTCATGATTTTGGTGAATTTGATCCATGGACAGCATGGGCGTACAAGCCTCGCACAATATCCTTGTTATTTATGGGAACATGTTTTTTAATGTGAGTGCTATTACTGTCCAATTTCCAACTGTTGTTATGATTTCACATTCTTCTTTCCCAGCTTAATCCAAGTTTGACCCATCTAACATTAGTGGATTCTCATTAATGATATTTAGAGACTTCAAGATCTTCCCTTCATAAAGTTGTTTTCACAACGTTGCAAGGGAAGTTTCAATCCACTCCCTTTGATGTCCTCTTCTTAACTTTGTGATATTCATCAATCATAATATCCGTTTTCATGGTTTTTTTATGTGTTCACACTTCATATTGGATATGGCTGCAGCTGGAAGCTAAAATAAAATCATTCTTTTTTCCAAAAAATATATCCTTCATTATTTGTCTCTTCTTTTGCGACTTCTGGATAATTCATGATCAGGAAGGTTGATGGCAAGTTTTTAATATATCAGACTTCTAGTCAACTTGTGTTTGAAGGTTGCTGTGTTCTCCTTGGATGTGGCTGTTAATATCTGTAGAAACATGTCTGGCTTAAATATCAGGCTACCAGATTTGAGGATGGAGGAGGTTGCTCTGTAGTTTTGGATTTAAATGCCCTAAATCTAAGGTTGCTGCTGACTGGGCAGCAGATCCAAAAAGTATATGACATTTTACTGTTGAGGTAAAACTGGCATGTTGCTGGTCTTCTTACACCTTCCAAAAAGTATATGACATTGTGAATTATCCTTCGACCCCGCCTAGAAGGCATGGATACACCAAATATGATGATGTATCGTATTGTATTGGTATCGGATACATATTGGCCACAAAACACACTCCAAAATACACTAGGACATGTCAAAATTAGTGCCGTGTCCGTATCTCCTTGTCCATATTATGTCATATCACACTCTTATATGTGCAAGATGTCTTTGAGACTGATTATGATTACACTGCTAAAGTGGAAGAGATTGCTCAAGATGGAGTCTGTGTGGGTAACAAAGACGAGGTGTAGTCAAGGAGATCGCTCTCGAGGAGAGTGTTTTTGCCCTGGGATTTGAATATTCCAGATCTCGTCATCCTGATGGCAGGATGATGTCTTGTTCCAGTTATATAGGCAACCTGCTTCCTTCAGCCCTCCTGACCGCATGGGTGTGTGGTTCAAGTTGGCATTCATTTGATGATACGACATCCATTTTTATTGTTGTTTTAACCAATCATTTTGAGTAAATAAATCTGCTGTGAGGGCTGATGTCTGATTCAATTCTAGAATGATGAAGTTATGGTTAAGTGAGCTTTTAGTACTTAGCATCTAAACTGGATAGATTCAAGTTTTTTCTGTTCTTATATATTTGGAGGGAAGCTATCTCACAAGTCTAAGGATGTACTGTAGATAGGGGACACCTTTACTATGGTACGGTATATTAAGCCTTGAAAACCTATATATTAATTAGATTGAATGCTAGGAATAGGCTGGAAAACTGCCTGATGCAAGGCTGCACCAGCATGCCATGTAGAGGAACATATCTTTTCCAACTTGTAACTGACACAAAACTCTTCTGACACCCTCATGAAACATGGTTGGACATGTATGTGTGTAACTGTATCCATGTCAAGCCCGTATCCTAGAATTTTTTTACAATGTCGTATAGCAAATCTGTATTGTGTTCGTAACCATCTGTTTCCGTGCTTATGCAACCTAGATCCAATTCACTCTTCCTTGCTAAATGTTTTAAGGATTTGCATCTGCCAGAACTGATAAGTGGAAGCTAGAAAATATTAGCTCCTTAGTAAGTTGTGTATATGCATCTGCAATGATATGACGAGCCTCTCCCCTGCCATTATCCTCTCCCCTGCCATTATTAGCCCATATGTATGTTTTGGCAGTCTGATGTAGGGTTGACATGCTATGAACAATTTAACAGCCACTTGTAACTTTGGTGGATCTTTGTTGGCATACATGTATATAAATACATCTATATAATGCAGCTTAAATAAAAAATAATTCTATATGGTAAGAGAATGGTATGTTATACTTGCTGCTTTTTTCACAGATATGGCTGATTCTGTTGTACAATCTTCTGAATCTGTTGTATAATCTTTATTCTCAGTTGGGCAAGTGGAGCACTTGATCCAGAAAGCACTGCTTCTCATGATATGGCCACATCTGTGAAAAGGTTTGCTGGTTACTTACTGCTAAGTATTTAATTTGATTTCTTTTATGAAAGTTTTATGTTTATTTAGTTTATCCCAATTTAATTATGACCATTATGCACATAATCTGTTTATGATCACTGCTTTTCTTTATGTTGCTTGTTCATGTTTCTCAGTGGATGCCTTTGCTTGTAACTCGTCATCTGAAATATGGCATGAAAGTTACTGTTTACTGACTAATTCTTTTTGTTTTTAGGGGTGTTTGGGCAATGATTGCAGTCTTTTTAGCTTATTCTTTGCTTCAGGCACCTTCAACGTGAGTTGCAAATTCCTCGCTGCTCATGTTACTTATTTGATTCCTACTTTTGATTAAACTATTAAGATTCTTATACAGGAAATCACTACATTAGCGCACACGTTTCTTTATACTTGTATGATGTGAGGAAACACAATAATCTAGGGATAACTAGTAATATTGTACAATTCCATGTCTAACCTCTGGATCCTCTTATGTTTGTTGGGTGCTCACAACATTGTACTAGTATAATATTCTTGCATATTAGCATGTTGTATCACTGTTCCAGAGTCATGATTTTGAAATGATTAATAAGAGATATATTGTGCTCTTAAATTATGGGTGTTAGTTTATTCCATCAACATAAATGATGTCTTATCTTTTTTCTGTACATTAGTCAGTGAATGAGCTGTTGAAAATGATTTTTCAACAATGATGTACACTGGGAGAAATTTTAATTGACTTTTTTTTTTTTTACTGAAAGTCATCCAAATGAACATAAATTATGCATTAATACCTTCAACAATTTGTGGAATTTGTGTTCAGCGTATATAGCATGATTATAATTCAGATAAAAGAAGTCCAGTTACTAACGATTCTCTGTCTAACATATCTCTTCAGGGTACTTATCAGACCACATCCTGCCATTTGGCGGTTAGTCCATGGAATGGCTGTTGTTTATCTTGTTGCCCTTACTTTTCTTCTTTTCCAGGTTTGTTGCTATTCTTGTAGACAGAGAGCACGTTTATTTACTGCAGACTTTACTCTTGTTAAGAGAGTGTGCGCTCGTGCATGCGTGCGCACGCGCGTGCGTGTGTGTTTTCCATGTCAGCCTCTTGGCTCTAGTGGTCAGCAGGTGGAGACAGTGTGCATCCTGGCTGGGTTCGATCCCACGGGGAAGCGGATTACTCCTTCCAATTATGGCGAGAGTAATATATATATATATATATATATATATATATATATATATAGTAAAACATTTTATGATTTTAGGACATATTATCGTACTAAGCTGGCACTTTTGGTTTAGCTTATTGGTGTTATATTTTGCTTTTTGAGCTTTGTTACCATATTTCCAGAATGAGTATGCTTGTCTATTATGTACTATGTTCCAAGTATTGTAACATGAATATTTTGTTCATCTCTATCTAGTATAATGATTTTACAATATGTTGTTATCTATAGCTGAACACTGTTTGAATTGAACTTCTTTTGACATTAGAGGGTGCTTGTATTTTGATATCAGTCTTTTATGTCTTTGAACTTGTAATCATAAACCCTTTCTTGTAGGTTGGTTTTGTTGTTTAAATGTTGCAATGTTCTCTTCTCCAATTTTGATCAGACTTTTGCGGCTACAGATCCTCCCACGCTTTATCATATTTTACTTTAATCTACTGAAGAGTAATTTTGCCTAACTTGCTTATTGTCACATATTTTACTCTATGGCTATTTTTGATGTTTCTATCGGTTTCAATACATCTGTCTGCTATAATTCTTTCGGCATTATATTTTGTTTGTACTGGTGAATATTCTCTCTAGTCATCCTATTTTTTCAGAACCGTGATGATGCTCGGGAATTCATGAAATTTCTCCATCCAGATCTTGGAGTTGGTAATAATATACAGTTTTGGAATAGAGTTATTCAAATGATGTGCCAAAATTTTATCTGTTCTGTTTACCTTTTTTGCAGAACTACCTGAAAGATCTTATGGAACTGATTGTCGCATTTATGTACCTGAGAATCCCAAAAGCAGGTTTAACAATGTTTATGTATGGCGTCGTCTTGCACAACCAGCCTTATTTTTTGTTTTCATATTTCTAATTACCTTCATATTTGCAGTGTTGAATGTTTCAAGGTACTGAATTTGGTTTTAGTTTTTTCTAGGAGACGTTATTTGACGAGTTTGTCCTTGCTCACATATTTGGATGGTGGGGCAAAGCTATAATGATTCGTAACCAACCTCTTTTATGGGTACTTTCAATAGGTTTTGAGTTGATGGAGGTAATATCTCAAGCTAAACAACTCCTAAATTGTATTGTTTTTTTTAATCTTCAATAACTTACAATGTGAAATAAACCTTTGCAGCTCACTTTTCGCCATATGTTGCCAAACTTCAACGAGTGTTGGTGGGATAGTATTATTCTGGATATTCTAATCTGCAACTGGTTTGGTGAGTCCAAATACTGTCGTATTACACTATATGATTCTTCCAAATGTTTTTTCCATGTCTAATTCTGTGCATATTTCTCAGTAGAATATTCTATATGTACATCAGTATAACTTTTAACATTACATATAACTTGTTTTTCTTTTGCAAGTAGGAAAAATGCTCCATATGTTGCAATCTTAATAAAAAACAGACGTAGAAAAGTTACCGAGAGTGGATTTTTTTGATTTTGTGAAATGTTAATAGCAACTGGAGTCTATTATGTATTTTATATGTGAGTATGTAAGAGGAAGTGAACATTGGGAAGTGACTGGAGTTCGGTTATTGAGGAAAACATGAGGAGGCTTGAAGAGTGAAACCTATCACTATGAGGATGTACCATCCTTATGACGTCTCTCTGCCCTCAAGGTCAAGGTGTTAATTGGATCGGGCGGCCCTAAAAACCGCACAAGCCCGGACCGATCAAACCCGGGCTGGTCTGGTCAGGCCCAGTAAAAGCCCGGAACCAGCCCAACTAAAATCGGGTTGGGTTGGGTTGGGTTGGGTTCAATCATTGGAAATGTGGCCCGGTGGCTTTTCTAACCGGAGGCCTGGCCCGAACGATTGCCAGCTCACTCAGAGCCCGATTAAAACCTTGTTTTTATATGTATATATAATGTATTTTATATATAGACATACATGTACCACATATATGTACAATATAGGATATACTATATATATACCATTTATATATAAATGTATACTCTGTATATATATATATATATATATATATATATATATATATATATATATATATATATATATATTGGGGATAAAAATATATATAATTATTATTATTTTTACTAAAATGATCGACCCACGGGCCAACCCAAGCCCAACCTGGGTCGTGGTTCAAGATTGGGCTTGGCAACTGCGACAAAAGCCCTGCCCGGCCGCTCAAATTACCAAGCTAGCCTGGCCCAAGCCTTGGTTGGTCCAACCCGTGCTAGCCCGGTAATTTGAGCGGGCTGGTCCAGGCTGACTTTTGCTGCATGAGCCAAGCCCAGTTGTGACGCACAACCCAATTTGATCTGGGCCGGTCGATCAGCCCATTTTGTGATGTGAATCGACCTATTCGATTCACAAAAGATTTGTAGAAAAGAGAAACAGAGAAAGATAATGATCTTTTTGTGAGAAAAGAACAAACTCCCAACTTTGGTGGACGGACAAAGTCTAAATCCTTCTTATTGATACTTGAGAGTTTCTTCTCAATACAAGCATGGAAAATAAAAGATGGCTAACCCTAGTTTATATAGGGAAAAACAAAGGCTTAATTAAGGAAGGGTTATTATTGGTGAAAGACCAAAATAATCCTTCCTGACTAAAATAGGAAAATGACTTATTAAGGAAGGGTTATTATTGGTGAAAGACCAAAATAATCCTTCCTTACTAAAATAGGAAAATGACTATTTAATGATAGGTGGGCCCACATCAATACCGTCCCCTAAAAGAGCCACCTTGTCCTCAAGGTGGAAATCTGGAAACTGCGTCTGTTGCTATAGCGGCCTCTTCCTCCGTCGGATCCTCCTCCTCGTCGGGCAAGATTACGATCTGCAGCAACTTGCTCGCACATCGATGACCGGGAGTGAACCTCTCGTCGCATCTGAAGCACAAGCCAGCTGCTCTTCTCGCCTTCATGTCAGCATCCGACAGGCGCCTCCCCGGTACTATGGAGCCCCCTGTCCCGCCTGCGGGTCTAGGTGGTATTGGTGCCTGAGCCTCCGCTGCTGGTCGTAGAATTACTAGGCCCGTCTGACTGTGCTGTCCCGATGCTCCCCAAGCGTCTTTAAGGCGCTTTTCTTCCGCCAATTTCTCCTCTGCCTTGTGGGCCAGGCGGAGGAGATCTTCTAAGCACCGCGGACTCTGCAGCCTGAGCTCCGCTCGTATGGAGGGCTTTAAACCCTTCATAAACATACCTATCTGTAACTCGTCCGACACCCCTCGAACGCGTCCAGATAGTAATTCGAACTTCGCGACGAAATCTCGAACCGTCCCCTCCTGTCGTAGCGACGACCACTGCTCGTAGAAATCACCCGAAGCCGTCACCTGGAAGCGGTCTAAAATGTATCCCGTCAGCTCTGTCCAGCTGCTGAACGGGGTCCTCGCCGATCTCCACCGATACCACGCCAGGGCCTGGCCCTCGAAATAGATTCCGATGCATCTGAGGACCTCTGCCTCGGTCAGCTCCATGATCTCAAAATAGCGCTCCGCCCGAAAAATCCACTCGTCCGGGTTCTCACCCTCGAACGTGGGTAGCTTCAGTTTCTTCAGCCGGCGATCCGCGCTAAGGTCACCGTGCTGCATATCATCCCTGCCTCGTCCTCCTTCCCAGCGGTGTGTATCTCTCCGCTGGGTCTCGTACGGGCCTCTGTCAACCTCCTCATACCGCTCGTCAGCCCAGACCTGCTCACCCCACTCCTCCACCGGACCCCTGTAGTCACCGACTGCCCTCGTCCGTGGTGGTCGTCGTGGGGGCAGGTCCCCTCTCTGGAAGTTGGCGGGATCCGCCGTTCCCCCAAAGAAATTGCTGCCTCCGGCGTGCCTCGCTCCTCCTGGCAGTTCCGCTCCTCCCGTCCAAGCCGGAACTCCCGCCAAGCCCCTTCCCGGACCCGCGAACCGATCTCCGTAGTTCGCTGTCATCGTCCGACCCCCGTAGGGGGTCCCAAGCCCTAGGGCTTCTCCCGAATGTGGAACCGGTCCGCCGGGACCGTACGGATCGACGGCGTCCGGCCACGGCCGCTCGTCGGCGGCTCCTCTGGCGCCGACCGGCCAGGGGTGGCGGTCGTGGGCCGGCCAGCGACCGCCCCCAACAGCAGCGGCCCCGTCCGGGCTCGCGCGGTTGGCGGCGACGCTCCCGCGGCCTTCGGCTGCTGTCCGGCGAGGGTCGCCGGCCGCCAGGGCCCCGCCCGGCGGCGCGGCGGCGACGGCGGGTGCGGGCCAGCTCCCGTCGGCCGGTCCTCCGTGGTCGTCGGTCGCTTCCCCCTCCGTATGAACAAACCCTAGTTGGTCGCCTAGGGTTTGGGTTGTTGCCGCCTCCGCTTCGCCGCCATTGATCTTGTTCGAGATGTTTTGCAACAACTTCATCATTGCCGGAATCGACGTCATCTCCTCCCGCATGCTTCGTACCTCGGTCTGGAGATCCTCCTGTGTGGACGCTTGATCTTTGATTGCGGCCTTCAAACTTTCGATCTCGATGTTGAAATCCTCCCGAAGCCCCTGGATCTTCTCCTCGATCGTGTTCCTTGTGCCGGACGCCATGGATCGTAGAGAGCTCTGATACCAATTGATGTGAATCGACCTATTCGATTCACAAAAGATTTGTAGAAAAGAGAAACAGAGAAAGATAATGATCTTTTTGTGAGAAAAGAACAAACTCCCAACTTTGGTGGACGGACAAAGTCTAAATCCTTCTTATTGATACTTGAGAGTTTCTTCTCAATACAAGCATGGAAAATAAAAGATGGCTAACCCTAGTTTATATAGGGAAAAACAAAGGCTTAATTAAGGAAGGGTTATTATTGGTGAAAGACCAAAATAATCCTTCCTGACTAAAATAGGAAAATGACTTATTAAGGAAGGGTTATTATTGGTGAAAGACCAAAATAATCCTTCCTTACTAAAATAGGAAAATGACTATTTAATGATAGGTGGGCCCACATCAATTTGATAATAAAAAATTAATTGAATTTTTGTTTATATATGTATAGCTTTTATATGGTTTATATATATACTTTATATATATATATATATATATATATATATATATATATATATATATATAGGCTCTTGTACTCTCTCTTTTGCATATTAGAAATCTCTAGATCACTTGCTCTCTTGGTGGTAGCTCAGTTGTTAAATCCGTGTGCTTTGTTTTTTCGCCATGGTCTATTTCCTTGTTTTTTGTTAAACTTTCCCTCTGTTAATGAACATAAATGGTAAACTTTCCCTTTGTTATTCCTGAGTGAGTGTTGTGTGGAGAAAGGCCTCATAGTTTAGCTGTGTCCATAAATGGTTTAAATTTCCCTTTTGATGTTGGCAGAAAGGATAAGTGAAGTGAGTACTATTTCTTTGTCAAGGATGAATTGAAGGATAAAGTTTATAATGTGATGCTAGAAAGTCACTTAAATTCATGCTCTTGATGCACAGATCTATTGATCCTTTATTTTCCTTTCTTTCTATCCGGTACAAATAGTATTGCTAGTCATTTTCTTCGTCAAACCACCTTGTCTACTAGCTTGCCTCTGAATCTCTAGATATTATTTCTGTTGTACAAAAGAAATAACCTTTTTTCCTTCTTGCTACATTGTTTGGCTTATGTTTAGTGTGCTCTACTCCTGATCAGTTTCTTTTATAAGTTGAGATGCATAATAAACGTACTTAATAATGATACAATGATGCAGGAATCTGGGCAGGAATGTATACTGTTAGGTACTTTGATGGGAAAACGTATGAATGGGTTGGTATAAGCCGTCAACCAAATATCATTGGTAAGGTATGTTCTATTTCAACCTTTTCCATTTGGGGCCATCTTGTTCCTCTATAACTTAGTTGTTATCCAGTTTAGTGCAAGATACTGCTTCTATAACCTAACCTCCTTTGGTTCTTGTTACTGGACACTGAACAAGGAAATGGGTAGGGACAAGAAAATTGTTATATATGTATAGTATCATGTCAGGTATTTTCCATGATAATGCATGTGTCCTGAAATGTCCTGGTCAATGTATTTACTGACATGAATATGCATGCATGTTTCTGGTATCTAGTATATAGTATGTATCCTGAAATCCTGGTCAACTATTATACAGTATTATTTCAAATCATTCTATACGAAAATACAATATATCTGCATCCTGTACAACGGTCAGAGATAACTGAAGAATACTTTTTCTGTTGTATTCCCAAACGTGGCGGAAGTGACGTAACAATAATATTTCAATGACGAGATAACGAGGTACATATAACTGAAGAATAGCAACCAAGAACACAACATGCAAACACTAATAATTAACGTGTATTGGTCAAGCTTGACTTCACAACACAAGGCAAGAAATAATTGTATTGAATCAACAAGAGAGAAAATCTTACAAGAATCACACAGAAACCGTAATACAAAAATCCTTCCTTATGAGATCTCCAACGAGCTCTCCTTCAACTACTAGGTTCCCTGCCCACTCAAGAACTTTCTCTTGTGAGCTTTCTTAAACATCAAGCCAACTAGCCCTAGGGTTGAAGGAGATCCTTAAATATGATACCCAACCTTTCCAAAGTCAGAGGAATCTTGATGTCGAAACAAGCACTTTAGATCTAAACCTTTCCTCTTACACATCCAAACCCGAGCCCCCTGCAACTGGCTTGATCCGTGTTTCGACTTGTGAAACAACAAATTGAGATCTTTAGAGCCCTTAAGATACCAAAGTACACACTTTATGGCCTCCCAATGAAACTTCATTGGATTTTGTATTTATCAGCTCACCAAATCGATTGTATACAATAAATCGGGACGGGTGCACATCATAACATACATCAACGACCCCACTGCACTCACAAATGAAAGTCGATACATCTATAGCTTCTTCTCTAATTTCGGAGATTCCGTAGAGGATAATCTGAAATGATCGACGATTGGGGTGCTCACCTGTCTAGAGTCCTTCATGTTGAATCTCTTTAGCATACTTCTTTTGGGATAGCAAAAACTTTTCAGTCTTCCTTCTCGATGAATTTCCATCACAAGGATCTTATTTACCTCACCTAAATTATTCATGTCAAATTCTATACTCAATAAAGCTGCGAGTGTCCTTGTCACTCTTGAAAGCAATCAACATGCCATCAACATATAAGAGTAGATATCGACGACCCATTCTTGATCCTGCTTGAGTTGATGTAGATGTTATACTCATATCTAGAGAAAGTGGTCTTCAATATAAAAGAATCTAAGCGCTTGTACCACTGCCGGAAAGATTGCTTCAACATAGAGACCACTTGAGCTCACATACGTGATCCTTCCTGTCAGGCTCCATAAATTCTTCAGGTTACCTCATGAAGATTTTCTCTTCCAACTTATCATGCAGAAATGCAATTTTGACATCCATTTGTTCCAACTCCAAATCCTGAGTATCTACTAATGTCGATAACAAACATACCGTTTGTATTTTCGAACGCGGAAGAAGCGGACAAGCAATAACTTTGCTATGATGAGAATAACAAGACACAAATAACCGAACAATAGCAACCAAGAACACAACACGCAAACACGCAATATCTTAACATGGTTGATCAAGCTCGACCTACTCCACGTGACAAGAGGAGAAATAATTTAATTGAATCAACAACAGAGAGAACCTTACAAAGAACCTTACAAGGATTAAACACATAAACCGTAATGCGAAAACCCTCTTCTTACGAGATTTCCAACCCTCTCTCCTTCAACCCTCTCTAGATTTCCTTAATGGTCAATAACTTTCTCCTTTGAGTCTCCTTAAACTTCTAGCCAACTAGGCTAGGGTTGAAAAAACTCCTTAACTAGGATCCTCAACCTTTCAAAGTCGGGAGCAATCTTGACCGTCAAAGACGAGCACTTTAGATATGAACTATTCCTTTTACATAGTCAAACCTGAGTCAACGACATACTGAGAATATACTTGATGAGCAAAAAAATGTATCCAAATTTGTTGAAACGTTTTGCACGTTCTGGTATACCAGTGGTATGCCATCATGATACCCTTGGTGCTTACCTTGATATGTTGCTTTGACTCATTCCGGTCTTCTCTAATCATCGGACGATAGCCGTAGCACTCTGTAGTTGAATACGAGCAATATACAACATTCTAGTATGGTTTAGCACATGCGTAGAGTTAATCTTATCTTTTGCATAAGTTCTTAAAGGTCTTCAAACCTACCTTATATTCTTCTAGAACCACTTTATTTCCCTCCGTAATATTTACTTTAGAAAGCTGTTCACACTTTCAGAATTTTTTTTTATCTATTCATCATTGGCACATCGTAGTTTATGATTCAGGACGATACCTATAGGCTCCTTGGATGGATTGATTCGCAATTAACAATCTCAGATAATAAGCAAATATTAAATATTAATCTAACCACACAATTCTAATTGATCTCAAAGTAATCAATTGAAATGCAAATGCAAAGGTACGGGATTACCGGAGTCGGGGAATCTATGCAAACTTTCAAGCCTGTGTCCAGAATTTATTCGTCTTCAACAACAGATTCAAAGACCATACCAATATAATTTGTAAATCCTTCTAATATGGAAGTTGTAGATCTTGATGTCTATTTTTCGAATTGGGGTGGTAATACAGATTAGTAGTAGAATAAATGACCGGTCTTCAACAACTATGCAGTTCAGATCCAAACCTGAATAGATATGTTCGGTGGTAGATTTGGTAGAGTCTAGATTGAGGCTGTGCTCGCCCGCGGCTCGGTAGTGGAGTGATCCATATCCAGTAACTTTGACAATGTCAGTATTAAGAAGTAAAGAGGATTAAGACGATGACTGATTTGATTTTGTTAAACTATGTTTTTGTAGAAACTGGATAAAAAGGACATCCAAGCCACGAGGCCCCCGCTTACGTAAGGTCTGGGGAGGGTGAAGATGTATGTAGCGTTACCCCTATATATATGGATAGTCTGATTCCGTGACTCGAACCTACATCCTCTTGGATGCAAGCAACAAGCCTTACCGTCGCACCAGGTACCCTCTGTGCTGAAACTGGTTGAAGAATGATAATACTTTTATCTAGGAATAGGTATCACACACCCAAACTTAAACAAAATTCTCAATGCTTCAATCAATTAAAAATAAGTGCTTACATCTTTTCTATAGCCTCACAAACCTTCGCTATCAAGAAACCAGTCCTAATAAAAGAAAGCCAAACTAAACAAATATAAAGCAAACCCAATGTCAATTAAGACCCATTGTCTAAATCACTCCTAACTGTACTCTGAACATGAGCCCAGCACATTAGGGAATGGTATGCTATCAGATTCTCTGAAAGTGGGATGTGACCTATTGCATGTTAAACTATTGGCTATTCATCACTATCTCAGGTAAATAAAAGAATATCTTCAAACACAACAAAGTATATAACTAATTAAGCATTATTTAGAACTACCATATTAGCAAATGCTCATTAGCTCTAAAACAACCATATCTTCTATATTGTTCGAAGATGGAATATGCATGCAAATATTGTCGAAGATACATAGTAACCGAATATATATATATATTTTTTTTGAAACATTGGGTAAATATGGCGAACTCGCCTCCACTGGGGCTCGAACTGCTGACCACTTGGGCCGCATGCATCTCTCTTAACCACTAGGCTAGAGGTCATTTGCAATATATATATATATATATATATATATATATATATATATATATATATATATATATATATATATATATATATATACACACACACACACACGATTTAACTGAGCCCGCACGTGCTGGAAAGAATAAAATTATATATATATATATATATATATATATATATATATATATATATATTAGGAGAGGGAGAAAATTGTAAGAGAGAGCATCCAGTAGCAACAAAAGGGAAAGGGAAAGCGTTGGAGAAGAAGAATAGAAGAAAGCAGCCAATACTAAAATGGAACCGAAGAGCTCTGCTAAGGTTTCGCGTCCCAGTCCGAGTGGGGCCCCATCGTGGGACCCCGGCGTCGGTGGAGGGAGTGGGCGGTTGGGCGGCGAACAGGAGGGCGTCGGCGGCCAGGCAGGCGGCGGCGGCTGTTCGATCGGAGCGAAGAGCAGCGCAAAGGGCGGCAAGGTGGGCGCGCAGGTGGGCGTGCAGGTGGGTGGCCAGGTGGGCGTGCAGGTGGGAGCGCTGGTGGGCGCGCAGACAGACGCGCGGGCGGGCGCGCAGGCGGACGCTCAGGCCGGCGCTGGCTTCCAGGTAGGCGGCCGGGCGCAGGTGCGGCCTGCTGTCGCTGACAGCACGGGCGCCGGGTCGGGCAGCGCCGGTGGTCCCGTAGTCGGCTGCGCTGGTGATGGCCGGGGTGGCCCGATGGCGTTTGTAGGGGGGATCGTCGGGTGGGGCGACTTGGTGGATTCCATATCAACAACCTGGATCTGGGACTATGTCTCGGGGGGGGGGGGCAGGAGGAGGGAGGTGGCTGGACGACGGTTACGAGACGTTGGGGGGTCAAGGCGGGGAGCAAGGTGGGGGGCGCGCAGAGTCTCCAAAAGACGCGCCCTTTTGCTGGGAGGAAACCGGGAGAGGGATCTGGGCTGAGGACGTCGGCTCGTGGCCCTGCGGTGACTACTGGGAGAACAGTGGGCTGGCGTCCCAAGGCGACCATGGCGGAAAAAGGAAAGGACAAAGTGGTGGACCGGGGAGGTCAGGGTTCAGGGCCTCCTACCCCTGGGGTTGCCACCCGCTCACAGGGAACGGCTTCCCACCCTGCGGGACGGTCTTGGGTTGAGATATGCACACCAGTGGGGCCTAAAAGTCCCACTTCCATGGAGTATGTGCCACCGAAGAAGGTAGGGAGCGGCTTCCGGGCCTCGTTCCTTGCAGAGGAGATTGAGAAGGTGACTGCCTTCTGGAAAAACATGCTTGTGTTGTACGTCCTGGGCAACAAGCCATTCTATGGACAGATCAGAGGGTATGCGGTACGCGTCTGGCAGCCTAAAGGTAGTATGGAGATATTTGCTAGGAAAAATGGCTTCTACTATGTGAAGTTTGGACTGGCAGAAGATGTTACCAGGATCCTGCAAGGTGGTCCGTGGACATTTGATGGCAGGTTGATCATTCTGAATGAGTGGACCCCAGATTTGCGCTGTGAGAAGGAATTCTTGAATGCCATCCCGATTTTGTATACGCTTCCCTGAGTTTCCCGTTCGGTTCTGGAGTATCCCATTGCTGATGCGACTTGCCAGCTTGGTGGGCACCCCGATCAAGGCTGATGATGCTACAGCCTTTCGGACGAGGCTGATGTATGCTCGGATATTCGTTGAGATCCGGGCTGGAGGGGAGTTACCGAGTCTACTGGAGTATGAAGTGCCTTCTGGAGAGGTTCTAACCCAGAAGGTGGAGTATGAATGGGTTCTCCCAACTTGTTCACAATGTGCGTGTTTCGGACATCTAGACAGTTCATGTCCGTCAGGAGGATCACAGTCGGCGCCGTATGCTTCACCTCTTGAGGTGCCTGGCCCACCACGGACGACGGAGTCTCTATCCAGGGATGACGGAGCGGAGGATATAATGCAGGAGGGGGACCGACCGATGGAGGAGGCTGGGGGGCTGTGCCTCACTATCTCGCCCCAGCCGGCTCCTCCTAGTGGGACTATGATCACCTTCTCAGCGCAGAGGAGTATGGTCACCAGAGGTATGGTGGCCTTGGGGAGAGAGGAGCGGGTCGATGGCGGTTCTTCTGAGAAGATAGTCTATAGCAGGAAGAGACGTGCTGGACCACTGCGAGATGGTTCCCTCCAGTGTGGGGGGACATTCCCCTGCTAGGGATGAGGCGCTCTGTGTGGACAACCCGGCATGGACTCTGGTGCTCTCCCAGGCAGCGACCCAGCAGTCCTCTACTGCTGGGATGGAGGAGGATATGACAACGACGGATGTGGTACCATCCACAGGTGCCAGTCCAGGTGATATTCAGGGGAACCTATCTCTAAATAATTAATGGCGGTAATCGCCTGGAACGTGCGGGGCGCGTATTCGTTAGGGAGATGGAGGGAGATTTGTGGGATCTTACACAGAGAGAAGTGTGACATCTCTATCCTGCTGGAGACGAAGATTAAAGGGGAGAAGACGTTAGCTTGCCGGACCCCATCTCATTGGGTCCAACTCCACAACCTGGCACTCTGCGACATGGCTAGAATATGGGTCAGATGAAACTCTAATTGTTGGGATTGGGACTTGATCTTGATGACGGATCAGCTTATTACCATCTCTTTTACGAACAAGGGTGGTTTTCGGTTCTTACTGGGAGCGGTGTACGGCTACAACGACAGACGACGGCGGGAGACCCTGTGGAGCGACATATCCAGGGTTGCTGCCGCTGCTGCTTCTTCGCACCTACCGCTTCTACTGATGGGTGACTTCAATGCCCTACTACACAGAGGGGAGAAGGTGGGAGGCAGGTCGGTCCCTGATCCGGTCCTATATGCTTCCAGAGATGCCTGCTTCAGGCGGAGCTTCAGGGGTTGTCGCGCTCGGGATTTATCTGGACCTGGCATAACAAAGCAATCCGTAACAGGGTTGCTTGCCAGCTGGATAGAGCCCTGGGCAATGGGGAGTGGTTTCGGCGCTTTCCCAACTCTTCGGCTGAGGGTCTGGCCGTCTGGACGAGTGACCACTCCCCCATCAGGGTTGGCTTCCCAGACCGGCCTACTGTGAGGTCGCGTCACTTCCGGTACAACAGCCGGTATCTCTCAGAAGGCTACTTGGAAGCTGTTACGGAGGGCCTCTCTAGCCGCCAGGTTGGTACGGTTCAGTTTCGTATGGTGCACCGGCTCAAGGCCACGAAGAGATCCTTACGAAGCTGGGTGTAGGGTTTGCCCAAGATTTCGCTAGAAGACAAGAAGACAGAGCTCCGGACCATCCAGCAGGATATGCAATCTGACATGATGAACGGGAATCTGGCGGCGAGAGAGAAGGAGCTGATAGGGGAAGTCAACATCCTGCGTCTCCAGAAGGAGGTTAGTGCGGCACAGCGCGCTAAATGCTCCTGACTGAAGGATGGTGACCGTTGCACCAAGTTCTTCTATGATGTCATTCGGACCAGACAGCATCGGAACATTTTCCAGTTGCTTGATACGGAGGGTAATCTGGTGGGGGAGCCGGCAAAGATCCAAGAGGAGGCCGTCAGGTACTATTCTGAGTTATATTTTTAGACCGACTATCTGTCTGTTTTCGGATGTCGTTATGAAGAAGTTGGTGACTCCTTATGGGAATAGCCTACTACGTGCTCCTGTTACTATGGAGGAGGTGGAGACTATTATCTCGATGGCGGATCCCAACAAAGCTCCAGGCCCGGATGGTTTTAGCAGTGGGTTCTACAAACGCCACTGGGACATTCTGAAGTTCCAGGTCCTTGAGGCGGTTCAGGAGTTTTTCACCAAAGGAAAGTTGTTGAAGGAGCTGAACCACACTTTCCTGACACTTGTGCCTAAGAAGGAGGGAGCGACATCGCTGGCAGATTTCAGACCTATTGCGTGTTGTAATTATCTTTATAAGATAATTACGCACTTTATGTGCCGGCGGATGGAGGGGATCATGCAGGACTTAGTCTCTCTGAACCATGCCGCTTTCATTAAGGGGAGGTCGATCGCGGAGTACAGCCTGCTGGCGCATGAGATGGTGAGGGGCTTCGGTAAACCTGGCGGGAAGAAGGCATGCGTGAAGGTGGATCTGAGGAAGGCCTATGACATGATCAATATGGATTTTCTTTGTCATCTGATGTCTGTCTGGGTTTCGACGACAGCTGGGTCGCGAGGATCCGGGAATGTATCACGACTCCCATTTTTTCTGTCCTCATCCAGGGCACCCCATTTGGGTATTTCCAGAGCAACCGTGGACTTAGGCAAGGCGATCCTCTGTCCCCTTACCTATTCACGCTTGTCATGGAATACTTCACATGCTTGATGGACATGGCAGTGCATCGTGGGAGACTGGTTTCATTGTTCAGGAGGATTGATCCCCCGGTTACCCACCTTATTTATGCAGACGATCTCTTGGTATTCATCCAGCCATCTACGGAGGGTATGCATACGATTGCGGAGATTATGGGAGAGCTGGAATCCCTTTCAGACCTCCAAATGAACAGAGAGAAGAGCAGGGTGTATTTCAGCTACCTCTGCTCCCAGAAGGAGGAGTTGGCCGGCGCGTTGGGAGTCGAGAGGAGCGATTTACCGGTGAAGTATCTAGGGGTTCCTCTTACAGTTAACTATGCGCGGGATCAGGACTGCCATAGTCTGGTGGAGTACGTCCAGAGGAGGGTTGAAGGATGGCAAGCTGCTGGTTTATCCTTTGAAGGACGCATCGAGCTGGTTAGATCGGTGATATCAGCTGTGGCCCATTTCTGGCTGCAATCCATCTTACTTCCTATTGCCACTATTAGGAAAGTGGAACGGATTTGTGCAGACTTCATATGGAGGGGTGATATGCATGCGATCTCCTGGAAACAGTTTTGTCGTCCCAGGAAGGAGGGAGGAGTGGGGCTACGGTCATTGTTGGAGATCAGGAAGGCCTCGGCGCTGAAGCTGGCATAGAGATTCATCAATAGGGGATCCCTCTGGGCTGAATGGATGCATAACAGATATGTGAAACATGGCAACCTCTGGGACTGTGCCATGGACAACAATCATTCCGTCACTTTCAAGACTATTTTGAGGCATAGGGAGGTACTCAAATCTGCAATCCGAAGGATCATGAAGGATGGGGCTGGCACGGACCTCTGGCGGGATCCTTGGATTGATCGTCAATCTCTGTTAGAGATCAGGGGAGCACCGTCGCATCAGGAGGACAGAAGGGGTCTGACTTGCCAACGGATTATCCGAGATGGAGAGTGGAGGCCTGAGTCATACCGCTATACCGAGGAGCTTGGTGAGATTATCAGGACAGTCGCCTTGGACCCAGTATTGTCAGCTGATCGATGGGTCTGGGACCCGCCTGGAGTTTCTACTGGGACTGGACAGTTCCAGTTCTGGAGCTGCTATAATCTCGTTAGGCGCACTTTTCCTCTGAGTACTGACTATGAGTTCGTATGGTGTAAGGGACTTGCAAGAAAGATGCAATTGTGTGTTTACCGGCTTCTTCTTGGTCGTCTTCTGACGAGGGATCGACTTAGTGCTTTTGGGGTTCAGGTCCCTGACCCTAAGTGTGTGCTATGCAGTGTGGAGAATGAATTTATAAGGCACATTTTCTTTGAGTGTGACCTGTCATGGCAGATCTGGTCTGAGCAAAACAGGGTGTTGGGTGGATGTGACTCCGAAAAGGGGGTTGGGGACATCATCACTGTGCTCCGAGATAGCAGAGGAAGAGGGCAGGACTGGTTCCGGACCGCCAGAGTCCTATGCAGTGTAGAGAATGAATTTATAAGGCACATTTTCTTTGAGTGTGACCTGTCATGGCAGATCTGGTCTGAGCAAAGCAGGATGTTGGATGGATGCGACTCCGAAAAGGGGGTTGGGGACATCATCACTGTGCTCCGAGATAGCAGAGGAAGAGGGCAGGACTGGTTCCGGACCGCCAGAGTCCGACTGGCTGCCGCTGTTTGTCATTTATGGAGGAAACGAAACCGTCGTATCTTCGAGGGGTTAATTACCTCTCCCGTAGGCATCCTCCATAACATTGAATTCGATGTAAATGTTATGGAAAACTGAAGTGTGGGAGTCCCACCATAATTGTATGTTGTAAGATTATTGCGTCGCATTTGAAATAAAATTTACCCTTTTTCCAAAAAAAAATATTAGGAGAGGGAGAAAGAGTAGGAGTTACGGTTGCTATCAAAAATTACAAAAATGACTGTTTCATAGTTGGTTTTATTAGACACAAAAGATAACAATATCAAATTATGGGCAAAATGAAAATTTCGGGCAGTCTTAAAAACCTATGTTGCACACGGACAAGACAAAATTGTGTCCATATCCATATCGTAAATTGTGTCCATATCCATATTGTGTAAGTACCCATGTCCGTATTTGTGCATCATAGGTAACTAGATGCTGCAAAGTCAAATGAAATCTGCTCATAAAGGAAAATTTACTTAAAAGATTGTAATCCTATGTAGAAATTTTAGTTTGACTTGTATATGTTGTAGATATGGTTTCGGCTGATATTACAAAGGACACAACCCTTAAAATAACTGAATGGAAGAAACGGATTTAAGTACACCCTAAAAATTTGGGATAAAGGCTTTGTTGTTGTTTTAAACACTGGTTTATCTTGTTATAGATGCTTTCTTATATGGAAAAGATATATGCATTTGTTCTCATTTTATATTTGCAACGTATGGAATTTACTGTTGTCCTTTCAAGTGATGGGCCGCCTTATTTTTTTATTTAGTTATGTTCTGTTCTTCATGTCTTTATGTCTTTCTTTCTCTCCTTTTATTAAGGTGAAAAGAACATTGGGGCAATTCACTCCTGCACAGTGGGACAAAGATGAGTGGCACCCTCTTCTTGGGCCATGGAGGTTCGTACAGGTGCTGTGTCTTTGTGTCGCATTCATGACTGTTGAGCTCAATACCTTCTTTTTGAAGTTTTGTCTTTGGATTCCTCCGAGAAACCGTGTGGTCATTTATAGGTTGATCCTATGGTGGCTACTTGCAATACCAACCATCCGGGAATATAACACCTACTTACAGGACAGGTTCTCTCTTGAGTACTTTGTGTGTATATGAATATCTAATCACAATTTTATTCTATCTTACACGTTATACTTCTGATTGGCCCTTAAAAGTCCAATTCTGCATGATTTCAGAAAACCTGTGAAGAAGGTGGGAGCGGTCTGTTGGCTTTCGCTAGCCATATGCATAGTGGAGCTGCTTATTTGTATCAAGTTTGGTCATGGTGAGTTTTACCTTCTTCTTTTTCATGTAGAAGAAACAGATTATTTCCCACATTCATGTTTCTGTTGAGGTTATATTTGCAACTACATCCATAAATCCATGAAAGAACATACTGAAATGTTCAGAAACCCAAAATTTGACATACACTTGTTAAGATTTGTGAACCTTCGTGTTTCCTCACTATCCCAATTCTCCAAGTCTGGCATGTCAGGTCTGAAAATGATATCATAAGATTCTGTCAAGTGAATGTGGTTAATGGTGCGAATGTAATTCTGGAGACTTCATAAGCACATTTTAGATATAGCCAGATCTAGTTTCAGGAGCTGGATAAGTTATCTGATGATGTATAGGTAATGTGTCCTTTGAGTTTAGATCTAGTAAACTTATTCTACATCTAGATGAGAATTATATTACATGGTAAGAGTACTAAAAGTAAAATATATTTTGTTTCGATTGGAAACCATAATAATTTGATATTGAATCTAATACCATATCTCACGTTAACTTGTTCTATTAGGTGCAAAGTCTTGCCTTCATCTTCACAATACCAAATAAAAATTTGTGTACATTCTAGATAATTAAGAATCTAGCATTACATTTTTTTTTCTTTTGCATGTACCGTATGTTTACTTGGCATATTGAAAAAGAGGTCAGTTGATTTCTTATTCAGCTGATATATTTTTGTTTCTCTAGGTCTGTTCCCCAATTCGATGCCTTCTTGGTTGATTATTTTCTGGACTTCAGTAGGGTGGGCCCTTGCCATTTTCTTGCTTGTTTGGTCGTGGCGGATTCATCAAACACTGCAGAAAAAACAGCAATGAATTTATTCTTCTACATAAATTTGAGGCCATTTTTTTTATCCTATATTTTATGGATAAATTTTTCTGTAAATAGGGCATTGCCAAGTTCTGTAAATGCTTTTAAGCGGTTGTTGCTCAGACTAGAAATCAGTCTGGCATTTAGGGGCTTTTTATCTTATTTACTTTCAGAAAATCCTTTTAAACGTCGCATTGTCAGGCCTGTCCATTTCCTCGCTCTTCTCTTCTCCCATATATATTTTCTTATTCATCTAATAAAGATCTTTGGTTTTAGTTTCGAGTAAGATGGTTATTCTTGGAGTAGGTTACTTCTGAAAGAAGCAGCAGCATTTGGTTATGAATAATAAGATTGTTACAACTCTCTGGGTGATTTGTGGAGTGACTCTCTGTGTTGTTTGAAGTAGTGATTATATGTTCATTGCTAAGTTAAATGCTTGTATATTTCTCGAACAAATGTAGGAAATATGGTACAAAATGGCATGTATAATTCTCTCAAAGAGGTATTACCTCGAAGATTTTAGCGCTACATTTGTCGTTCTTTCGGTTCCACTCCAAAGTATAATTAAACTTTGTTTCATTTACAGCTTCAGATGGAATAAGGCCTCGTTTGGTACACTGTAATGTAATCGTAATCGCAATGTAATCAAATGAAAAAAATTGACTCTGATTGGGTCTATTTGATTACAAACAAAAGCAACAAGGTGTTAACAATGTTTTCCTTTGATATGTTGATCTTTTTTTTTCTTCTTATACTTGACATGTTGAGTTTGTGAATTGGCTATTTCTTGGCTGGACTTTTCAAAAGAAAACAAAAATAGATTTGCCATGACACTTGCATGTACCAAACACATGCATATACATCATGCATAGCCATTTTCTGGACACCACAATAGAAGGTTAGTAACCTACCATTGGAAAACTTGTCTAGTGAAGGTTTCCATATGCTGAAAGTCACACCTACTCTGCCTAATTTATTCATACTGACCAAGACGCCCACTGATGTGATCTGTAAATTGAATAATCATTGATATCAACTATTGATTGTTAGACCCATAACTATGAACTATATTCATTACACAAAAACAGCTATCAATCATAAGTGACCTATAGTTGTGATTTAATCCTTCTAAAGACCTGGGGCTCTTTGTTGACACTGATCATGGTGTCTTCTTTAAGTGTCAAAATCATTGATATCGAGAATTGATGGTTAGAATCATAACTAATACACAAAGCAGCTAACAATCATTTGTGACATATAGTTGTGATTAATCCTTCTCGACAGTCGTTACACATGATTCTGATGACAACATGACTTAAGCGATCAATGATGATGCTTCTTAGAACATTAGTGCCTTAATTATAGGGGTTTCGTGCAAATGCGAAGAGATCTGGAAAGTTTTCTACGTACTAGAAACATTCAATTGCTTCTCGTTACAAGAACATGCCCGTGCATAAGTTTGCGTTGTTTCACGTTATGCATGTAGAGGCACCCTCAAAGTTATTCATGTAAAAATTATCAGTGGCGGAGCTAGAAATTCAACCTGAGGTGGGCTGAAGCGTCATCGGACTCATATGAAACCAAAAAACCAAAAAAAAGAGAAGAAGCCCGGAGCTAGAGCCCACCTTTACCCCTAAGAAGATAGATTAGCTGCATTAGCATGTGATTGGTTGAGATGCATGAATATCAAAGCATAGATATTATTAGAAGAAGATGATTAGCATGTGATTGGTTGAGATGCATGTCTAAGCCTCTCATACCAGCTATATAGTATTGCATAACATTTGTGGCTGTAGCTTAACATTGCATAATAAACAAAATCGTAAGCTACTTAAAACTGTAAGATTCTTGTCAAGATATTCAGGCAAGTTGTTTAAGTTGTATATTTTATTCTTTTCGATTCTTGGCTGATCAAAAACTGCAATGCTCAACTGCAATGTTTACCCTTAGGACGCTGCTACGTTGCCTGTAGCACTGGCTTGCAGTTTTGGCCCACCCGTCGCGTGTCGGACTTACTTTGGAGGGATTTCTGGTGACGGACTAGAGCTAGCAGGAGGGCTTGTGGGCTGCTCCCATGTAGCAGGGCGGTCACAGACCGTGGACAAAATATCATTTCTGCTATCCTTATTCATACCTATGTTGGATACAACAAGGATACAAGGGTACGGCCAGTAGGACACATGATACAGGACACAAACATTTTTAGATATATGGAGCATAGTTACCTTGTTGCATGACCATCTATGGACATGGATGCGGGTACAATAAGATAAGGATACAAACACCATTTTATCTTAACAAAATTAGGCTGGGATCTTCTCATAATGAATTATATGAACTCAAATTCAAATTTACACTTTTATGTAGGGGTGTGAATTGGGTCGGACGGTCCGAAGTCCCACTTGGAGTCTTGACCGGTCCAGGCCCGATCAACAGTCCAGCCCGATCTGACCCGCTTGCAATCCAGGGCCGAGCTGGGTTTGCTATGCTCTTGTGGAGGCCTTCCTAAAGTTTTTGTTACGGATGATATGGACTTAATTCTTATTGTGTTCCGCATCCCCTATCTTGGTTCAAGCTATGCACTAGTTTAGATTTTGTATGTAAAACCAATTATATCATAAAGATGTCGATTATGCTTCTTCTTCTTTTTTTCATTAGAATGTTCGGAAAAAATTTGGGTTGAATTTGATTTGATTTGATTTTTTTTTTTTTTTTTGCTTTGTTATATCTATACTATTATATGATGCAAATATCAGGGGTATTTAAATTATATAGACTCATACATGAAATTATATTTATGTATGGACAATGAGGTTATTGAAATCCCACTAATTTAAATTTTGAAAATGATTGTAGCCTCTTCCTTTATGTTACAATGCAGTTACCTTTCTCTCTCTCTCTCTCTCTCTCTCTCTCTCTCTCTAATATTCTCTCTACTTAGCAGAAATATGTCCTCAAAAGGGCTATTTACACTAATACTCCCTATGTTTGTGTTTACTAAGCGGACCTTCCATAGTTTAAAAGTAAATACACAGACACACTCTGCCCTTTATATATATTTTTTAAAGTAGGGATGGTCAGTATAAATTTTTTTATATAAATTATAAAACTTATGGGTGGTCCGTGTATTTAACACAAAACATAGGAGATGTCAGTATAAATAATTACCCTTCTAAAAATATATTTTTATAAAACATATCGTTCATGATATATATATATATATATATATATATATATATATATATATATATATATATATATATTCTCCCGTCTAGTTGCTTTGCTGCGTACAAGAACAAAACATGAGAGAAACATAGAATCTATTCTCAAAGCCAGAGTAAGATTTGAGATGGATGTCAAACCTAAATCTTTACTTTGCATGTCCACTTTGAGTTTAAACATGACAGTGGTATACACATGCAAAACTTTGTTAATATTAATCGTAAATCTTTTTGGAGCAGCATGCGATTAATCAATAAATTTGGTAGATCCATATTCGGATTGAACATGAGCCTAGATTTTTGTGAAGTCAATGCGTTCAAATATGGACCTCTTTGTTCTAGTCCTCGAAATTTATATCACCAGATTATAAGAAAATTGTTTATTATTTTTAAAAAAAAAAAATTAAATGAACAGCAAGAATTGAGTTGTAGGGATAATTTATGGCCAGAAAGACGTGGAGTATGCTATAATTTTAGACGACACTTGAGGACACTGCTAGTCCAGTTCGGCTGCTGACATGTTACCTAACACTAACTTTAGTATTTCCACCTTTTGTCCTCTTCATCACCATCAAGCAAAACAAATTATTTAGTTAGTGAAGACCTACCAATAGTTGGTAGTTGAATAACAAAAGTAGAACGTGCTGATCACTTTCAACGGACTAATTTTGTACACTCTTTTTTCTTTTTTCAGAAAGATCGATGTGTGCACAAGTCATGTGAACAGTGACAGAGTTGGTCTTTAAAATAGTTTTTTCTAAGGGCACCACAGTTTTTACTTAGGGGCAGTCCAAAAATGTTCAAAATTTTTTTACAAGTTTGCCATCAAATTTTTTACTTAGGGGCAGCCCAAGCCAGTCTTAGGACTGCCAGCGAGTTGGCAGTCCTAATACGTTAGGACTGCCAACAAGGTGGCAGTCCTCCTCGGCGATGGAAGAAAATCATCTCCAATCCTCACCTGCGACTGCTTCTCCTTGACCGCGTCGAGGAGCTCCCGGATGGGGACATGGACCTCGCCGACGTCGCGGTCGCCCAGGGCACTTCGACTGCCGGACGAGCCTCCGGATCTTCTCGATGTCGGGGGACATGTGCTTAATGACGGCGGTCAGGACTCCGACCTTCCAAGCCTTCTTGAGGTCGTGGGGTTTCTTGTAGGGCGGCAGCTTCTGGTCCTTCGGGAAGCCAAGCTGGCTCCACCACTCCTCCCTTCCGGTAGGCCACCACGGGGGAGGAACCCCCTTCTCGAGGGGGAACCTCCGCTGCGGCGGGTCGCAGTGCTGCATCAGGGCCGAGAGGAGCGAGCCGAGCGTCGTGTCCTGGAGCTCCTGCAGCGAGTGCGGGCTCGCGAGGCCGGAGCTGTCAGCCCCTGATTTTTAATTTTGATTTAATTAGTGTTAATTAATTTTTAATGACATATTTAGCCTTAAAATAATTTAATATGATTTTAGAAATTTTTCTACAATTTTTAAATAATTTTTAAATGAGTTTTAATAACTAAAATACCATTTTGTAATTTATTAAAATATTTTAATATAGTTTTGTAATTAATTAAAATATTTTAATATCACTTTGTAATATTTAAATTTGTTTTAATATCATTATGCAATTTATTAATTTGTTATTATAGCAGTTTGCAAATTGTAAATTGTTTTATTTCTGTTATGCAAATTTATTATTGCATTTACCTAGGGGAGGGACCTAATTGTAAAATCCTAAAAGTCTAAGGACCTTAATGCAAAACCTAATCCTACCCACCCCCAACGATCGCCAGCTCCCCGACGACCGACCCCGATCTTTTCCGCCATTTCCGGCCAGCCACGGCGACAACCGACTTCGAAAATCCTATAAATAGAACCCCCCGTCCTAAACCCTAACCCTAGCTCACCGCCGACCCCCCCACAGACCCCCTTTCTTCCCCGACAAGCTTAAGACCTAACCCTAACTCCGGCGAGCCCCAACGCCACCTCCCCAGCGACCAACAGCCCCATCCACCACCACCATTCGACGCGTCCTGCCGAGACGAACGCGTCGCCACCTGAGCGCCACCGCCCCGATGCTCCTGGCCGCCGTCAGCTCACTCGAACCCCCCCCCGAAGTCGGACACACAGGTAACAGACCCCAAACTGTGTCGTGCGTGTCTCGTGCACGTGTATATGACTCGCCGTGTCCTGACGAGCATGATGGTAAGACTGGACACGAAAGACTAGACCCCTACGTGTCGTGCTTAGCACGGACACGCGACTCATGTGTCCTTAACTGTCAGGACACAGGGTTTGTTTTATCGGGTTTTAATAATATTAACTAAAAACCTAAATAAATCTTAACTAAATCCTATCCCAAACTCGAGAACCTGACCCTTTGGGCCGAGTTCGAACCCCCCCCCCCCCCCCCCCTGTTCTGTTGTTTTGTTTTTCTTTTTGTTTTCTTTTTTGTTTTATTTTATTATATATATATATATATATATATATATATATATATATATATATATATATATATATATATATATATATATATATGTAAATGTATTTATATATATATGTATTTTTGTATATATATTATTATAATATATATATAAAAATATATATATATATATATATATATATATATATATATATATATATATATATATATATATATATATATATATATATATATATATATATATGTGTGTGTGTATATGTGTTTATATGTATATGTGTATATGTGTTTATATATATATATTATTGTATATATATACTGTTATATATATATATGTATATAGTATTTGTATATATATATGTATATAGTTTATATTTCTTATATATATGTATGCATATTTATTATATGTATATATATATCCATTATGTATATATATAAATATCTATATATTTATATGTATATGTAAATATTGTGATTATGTATTTATATATGTATTTCAAATTCTACCTTGTATAAAATATTATTATGTAAATTTTACAAGTTATTTTTATTATATTATAATTTGTGACTTGTATATTTTTTTTATCACTTTGAGAATATATATTATTATTATTTAAAATTATGTATTTTATTACTGCAACCATTTGGGGTCCAAGCCTAGCATGGATTTTTGGGCTCCAATGTATTTTCACACATTTAAGACCTGTACAAGTCATATTGGACTTGATTCATGGCCTTGGGTCCTGTATTTGAACTCTGGTTCAAATTATGTGCATGGACAAAATACGCAGATAATTAATTATTTAATTTCAGATTGTGTACCATGCTGTTTTTGAATTTCTAAAAATACTTTAATTACTGTTAAAATTCTGAAAAAATAGTATTTAGATACTATGTTAATTTAGCTAATTTAACATAATTTTTACTGTATTTAATTTACAGTTTTGCCACTGTTTTGGCATATGAAACCAGAACTCACTTTCTGTGTACTTATGAAAACAGATTTTTATAAAATACATGTACTGGTTAATAAATTCCAGAAAAATTATAATAAATTTCTATAATTAACAAGGATCGTAAAATTGAGCTTTTTGTCTATCTCAAAAATTGTTGGAACACAATGTACAGTTGATTTATTTATTGAATAATTATGACTTGCAACTTTTTGTGTTGTTTTGTGTTTTAGTCGTATTGGACCTCACCTCGCACTAGTGTAAAGATCCTAGAAAGTTAGTTTAAGTATTGTGTCATCCCACATTGGTTTCATATGCTAAAATCACTATTTGGCTAGGTGTCCAATCAGAAAGTCGTGTTGCACCACTTAGTGTCTTAGTGTTTAACTTAGTGTAAAAACTAATTTATGTATTTATTTCTACAGTGACGAGTTACCAGGCATCTATAGCACTTTTATCACTGCTTTGCTTTGCTAGAGGCAAGTACTTTCTACGAACTTTACATACTGCTATAACAATAAACTGTGATTTACCAACCATGTTAAATGCTGATCCTTGGGGTAGCAAGTTAAAACTTTACATGTTGTATTACTTTCAGTCTCTGTCATGTTTAGAACAGTTTTCATATCTATCACATGTTTAAATAACGGGTTAAGGGGAAACTGCTAGTAGTGTACGTGATCATGACCCCCTTCTCCGTATGTATTTACCATGCTCGGTAACATTCTATATGTGACCTTGCCGTATATTCTGATCCCGCGTTTGTGTATGGATATACACCGATGCCGTTCGTGCACGTATGTGCATGCCAGAAAACTTGATATGTACCGCTGTACATCCTATTCACCTATTGACCGATTCACGTACATACTACGATTTTAAACTTTTAAACTATATGTTGTCATTTCTAAAAAGAACCAATTAAAACCATGATATGCCATGATTCCAGTTTATTACATTTCTGTTCATGCTTCGTATATTTAGTTTGCTAGAATCAGTACTTGCTCCCGTCCTGACAGGATAACGTTGTAGGTATCCTTACTGAGGAGGAGTTGCTCTGTGACCCATATTATGGAGTTACTGCCGAGGACCAGGCCTTGTCTTACGAGGATGTACCTGCAGAAAACCTCGTCTATTGTCACTCCCCGTTCCCAGAATACATATTTTATACGTGTACTGCTTGAATGTATTTATTTAATATTTATCATGTATTTGTTCTGTATTTAAATTCTTCAATTTTGCGCTTATTAATTTTTCTGTATTTTATTTTCTGCTTTTGCTTTAGCCCTTGGCTTAGTCTGTTCATTAAACCAATTTGGTTTAGCTTGGTTTATCATGAATATGAGTGGATGGCCTAGATCTTGTAGGAAGGAATGGGTGGTGGAGATTGACTTGGCTTGATATTTATGCCCCTTTTTACTTTTTTCTCTCTTCATTACTCACATTTACTTCTTCTTCTTCATCCTCCATTACTCTCCTACCCACTCATTTGGAGAGGCAAGTACATCTTGCACACCATGAGGGATTTCATACATTTCCATTTATTTTTAATCCATGTTGTTTATCTTCTCTTCCTCTACAAGTTTAGGTCTTGAAGTTCTTGATTTTCATGGATGGTTGGGTGTAGATCTAAGTTTTAAGTTTTAGTTTTTATATGGATTTTGTGGTTTTGATCTATCAAACTTTGTTGTTTTCGAAAATAAGTGGTTCCATATTGTAGAGAATTTAATTCTACCAAAGTTTGGCTTTTGAAAAGTTAGATTTCGACTTATTTTGAGGAAGTTATGGCCAAAAGTATTTTTGGTCATTTCTATGTTCATCTATCTGCATGTCGCAGTAGGCCGCATATGGTGTCGCGAATGAGCCGCATAAGGCACATGTCGCAGTAGGCCGCATATGGTGTCGCAAATGAGCCGCATAAGGTACATGTCGCAGTTGAGCCGCATATGGTGTCCCGAATGAGCCGCATAAGGCACATGTCGCAGTTGAGCCGCATATGGTGTCGCGAATGAGCTGCATAAGCTGCATGTCGCAGTAGGCCGCATATGGTGTCGCGATTGGGCCGCATGAGCCGCATGTCGCAGTTGAGCCGCATATGGTATCGCAGTTGGGCCGCATAAGCTGCATATCGCAGTAGGCCGCATATGGTGTCGCGGTTTGGGCCGCATAAGCTGCATGTCGCAGTAGGCCGCATATGGTGTCGCGATTGGGCCGCATGAGCCGCATGTCATAGTTGAGCCGCATATGGTGTCGCGGTTTGGGCCGCATAAGCTGCATGTCGCAGTAGGCCGCATATGGTGTCGCGATTGGGCCGCATGTCGCAGTTGAGCCGTATATGGTGTCGCAGTTGGGCCGCATAAGCTGCATGTCGCAGTAGGCCGCATATGGTGTCGCGGTTGGGCCGTATAGGCCGCATGTCGCAGTTGAGCCGTATATGGTGTCGCAGAATAGGCCACATAATGCCTATTTTGGCTGTTTCTGACTGTTATATGTCCTAATTGACTGAATTGTGGCTAGAATTTCTTCCAACTCCCAACATAAAATTTGTAGATCTTTTCCTTGGCTTTAAGAATATGTTACCAACTATTTTATGCAAGTTATAGACTCGATCATGCTTAATACTAGTTTAACTTTCATGCCTTTGTATGAATTGACATTGATTGTTACCTTCACTAAATGATTGACCATGCGTTCCTAGTTGGAACTAAGAGACTGGCTAATCATCTTATTGAAATTGAATGAGACACGTTCATAGGAACTATGAACTATTGCAATCGACTGGCTGATCCCGAATAGTGGCTTACAGACACATACATGCTTCAAATTTTTTTTACAAAGCAGTATGTGTACTTTATGGTCAAGACATGATTATTCCGTGGTTAGTTTTGATTGTTGCATTACGATATGTAAGACCTACAACCTAACCGCACGGGTAATCGTTGTAGAGTTTGGCATATCGTACTTTGTACGAAAGTACTCATTTCTGAATGACCATGACCCACGGCATGGGATTTCACTTAACACAGAGGCTACTAAGTTAAATAAAATAATAATTGCATGGAGAGGATGGATTCTCGAGTTCTTATATGGCAGCCCTCTTTGGGACTATTAGTGCCCGACAGGCCGCTGGTCCCCACAGATACTGCAAATCGACCACACGGGCAGGGAGCGGTATCTGCTTTTATTATTTATTATATATTAATGACGGACGTCCCGCTGGGACTCGTCTAATTCATGATTGGCACAATTGATCGACTGGATAAACTAGCCTTGCTTGCACATAGTAAGAACTGAGGAATCTTTATTGTATAATTCTAGGATAACTTGAAACTCACAGTAGCAAGCCGTAGTAGTTGTATGGCCATTTAAGTTGACTTGTTTGTGTATTGTACTTACTCAGTTCACTAACTGAGATGAGCAGAACGTCAGGACATGACGGGTCAACTTCTGTCCTTGTTTGGTTGGAAAGTTGGCTTGAAGTGTCGTGAGGTTGTGCGAACCCCAGTAGCAAGCAGAGATCTATTTTATTCTTAATTCTTACCACTGGTTCTAATTCGTCATGTCGTGCTTCCTTGTGGTACTTGCTATTAGAGGTCTAACCTCTCTGGTTTTGCATGGCCAGATTTAGAGCCAGTTCCTGAGGACTCAGCTTACTTCCACCTCCAAGATGGTCAATACTAGAGAAATGATCGCCGGAGGACACGAGTGGGTCCTTTGCTTCTCTGCTCGTCTTTACTATTTACTTTTGGCCGTTTGGCACCGACATGTTAGTCGGATTATCTAGTACTTACTTTTACATAATTGTAATTAAGTCAGACTGCAGCTGATAACAATTGTGTATACCTTGCTATATCATCTGGCTAAGTTTTGTACAGCCAGATCTCAAGAACATTTTGACTAAGCATTTGGGACGCCTTACTGCTTTATCTTACATGTTCTCTATCTTACTGGTTCTTGTTGGAATGATTGAGACAATAGATGTTGAGTAACCCTAGTAAGACTTTTATGTAGTATGCACCCCCTCGTCTTTTAGACAGCATTGATCGTATTATACGGTATTCATCTACCCGTAATACGTAGCTGGCTGAGTCATTCCCCCGCTCTCCGGTATTCTGGTTCTGGGGCGTGACAAGGTTTTAGTGGTGGCCCATGCAGGTCTGATTTCAGACTTGTGGGGTATTTTAATTTATAGGATATCTCAATCACACATGTTCTCCCTTGATTTCATGATTCGTTACTCTCGACTCTAGCTTGACATTCCGGTATCCTTTGACTTCATTGATCTTTCATGTCCGATCGTTTGATTGTTCTTTTATTCCTTTTCTTAGGGGTACTTCGTCCGCATCTGCCAGGACTGGACAACAACAACAAGGGCAACACGGACAACCTGACCATGTTGGTCAGCAACAAGGGCCGGTACTACCTCAAGGGACTATCCAAGAAGAAGTGATAGTAGAACCAGCAGCTGGACCGCAGTATCCGGAGGTTTCAACACCACCAATAGTTCCATCCACCCCTGTGGAAGTAGACACACCAGTCCTTCTGGAGATCATGAGAGGAATGATGGCTACTCAGCAACATCAGATGTTAGTCCAGCAGCGTATGCACGCTCAGTTGCAAGAGCAGAATGTACTACTCAACCAAGGATTGCAGACGACTTTAGAAAGAGGGGCAACGACAGATTCAGGAGCGTCAGCCAAATTTTGCAAGTACAACCCCCGTCGTTTCAAGGGCACGGAGGATGCCATCTCAGCAGATGCATGGCTTAAGGATATTGAGGCTATTTTGACAGCAGTTAAGGTGCCGACGGAAGAACGTGTGGATCTATTGAAGTTGTTACTTCAGGATCTCGCACGTGATTGGTGGGAATCAGAAGTAGGCATCAGACGTCCTGTTGCTTGGGACGAATTTACAACAAGATTCAAGACGAAGTACTATGGGGTTGTGGCACAGTTTGAGCTACAACAGAAGTTTATCAACCTCAAGCAGGCCGACAAGACGGTAGATGCTTATGTAGCGGAGTTCTGCAGACTGAGTAGGTTCGCCCCGGAGATGGTAGCAACAGAGAGCCAGAGGGCTATGAAGTTTCATCAAGGGTTTTATCTTGAACTCTTGCAATTAATAGAGGGGCACAATTATCAGACTTTTGACGAAGTATTGACGGCAACCCGAAGGCATGAGATCACCATTCAGAGGATCACGACAAGGACTGGAGGTCAGAAGAGATCTCATAGTCAGATTGAAGGAGGAGGGGGAGTAGCGCCCCGAACAACAGCACCGTCCCTTGGCATTCGCATTCACGATGTGGCAATGCGGGGGCCAGCACCGCCAACAAGACAGCAACAACAACAGAGAAAGAATCAGCAACCCCCAGCGGGCTGCACTTATTGTGGGAAGGTAGGGCATACTAGAGATGTGTGTCGGACATTGAACGGGCATCATTTGATATGTGGAAATCCAGATCATCGGCTTACCACCTGTCCCATGAATTCGAGGTCAGGAGGACCAATGCAACAATTTCCGGCTCTGCCAGCACCAGGGGCAGGCCAGTATCGAGGACCAGCGGTAGCAGTGAGGCCGTTGGCACAGCGCCCGTTCATGTCGCAGGCTCAGATATTTCGGCAGCAGGGACCGCCGATGCAACAACAACAGCATAGAGCACCCCAACATCACCAAGGCAGGGGCCAGCAGCAGCACCAGGCTAGGCCGCAACATGGGAACCAACAAGGAGGTCGAGGGCAGGCATTCACTCTGTCCTTAGAAGAGGCATTAGCATCGAGAGATGTTGTGGCAGGTAACATTCTCGTCGCCTCATATCCCGCAGTAGCATTGTTTGATTCAGGAGCATCACACTCATTTATATCTGTATAATTTGCGACACGGCTAGGAATGGAGTTCGAGGCATTGCCAGGGAGGTTAAATATACTCACTGGTAATAGGCTCGTAGGGGTTAGTAGAGTCATTCTAGCGTGTAGTGTTGTAGTTTGCGGGCATTCCTTACCCGCCCGGTTGATAGAATTTTCTGTTGGGAATTTCGATGTTATCTTAGGCATGGACTGGCTGAAAGACAGTCATGCGACAATAGATTGTCGTAGAGGGAGTGTATCTTTTGATATTCCAGGCATGAAGCGGTTCACCTTAGTCAGATCAGTGGCAACTCAACAAGAGCATGGAGTAGTAATAGCAATGAAAGAAGTTCCAGTTCCGAAGGTAGTTGAAGAGTTTCTAGACGTATTTCCTGAAAAACTTTCAGGTCTACCACCGGTTAGAGATATTGAGTTCAGTATAGAATTTGCACCTGGAACTAAACCGATATCAGATCGAGTTTACAGAATGGCGGATTCAGAGCAGGTTAAGATACATCAGCACATAGAGGAACTGAAGGAGAAGAGGTTCATTCAAGCTAGCATATCACCATGGACAGCACCAGTAGTACTTATAGGAAAGAAGGATGGGTCATCCAGATTGTGCATCGATTACATAAAGCTTAACGCGGCAACCATAAAGAACAAGTACCCGTTACCCAGATCGACGACTTGTTTGATCAGTTGAGCAGAGCCAGAGTTTTCTCCAAGATAGATCTTCGTTCAGGGTATCATCAAGTTAGAGTTCGAGAAGAGGATATTCCCAAGACAGCATTCAGGTCGAAGTACGGGCATTACGAATTCCTAGTTATGCCGTTTGGTTTGACCAATGCTCCAGCAATATTTATGGATTTAATGAACCGCATTTTTATGCCATACTTAGACCAATTTGTCGTTGTATTCCTCGACGACATTCTTGTATACTCGGCTAGTGAAGAAGAGCATGAAGATCACCTCAGGAAAGTATTACAGGTTCTGAGAGAGAACCAGTTGTACGCCAAGCTCAGCAAGTGTAAGTTTTGGACGGATTGAATTTCATTCTTGGGACACATCATATCAGGGGCTGGAGTAGCAGTGGATCCCAAGAAGGTAGAAGCAGTAGAGAGTTGGCCAGTACCCAAGACCGTAGCTGATGTGCAGAGTTTCTTAGGATTGGCAGGATATTACAGAAGGTTCGTGTCAGACTTTGCAAGGCTTTCAGCACCCATGACCCACTTGACACGGAAGGACGTGCCATTTGTCTGGTCGGCAGAATGCCAGGCATCATTTGAGAATCTGAAGCAAAAGTTGATATCAGCGCCTATTCTTACATTGCCAGTTGGACCCGAAGGTTTTACCGTTTATTGTGACGCGTCAGGAAAGGGACTTGGGTGTGTCCTCATGCAGCATAGAAAGGTGATAGCATATGCATCTAGACAACTTCGGGACCATGAAAAGAATTATCCAACTCATGACTTGGAGTTGGCGGCAGTAGTATTTGCTTTGAAGCTTTGGAGGCATTACTTGTACGGTGATCGAGTGGACATGTACACAGACCACAAAAGTCTGAAGTACATCTTTACTCAGAAGGAACTGAATATGAGGCAGAGAAGATGGTTAGAGTTGATCAAGGATTACGACGTGGAGCTTCAGTATCACCCAGGCAAGGCTAACGTGGTAGCAGATGCTCTTAGCAGGAGAGGCGGCACATTTATGTTGACATCACAAAAGTATATCTTAGAAGACCTTCAGGAGATAGGCATCGAGGTTATACTTCCTAGTGATGTAGGAATTCTAGCAAGTCTACGAGTTCAATCTGACTTGGTAGACAGGATCAAGGCAGCTCAGGCACAGGACCCAAGGATCCAGAAGCTTAGGACAGAATGTGAGTCATGACTCAGAAAGGAGTTAAAAATTTACGAAGATGGTACGCTTAGGTTTGGATCACGCCTATGTGTGCCTAGTGGAGATATCAGACAGAAGGTTATGACAGAAGCTCACAGTTTTCAATATTCTATACACCATGGAGGGACCAAGATGTACCAAGATATCAAGCAGCACTTCTGGTGGAACGGGATAAAGAAGGAGATAGCTAGATTCGTTTCCCGTTGCTTGGTATGTCAGCAAGTGAATGCAGAACAGCAGAGGCCAGCTGGATTATTACAACCACTTCCTATCCCGGAATGGAAGTGGAAACACATCACAATAGACTTTGTGACCGGTTTACCGAGATCGCCAAGTGGTAAAGATGCTATTTGGATAATAGTAGATCGGCTTATAAAGGTGGCACATTTTCTTTCTTTCAGAGTAGGGCAATCTACAAAAAAGTTGGCAGAGTTGTATATGCAACAGATAGTCAGGCAATATGGAGTCCCTGTCAGTATTCTGTCAGACAGAGATACCCGATTTATATCATATTTTTGGAAGAGTCTACATCATAGTCTGGGTACCAAGTTGAGATTTAGTATGGCTTACCATTCGCAGACGGACGGGCAATCAGAAAGAACAATTCAGACCCTAGAAGATATGTTGCGAGCTTGCACCCTA
This sequence comes from Iris pallida, assembly GCA_029216955.1. Lineage (NCBI taxonomy): Eukaryota > Viridiplantae > Streptophyta > Magnoliopsida > Asparagales > Iridaceae > Iris > Iris pallida. Next base: position 2,163,713 of record JANAVB010043017.1, read on the forward strand.
GATTTTGGAGGATCTTGGGAGAGCCACCTGCACTTAGTCGAGTTCTCATACAACAACAGTTATCAAGCCAGTATCCAGATGGCGCCATTTGAAGCACTATATGGTAAGAAGTGTAGGTCGCCACTAGCATGGGATGATATCGGGGAGAGGAAGATGCTAGGCCTAGAAATGATTGTTCAGACAGTTGAAGTGGTTAAGGGAATTAGAGAGCGACTTCGAGTTGCGCAAGATCGACATCGTCATTGGGCGGACCAGCATCATAGGCCGCTAGAATTTTTTGTTGGTGACCACGTGTTCTTACGGATCTCACCTACTCGTGGGGTCATTAGATTTGGCGTTCGCGGGAAGTTGAGTCCGCGATACGTAGGCCCATTTGTTATCCTTGATAGGGTAGGCAATGTTGCTTATCGTTTGTCCCTTCCACCTTCGTTACGAGAGGTGTATGATGTATTTTATGTATCTCAGTTGCGTAGGTATGTATCGGACCCAAGCCATATTCTCGATCATTCTGAACTGGTTGTTGGTACCAACCTATCTTACGAGGAACAACCTGTGTCCATTTTGGACCGAAGGGAGAAGGTACTCAAGAACCGAACAATTAGCCTTGTCCGTGTTGCTTGGGGACATCACTCCTTAGGAGAGTCAACGTGGGAACGTGAGGATGATATCCGATCACGGTACCCGCACCTATTTGACTCATAAGGTATATTTCTTTTCGTGTACCTTGATTGTCTTGATTCCTCATGCTTATCACCCTATGAGTAGAAATTACTTAATGTCGTAGATTGATAAATATGGATATATTACTTGCTATTTGACATTGTAGAATAGTTGCTTGCTCAAATTACTTGTACTTAGATTAGTCTAGCTCTGACATTTCTGTCATGCTTGGATCTGAAATTCCGAGGACGGAATTTTTCTATGGAGGGTAGAGATGTCACTTCCCGTTCCCAGAATACGTATTTTATACGTGTACTGCTTGAATGTATTTATTTAATATTTATCATGTATTTGTTCTGTATTTAAATTCTTTAATTTTGCGCTTATTAATTTTCTTGTATTTTATTTTTTACTTTTGCTTTAGCCCTTGGCTTAGTCTGTTCATTAAACCAATTTGGTTTAGCTTGGTTCATCATGAATAGGAGTGGATGGCCTAGATCTTGTAGGAAGGAATGGGTGGTGGAGATTGACTTTGCTTGATATTTATGCCCCTTTTTACTTTTCTCTCTCTTCATTACTCACATTTACTTCTTCTTCTTCATCCTCCATTACTCTCCCACCCACCCATTTGGAGAGGCAAGTACATCTTGCATACCATGAGGGATTTCATACATCCCTATTTATTTTTAATCCATGTTGTTTATCTTCTCTTCCTCTACAAGTTTAGGTCTTGAAGTTTTTGATTTCCATGGATGGTTGGGTGTAGATCTAAGTTTTAAGTTTTAGTTTTTATACAAATTTTGTAGTTTTGATCTATCAAACTTTGTTGTTTTCGAAAATAAGTGGTTCCATGTTGTAGAGAATTCAATTCTACCAAAGTTTGGCTTTTGAAAAGTTAGATTTCGACTTATTTTGAGAAAGTTATGGCCAAAAATATTTTTGGTCATTTCTATGTTCATCTGTCTGCATGTCGCAGTAGGCCGCATATGGTATCGCGAATGAGCCGCATAAGGCACATGTCACAGTAGACCGCATATGGTGTCGCGAATAAGCCGCATAAGGTACATGTCGCAGTTGAGCTGCATATGGTGTCGCGAATGAGCCGCATAAGCTGTATGTCGCAGTTGGCCGCATATGGTGTCGCGATTGGGCCGCATGTCGCAGTTGAGCCGCATATGGTGTCGCAGTTGGGCCGCATAAGCTGCATGTCGCAGTAGGCCGCATACGGTATCGCGGTTTGGACCGCATAAGCTGCATATCACAGTAGGCCGCATATGGTGTCGCGATTGGGCCGCATGAGCTGTATGTCGCAGTTGAACCGTATATGGTGTCGCGGTTTGGGCTGCATAAGCTGCATGTCGTAGTAGGCCGCATATGGTGTCGCGATTGGGCCGCATGAGCCGCATGTCGCAGTTGAGCCGCATATGGTGTCACAGTTGGACCGCATAAGCTGTATGTCGCAGTAGGCCGCATATGGTGTCACGGTTGGGCCGCATAGGCCGCATGTCGCAGTTGAGCCGCATATGGTGTCGCAGAATAGGCCGCATAATGCCTATTTTGGCTGTTTCTGACTGTTATATGTCCTAATTGACTGAATTGTGGCTAGAATTTCTTCCAACTCCCAACATAAAATTTGTAGATCTTTTCCTTGGCTTCAAGAATATGTTACCAACTATTTTATGCAAGTTATAGACTCGATCATGCTTAATACTAGTTTGACTTTCATGCCTTTGCATGAATTGATATTGATTGTTACCTTCACTAAATGATTGACCATGCGTTCCTAATTGGAACTAAGAGACTGGCTAATCGTCTTATTGAAATTGAATGAGACACGTTCATAGGAACTATAAACTATTGCAATCGACTGGCTGATCTCGAATAGTGGCTTACAGACACATGCATGCTTCAATTTATTTATTTTTACAAAGCAGTATGTGTACTTTATGGTCAAGGTATGATTATTCCATGGTTAGTTTTGATTGTTGTATTACGATATGTAAGACCGATAACCTAACCGCACGGGTAATCGTTGTAGAGTTGGGCATATCGTACTTTGTACGGAAGTACTCATTTCTGAATGACCATGACCCACGGCATGGGATTTCACTTAACATAGAGGCTACTAAGTTAAATAAAATAATAATTGTATGGAGAGGATGGATTCCCGAGTTCTTACATGGCAGCCCTCTTTGGGACTATTAGTGTCCGACAGGCCGGTTGGTCCCCACAGATACTGCAAATCTGCCACACGGGCAGGAAGCGGTATCTGCTTTTATTATTTATTGTATATAGATGACGGGCGTCCCGCTGGGACTCGTCTAATTCATGATTGGCACAATTGATCGACTGGGTAAACTAGCCTTGCTTGCACATAGTAAGAACTGAGGAATCCTTATTGTATAATTCCAGGATAACTTGAAACTCACAGTAGCAAGCCGTAGTAGTTGCATGGCCGTTTAAGTTGACTTGTTTGTGTATTGTACTTACTCAGTTCACTAACTGAGATGAGCAGAACGTCAAGACATGATGGGTCAACTTCTGTCCTTGTTTGGTTGGGAAGTTGGCTTGAAGTGTCGTGAGGTTGTGCGAACCCCAGTAGCAAGCAGAGATCTATTTTATTCTTAATTCTTACCACTGGTTCTAATTCGTCATGTCGTGCTTCCTTGCGGTACTTGCTATTAGAGGTCTAACCTCTCTGGTTTTGCATGGCCAGATTTAGAGCCAGTTCCCGAGGACTCAGCTTACTTCCACCTCCAAGATGGTCAATACTAGAGGAATGATCGCCGGAGGACACGAGTGGGTCCCTTGCTTTCCTGCTCGTCTTTACTATTTACTTTTGGCCGTTTGGCACCGACATGTTAGTCGGATTATCTAGTACTTACTTTTACATAATTGTAATTAAGTCAGACTGCAGCTGATAACAATTGTGTATACCTTGCTATATCATCTGGCTAAGTTTTGTACAGCCAGATCTCAAGAACATTTTGACTAAGCATTTGGGACGCCTTACTGCTTTATCTTACATGTTCTTTATCTTACTGGTTCTTGTTGGAATGATTGAGACAATAGATGTTGAGTAACCCTAGTAAGACTTTTATGTAGTATGCACCCCCTCGTCTTTTAGACAGCATTGATCATATTATACGGTATTCATCTACCCGTAATACGTAGCTGGCTGAGTCATTCCCCCGCTCTCCGGTATTCTGGTTCTGGGGCGTGACATCTAGTTTGTGATGTTGCTCGGGATATTTAGTGTAGTCATGTGTTAGACTACATATTTTGTAACTGGACCTGTATCCAGTTTTACATTTCAGACTTGTACTTGGACTTATTACTATATGAGACGATTTTTGTGTTTGGAGCATTTATGACTCTTTATTACTTATAGAACTGTTTGCACATTTAGTCTTATCTTGTTACTTCTAGAACAGCTTACTGCGCTTTATCTCAAGCATAGGCTGGACATGATTCGACCCGGCCTAATAATTTGGGTAGCGGGTCGTGACATGAGCCTATCTCGTCGGCCAGGCCCGGGATCCTGTTGTCGGATTGGTACTTGGCGATCGCTGCGGGGCCGTTGCGGTCGAACCGGACCTTCTCCTTCCACCAGCCCCGGAGGTTGTCTGAGGCCCCTCCCACGGGCTTGCCGTTCTCCGGGATGATGCCGTACACGAAGTCCTGGGTGGGAGAGGGAATTAGGGTTTGGAGAAGGGAAGAGAAGAAAAGTGGTGGAGGAAGGAGGCGGCGGTGGCGGTGGCTGCTGGTAGTGGTGGTGGCACCGCCACCGGAGGAAGGAGGAGGAGGAGGAGGGAAGAAATTAGGGTTTGGGGGTTGGGCTGCCCCCTAGCAAATTTTGGGTGTCCCCTAGCAAATTCTCCACCTTCTTGGACTGCCCTCAAGTAAGTGATGCCCCCAAGCAATTTTTGTAGTGCCCTTAGAAAAAACCATCAAAATTAGGGAGAGCTAGTTATAAATTAATAGATACGAAAACACAAGCATCCCACCGTATAAATTTTTTTTCTTAGAATTTATTATTTTTTTTTTGAGGTGTCATTTTTTCTCGGCTGACTAACGCCTTTATTTAAAGTAGTACTTTAAATTCAAACATAAAAAATAAAACACAACCAAAGAACATTAAAAAAAACCAAAACTTTTTTTTTCAAAATATTGGGACGGACTACAGCCCTCCTTGTCCAGGGGTAGCTCCCCCTGCATATGAATAACTAATTAATTAGGACACCACAAAATTGGAGGCTCAGGTCATGGCGGTGAATTGTTGCGAGGAAAAAGATGGTCAAATCGAAGGAGACCGTATGCATCAGACTGCGCGTGCTAACGTAACACTCTCCGATTAGCACCGGATCCTATTGGAGTCGATGGAGACCGTCCCGTTAGCACGGTCTGACAGTCTGACGCACGTGGTCCTCCCCTCCCCTCCCCTCTGATCGACAAACAACACTGTTGTTGCAATCACTGTTAGAGAGGACTTACATTACTATCGGTCATGGTGATAGGTGGGCCGATTTTGCCCGAGCCCGACACAGGCCCGGACCGGCCCGTCCCCCTTGAAACCCGGCCCGGACCGGCAGTGGCCCGAACCGGCCCGGCCCCCACTCCCGAACGGGTCGAGTCGGGCCTCCCCCTCCCCCAAGCCCGAGCCCGGACCGGCCCGGCCCGCTCCCAATTTTTTTTTTAATTCTGGAGGCCCGGCCCGAAGCCCGGCCCGCTGGGACCGGTCCAGCCGACCGTTGGGCCATTTTTAATTTTAATTTTTTTTTGGCTTTCTTGACCGTTGGAGGGGGGTTCTTTTACAAAATTGCCCCTCCCATATAGCCGTTATTAAAACGTTGGGAGGGGCATTTTGGTCATTTTTGGCGTAAAATTACCAAAATAACCCCGAAAAATTCCTATAAATAGGCCAAAAATTCCATTTTTCAAACACAACTCATTCCTCACAAATTTTCTACATTTCTCTACGGTGCTCTGGTGTTCTACTGCTTTCCCTCCCCGGTGCTCTGGTGTTCTACGGCTTTCCCTCCCCGGTGCTCTGGTGCTCTACGGCTTCCCGATCTCCCTCCCAACTCCATTCCGGCTCTACGGCTTCTCGATCTTCCTCTCAATCCCTTACTTTCTTCTAACGTAGTTTTACTTTATTTTATTTTATATATGGCTGGTGAAGGTTCAAACCCACCTGATCTTGCTGGACAGACTTACCAATATTTTAGTACTTTTTTTGATGGTACTGAAATTCCACCTGAGCAAGTAGCCACCAATCCGATTTCGGAAGGGTTCCAACCATCTCCTCCGAAAGTCGCTAGTTCCACCCAACGTCCTGAAAAGAAAAAAAGGTCTAAGTATTGGAAATATTTTACTTTGATTTATGAAACTAATCCTGATAGTTCGCTTGTTGTAGATGCCAAGGACGAACCGATACCGTACAAGACGCAATGCAAGAAATGTTGCAACCAGTACGCATGGAAGAAGGGCGGTGGCACCGGGACCATATCCAGACACTACGACACTTGCTACGGGAAGGACACACTTCAAGCGTCCCAAACCCAAATAAGCTTCGGCGCCACTGGTTCTTCAATAGATAACTTTACTTACTCAGCTGCTCGGCATGAAACTGAATTAACTAAACATATTATTCGTGACGAACTTCCTTTCACGACGGGTGAAAGCGAATCTTTACGAGATTATGCATCACTTTCTCTAAACCCCTTCTTTACTAGAGTGAGTAGACAACAAGCTCGAAATGAGGCTATTCGTCTCTTTAACGAGCGGAAAGCCGCTTTGAAAGCGGATTTTCAAAATGTTAGTAAGTTGGCTATTACTTCTGATATTTGGACTACTAAGTGGAGTTATGCTTATATTTGTATTACTGCACACTATATAGATGCACAATAGATGTTGCAAAAATGCATCATCTCTCTTAAACTTATAGAATATCCACATACGGGCGCTATAATTTCAAGTAAGATTTCAAGACACGTGCGTGAATATGATATTCACCCTAAAAAAATTTCTATCTCTTTAGACAATGCATCAAACAATACTGCTGCTATGTCTTCTTTGTCAGTAATTTTTTAGCCTATTTTAGAAGGTAGACTTATGCATGTTAGGTGTGCTTGCCATATAATTAACTTAGTTGTTAAAGAATGTTTAAAATTTTTTGAACCCCATTTAGACACTCTGCGACAATGCTTGCTTCACCTAAACTCGTCTCTAAGTAGACAACAAAGTTTTGCATGTACGTGCGCACATTTTGGTATTACTTTTAGAAGATTTGTGAAGGATATACCAAATAGGTGGAACTCTACCTACTTGATGTTGAAATCTGCAATTTCTTTTAAGAGTGCTATTACCTATTTTTGTAGTTCAGATGTCAGCTTTGACTATCAAGTTACTACTGATGATTGGGTAGCAGCTGAAAGTGTTTGTGAATTTTTAGAAGTTTTTTACAATGCTACATGTACTCTTTCTGGTGTTTATTATCCCACACCATGCTTAGCTTTACGTGAACTTTGTAACATGTCTTATTTATTTTCTAAATATAGAGATCATCCAAATTTTGAATATGCGGTGAGAAATATGGAAGCCAAATTCAAGAAATATTGGGATAAAGTACCTCTTTTATATTGTTTGGCTTCCATATTTGATCCTACAATCAAATTGGATGGCGTAGAGGTTTTATTAGATGGATATGGAGAATGTATGGGTATAGACGTTACTGACATGAAGGTAGAAGTTAAAGTTGCGTTGGACAGGTTAGTTATACTGTACAAAGAATGAGCAACGTCGACCCGACCAACTCAGGGGGGCTAGTAGTAGCTCCGGTTTGGCGTCTAAGCTATCAGCAGCCGGTCGCATACTACAAAGGAAGAAACAAAAGCAATCTTCCCAACCTACTCAAGAGTTGTCTCTTTACCTTAATTCTTATCAAGACGAAGATGAGACTCCAGATCACTTCGCCGTTTTAGAATGGTGGAAGAGACACGACAAGAGATTTCCTGTTCTTTCTAACATAGCACGTGATCTACTGATGGTTCCGGTGTCGACGGTAGCATCGAAGTCCTGTTTTAGTGCAAGTTCGAGGATGTTGAGCGATAGAAGGAGCCGCTTGAAGCCCGATATCTTGGAAGCAATCGTGTGTGTACAAGATTGGATGAAAGCCGATAGAAGAACACAAAACCAGAAAGATGAAGAAGATAATGATGTCCACGAGCTGGATTTGGAATCGCTTTCATTGCATGAAGGCGAACAACAATGAGGCTACGGTACAAGGTATTAGGTATATACATTTAAACTTATACATTTCAATTTTAAATTTTAACTTATACTTGTCACGCCCCGCTCCCGTAGGAGCGATCGTCCTTGCTAAGGCGTGATGCCGCACGAGCCTAGATTGCGCTCGTGCAAGGCGGGTTCCATAATGGCCGATTACAGCGGTGGCGACGAGGTCGTCGCCCAGAGGTTCCGAGCAGAGACATTGAACACGCAGCAAAATTTAGAACAAAATACAAGTTATTTAAAAGAAGCTCTTTATTGATATCGAAACAACGGTTACATTGGGAGCACAAGGCCGAGATTACAATCACTCAAATTCACTCTTCTCACTTTACAAATCACTCTGCTCTCTCTCATCTCTCGATACAATACTTGAATCCAGCGGAAGCTTCAAAAGGTGATGTCCATACATTATGTCCCATATAAGTCTTCAATTCCATGCGTCCGTACGCTTCGAATCGCCAAGGAACTCCGTGCCTCGATGCATCCAAGCGAGCTCTGCGCCACGAGCTTCTACCTGTGCCTGCACATAGAAACTGTGTGGTTATCAGTACTCAACTGTACTGGTGGAGTGAGCTCCTCGCCCACCCATACAAAACTGACACGTTTATTTACTTTGTGCAGCTTAAACCCTTTCGATTGTCTTTCTAGTCTTGCCTTAGGATCGATTTTAAGACCGACGCTCGGCCTATTTTGTGTCTTTAGACCATCTTTGTGCCTTGTACTAATAACGTACTCATACTTTGCCTCTAGACCTGTCTCGTGCTTGCATTGTCAACGTACCGACTCATACTTATCTTTCGTACCATACTCTTGGACGTAACGACTAGGTCGTGTCAAATACTTGCCCGTGCCTCAAACATCGTGGCCGTGCCTCATAGCGTAACCTGACTTATCCAAACTCGACTTACGGCCCTTCTCGACTTAACTCGAACGTATAACTCACTTGTGGAACCGGTGTTGAGAACTCAAGCACGACGCCGTATCTCGTGCCGAAGCACATGTCTTTACGTGTAGCCGAATCGTAGACTTTATAATACTTTGGGTGCAACCGAGCACACATTTCACTATTCAACGCATACCGTGCTTACACTTCCTTTGTTATGACTGACATCGTGCATGCGGATTCGCCGCTTAGTACGCCAATTATCTATATGAAAGGCCACTGGTATGATAAGCCATCGCGGACATAGCTCGGATAGGCGGCGGGTCCTTCAGCGCAGGTAGCGAGCCCCGTTGAAAGCCTCCGACTACCCACGCAATAAAAGCATGCGTTGCTATAACGTCTACCCCCTAGGATGACTGGGCCCGGTGCCCCGGTGTATAACCAGTCTAGACAGAAATCCTTGTCGACAAGGTGTCCAATGACCACGCACCTACGAGACATCTAGACTCACGTAAATGTATGGCCTACTTGTTGGTACGACCGAAACTATACTTAGCAACTCATGCTCCGAATCACACTTGGCATAACGTGCCTCGGGGCCGCGAGACTCCCAACCAAGGGACCGCCTCGAACTTCTTAACGTGGATAGAAACGCGAGACTCCCAACCGAGGGACCGCCTCGAATACTTAACGTGGATAGGAACGCGAGACTCCCAACCGAGGGACCGCCTCGAACTTCTTTGAACTCGAGGGAACGACTACTACGTAGCCTTTCAACTTAACTTGAACAAAACATGTTCCTTATGTGCCATGGACCGTGGCTAACTTTACATCGTGCCAACCGTGGCTCGTGCCTTTAACTGACTTACGTCTTACGCGACGCTATCACCCAAGTCATACGTTATATGACGGCTCGTAAGATCGTGGGACTTTTTGACTTGACAACCGCAGAACGAGCGGGACGGCACTTGGAATAACTTAGGTCGACCGGCATAACTTTGCCTAACTTACTCAAGCCTACAACTTAACCCGAGGGACGAGCCAAGGCTATGCCAAGCCTGGCATGGTAGAAACGTGCATGCTTTATCGAGCATTTATGCGGGCGACGCCTATGACTTATGCTAACTCCCCGTTTGTGTCGAATACCAACTTTTCCTTCTTCCAAGCCGCGAGACGAAGGATCGAGTGTCATTTTTAAAGCACGCTGAGCACCAACTCTAATCAGACCGTGGGACATTTTCCATGTTCTAAACTCGATTCGATCCGTCGGGATAATTTCCTTTAGCTATGTGGATTCGTCTCTTTTATTATTAAGCCTACTTGTGCAAGTTGAAAACATATGAATTATTATGTGAAGGCAAAGATGAGGCAAGTTCACCGAAACTACCCCACCTGAGCGATGTCTTCGAGTCGCCGTTGTAAGGCCAAGTCCGAACGCCATCGGCGTTTCGATTCCTCCGATTGACTTTGCGGGACGGGGCACTACAACATACACCACTCAGAACAAGTCTCGTCCACGAGACTTTCCTGAAGGCAAACCCTCCTACCATTTCTATGGCCAAGACTTAATCGTACACACTCCGCCTACGCGTTTCTTCGATTTCGAGCCACGCTCGTACTTATCGCTAACTTAGTCGTAAGGCACACCAACCGATCAACCAACATTCGAACTCGTCTCAATTCAATGATCGCGTTACCGTCAACATTTTTTCAAAACTTACGATTTCAAAATTCTCGACACTTTCTCATTCCTCAAGTCTCACTTGATTCAACGTATCACTTAGTTGGAACGTGCACATATTCCAGACGTCCCTAAAATACATACATTTCAGCCAAGCCTCGGGATAGAGAATCCGCCATCACCACTCGAGTCGGATCGTGCATATATTCGGGCGTCCCTGATATACGTGCATGTCAGCCGAGACTCGCGAGTGGTGCCTCCGTAACTCCTATCGCTTCGCGCTGGAACGCCTGCCTAACCGCTAGACTATGTCTTTTCGTCGGTACTGGAATCATAGTTCCCAAACAACGATATCAACACTGACCCCATCCTAAGGTCAAACCAAATCGTCGGTACGGGGTTTTCTACCCAAGCTCGCATCACTCCGATTTCTAAACATCGAGCATCGATTCCCTATACACATCCCAATATTCGTAGCACGTGGTCCAAGTCGTTCAGTAAAGCCATTCTATGATAAATCATGTTTCAACCGATTTCCTCGATAAGAACGTATCGCTCATTCATCAAGCTATTTTGTATCGTCTACTCTTCGAACACGTTCGACATTAGTTCGCGTATCATTCATTCTCAAATCAAGCACGCTATGACACATTTCATCTCTAAACCGTAATTCACATTTCACGTTTCCGAAATCATCTATTCCAATTCACGTAATCGATCACAAGGTCGTCTGACTTAACAATATGTTGCGCCCCGATCTCACGCGAGTCAGATTATCCACGGTGGGCACGAATCACCATGCACGCTCCCGCGAGATAATCATTCTCATCGGGACGTAACTCTTGTTTTGTGTCTAGACTAATTCATTCTCGATGTACGGATTGGACCTACTCAATCCTCAAGTTTTATTCAATCATCAATCACAATTCCTAACATTCTCGAGTTCTCCTTCGCATCAAGCCAACAAGTCGAGACAATCAAAGTTGTCGCGTCCTGATTTTCTGAGTTCGATTATTCCTGCGACATGAATCACTATGTCAGCGCTCACGCGGAATGATCGTCCCAAATCCGACGCAACGCATGTGCGAGGCTGGAGTTACGCTCGTGCAAGACAAGACCGTCGACATTGTGGTTATCAACGCAACCATCAAAACATGATTTCTTTCACCCAACATTCATCTCAATCAAAATCCTAAGTATTGCATCCAATTGGAACGATAACACTTGCGCGATCGTCATTCACCGTGTCAGATTACCCCCGAGTTATCGCATATCATCTTTGATATGCCTCAATATCATCGATGATATACGTAACCTGACGATCTTCGTTTGCAACAAATTCTGAGTCGTACGAATGATGCTATCGTCCGACTGGATAATCTCCTCGATATTTAAACTCAATTTCAATTATTACCCCTCGAATCGTTCACAACATCAATTTTGACGAACCCAAATTCATGTATCGTTCATCCGCCTATCTTAAGTCATCGACCAACGTATTTTCTCAATTCGTAATATTCCTTGCTAACTCAATCGTCGAGCAACATCGATTTCAATCCTCAGAGTCGTTTGCGTAACTTTAAAATCGAACATTTCATGCACGCTACCTACCCTTCGTGTCAACTTTTCGTATAAGATCCGTATCAATTTCCTCGATTCGATTTCACCTACACAATCGTTTTTGCGTTTCATACTCGTGCAATCTTCAATCTTTTTCTCAAATTATTTCCAAGACGGACCGGCACCGTTCGGCCCAAAGGCCATCACCTATCGATGCGTTCGATTGAACGCTTGTACGAGCTTTCAAAAATATTAGACTTATTGTATGGACATGCCGAGGGACGTTTGAGAGAGAGCGCACCAACGATATCACGTTGCGGAAGCATAATTCAGAGTTTGCAGAACAACGGAGTTAAAGAATTCAATCGATAGTCCAAGGACGTAAAGCCGTGCTCTGATACCACTATGTCACGCCCCGCTCCCGTAGGAGCGATCGTCCTTGCTAAGGCGTGATGCCGCACGAGCCTAGATTGCGCTCGTGCAAGGCAGGTTCCATAATGGCCGATTACAGCGGTGGCGACGGGGTCGTCGCCCAGAGGTTTCGAGCAGAGACATTGAACACGCAGCAAAATTTAGAACAAAACACAAGTTATTCAAAAGAAGCTCTTTATTGATATCGAAACAACGGTTACATTGGGAGCACAAGGCCGAGATTACAATCACTCAAATTCACTCTTCTCACTTTACAAATCACTCTGCTCTCTCTCATCTCTCGATACAATACTTGAATCCAGTGGAAGCTTCGAAAGGCGATGTCTATACATTATGTCCCGTATAAGTCTTTAATTCCATGCGTCCGCACGCTTCGAATCGCCAAGTGTCACGACCCGCACCCAGTATAGGGGCACGAGAAGTGGGTACGTCCAGCCTACGCCGCAGTGTCGACGGTAGTAAGCTGTCCTAGGTTGCTAACTAAACTCATGTAGTGTATAAAAAGTACTCGTCCAGATATCAGCTCCAAATGGAGGACAAGTAAAGGGTATGATCTACTCAACACAGTCTAAACACGAAAAGATAACACAGAAGTTATACCTAAGGAATTAAAGACAACAACAACTAACTACTAAAATAATACACCAATATCTCAAACCAACTTAATACAGACTCAATATCTTAACTTTAATACAACAAGCCAAAACATGAAAGCTAAAGTAGTCTACTAGCTAATCTCCTGAATCACTCCTGAGAGTCAGAACCAAAGGTAGCTAATCCCTCGCCAGGTCCATGGTAAGCAGGGCATGTGTCCTCAGGATTATCATCTGTAATATTTTCAACAGGTCCAATCAGGACGGGAACGAGCACAACTCATCTAGAAAAACCCAAGTAAATGACAAAGAACTATAAAGCAGTTATAGACAGTTTTATTGATGAGCATGGCAGTTCTATGCAGGTAATGATGGCATAGAGAAACAGTAAGATACAAGAAAAGAAAGGTAACTAAAACAAGAGAAGAATCATGGCAATGAAGACTGTAATAAAAGCTAACTTAACTAGAATATCATGTGTGAGTCCAGACAGTACGATATTAGTCTAAAGTAATCCCAGTGTGAGTCCAGTCCATATAATCTGATACCAGATAATTTCCAGTACAAGATGAGTCCAACAGTGATCAATGAAACTAGGGTGAGTCCAACTATGATCTAACAGTGTGTTTTAAAATACCGAGGTCGACATGTAAATGGCTGTAGGTATCAGGCACATCTCTTACGGATCAGGCAAGAGATGGCTATGCTTCCAGTAGATTCCAGTTGGAGATTCCAGATTTGGGGTATGTCTACATGTCTTACTCAATATTTCCCCGCCCAACAAGTGAATCCAAAATTGACAAAAAGAATCGAGATGAGTCTGGCCAATACATGATGATTCCAGAAATGATTCCAGAATGATACTAATGACTCCAGTAATAGAGGCCAGCAAATAAGGTATGTGTCGATACATGAATCCAGAAATATCCATACGTGTTGATACAGAGAATCACATAGAACTAACTAGAACTGAAATACAGTAATCGACAAATAAATGAGAGAATTATCAGAGAATGTACTCGCCTGTTACTCTGGAAAGAGTAGTGTAATATCAGATGTCTGTACCAGGGTCACAATGTCCTAAAATAGAGCAATACAGTTATGACATGTCCAAAATGAAGGTAAATGAAATCTACAATGCAATCTATATGAATTCTAAGCCAATCTAGGTCAAAGTCAAACTTGGTCAACACTACAGTCAAACTAAGTCAAATTAAGTCATACTAGGTTACAAGAAGTTAAACTAAGTCATACAAGGTCAAACAAGGTTAAACAAGTCTAATCTAGGTTAAAGTCAACCCTTGGTCAAATATTCTAGCCAAACTAGTCAAGTTATCTAGGGTTTAGTCAATAATTGTCAGACTAGTAAAATACTAGTCAATATAGTCAAGCTAAGTCGAGTCTAGGTCAAACTTAGACTAACTAAGGTTTTGGTTAATCATAGACTAGTCAATAAGACAATTAGGTTAATCTTGACTAATGGTCAACATCCAGTCAAACCCTATAAGGCTAACTCAAAACCAAACATAGGCTAACCTGTCTTAGGATACCTAAGATACTATACTACAATAAAGTATATCACATGAAATATATATAGTACAATACCAACCTTAATCCTGTAATCAAGCTAATCCTATTCTCCAACTCAAGTCATGACTCAACTCTAAGTATCTCACTTAACCCCATACATATCTTCATCTATATAGGATTATCCTCATAATCCATATGGTCAACCTAATCATCTAGTTTAGTCAAACTCAAGTCAAATAGTCCTTCTATGTTCATCCAAGTCATTTTAGGTCAATTTGGTCAAGGTTTGACCTATAGTTGACTTTGGTCAACAATGGTCAATTACCTAGTCAAACTATGTCTTACTAGTCAACTAGTTAAACTAGTCATTTTAGGTCAATCCTAGTCAATTCTAGGTTAACTAGGTCAACTTTGACCTAAGGTTGACTTTGGTCAACCCTTAGTCAACAAGGGTCAACAAGTTGGGTTTTTGGGCCTTTAGGTCAAATTGAGTTAGCCTCTAATGCCATAGGCTTGTAACCTAGGCCATAGGCTTGATAACCTATAGGTTTCCTTATAAACCTATATTTAGAAATCATACATATATATATCTATATATAGATATACACCATCTATCTACTACCTACATATCTATGTATAAATACACTATATATAATACCAAAACCCACATATATATATATATATATATATATAATGACTCTATATATCTAATACAAAATGTATATATATATATATATCCTATATATATATACATATATATATATATGCAAAACTTATATATATATATATGCACTTACCACATAAACACATAGGCCTATAGCCTATGTAACACCCATATACCCTAGGTATCTATATATAGACATAATATATATAATCCTAAACAATTATATATATCATTCATATATATATATATATATATATATATATATATATATATATATATATATATATATATATATATATATATATATACAAACTTATATATTACTCATATATAGAGAGAAAAGAAAGTGAGAGAGACATAGGGTGAGAGAGAGGGTGTATATATATATATATATATATATATATATATATATATATACAAACTTATATATTACTCATATATAGAGAGAGAAGAAAGTGAGAGAGACATAGGGTGAGAGAGAGGGTGTTAACAGTGAGAGAGAGAGGGAATGGGCTGGACAGTGAATGGGGGGGGGGTTTAATCTCAGAAATTCTGAGATGGGTACACACATACACAATCACATATATACATATATATGTATATACACACACAACTACACCTATACACTACCATTTATCTCCAAAACTCACCCACACTCACATATACATATATACTATATATATATATATACACTGAAATCATACTAATATATGCATAAATCATAATGAAAATAGATTTGAAATTCAAATTGGAAAACTGGGAATTAATCCTAAAATCTGGAAATAGTACTGTGCACAGGTAAACATGTGTAAACCCATTTTCACACACCTAACCGAGCTAAGACTCGAATCCATAGGTTGGTAATTGGTGCCCCATACATACACTAGTGTCCTAGGTACCTGACACGACACCACGACACGAATTCATGTGTCAAAACACACAAAAACCTCACTCGGGTAAATCCTGACACGCGCACGAAACCACAGTGTCGTGCACGCGTGCAGTCCACTCTAGGACACACCACGAGACACGACACGTCTCGTGGTCGCACACACGTGTAGCCCACATATAGGGCTACATGATGGACACTCTGTTACGTGTCCACGTGTCCTACAGCGTTGACACGAGAGCCGTATCAGTCGAAGAAACTCGACTGATACACGCGATTTTCACTGCGTCGTGCAGAGATGCACACGCCTCGTGCTCGCGACACAGGACACGACGCATCTCGTGCTCGTGTCCTCGTGTACGCCACACATAGGGCTACACTCTCGTGTCAGTACGAGGTGCCAACGTGTCGTGTCCGCGCGACAAGATACGCACGAAGTTGCCCCCGCGCGCGTGTGCGCTGACAGCGCGTGTCCAGCGCGTGTGAGATTTCTCACTCGACACGACACGACACCAAACTTTGGGGGCATGTTCGCAGACATTGCCCCCGTGTCCGTGTCAATTTGCACGTGTCCTAGTGGCCTGTGCAGTGCGCACGAAGTGTCGGGTAGCAGGGCATGCACGAGGGTCTCGTACAGTGGGTTCGTGTCCAATTTGGACACGGACACAGCATGAAAACGTGCTCAGTAAGTTAGGGTTGTGTCCTACATGTCTAGGGCTTCACAAAAGTGTAATTTGTTTTGGAAAAACATAAAAACCAATCCTATGTGGCATTTCAACAAACAAGGGTTTCTACCCTATGATACGTGTCCGATACGGACACCAAACCACTTCTAATTTCTACCAAATTTGTCCTACGGTACCCTAGTACCTAGATGCATGCAAATATGAAGAGAAAACACAAAATTAACAAAGTTTACGGGCATTTACCTATTTGTGCAAATCCAATGAAAATCAAAGAAGAGGGGGGGTGTGTATCCTTCAACTTTGTGATGCCAAAAGCTTCCAAATCCTCAATAGCAGGCCCTAACTAGTACCCTCTAGTGTAGGGGAGTCCAATGCAAGAAACTAGGCTCAATTTGGAGTCCAAATGATTAAGTGGTGAGGGTGTGAAGTTGAGGGAAAAACTAGGTTTTTAAGAGTAGTGAAAAATGGCATGAATGATAAGGGGAGGTGATTATATAGGATGGGGGTAGGGTGTGGCTGCCATGGGGGGGTAGGGGGTAGATATTTAGGGTTTATCCACCTAGCAAAACTTAGCTCCTAAGTCTTTGACTAAGGGGATAGATATTTTAGGTTTCTAAAATATCTAAGAAAGTAATATCTTAGATATTTCCAACCTAAGATATTTACACATAGGTTAACATCTAACATTAGCCTCCTAGGTTAGTGACTAATCTCTAGGTTAGGGTAAACTAGGTTAGGAGCTAACATGACACTAATCAACTAATTAAATAATAATAAACTACATAAATCCAAATAATTCCAAATAAATTCTAATAAATTACCAAAATACCCTTTTGACCAAAAAGTGGTAATTTGATATCCTAATCACATGGTTAGGCTTACATGGTCATGGTTGGTCTCTAGGTTATGAAATCTTTAGGGTTTACACTAGGGTTACACTAGTAAAATCACAAAGTCATAAGCCATGACTTAGAAAATAGTTTTAAATTAACTAAAATCATCAAAAATCATATCATGACTAAAACACCATTAATAAGTAATAAAAATAATAAATTTTCAAAAATACCCCAATTTCAGAAAACTGGGTCTTACACCAAGGAACTCCGTGCCTCGACGCATCCAAGCGAGCTCTGCGCCACGAGCTTCTACCTGTGCCTGCACATAGAAACTGTGTGGTTGTCAGTACTCAACTATACTGGTGGAGTGAGCTCCTCGCCCACCCATACAAAACCGACACGTTCATTTACTTTGTACAGCTTAAACCCTTTCGATTGTCTTTCTAGTCTTGCCTTAGGATCGATTTTAAGACCGACGCTCGGCCTATTTTGTGTCTTTAGACCATCTTTGTGCCTTGCACTAATAACGTACTCATACTTTGCCTCTAGACCTGTTACGACCCGCACCCGCTATAAGGGCACGTGACGCGACAATGCCCAGCCCTCGCCAAAAAAATGGCGTAGAATACTGTAGATTTTCTACTCTAACAACAGTTTATATATAATATCAAAACCTGTCGAGAATATGGTCAACTCCGAACGGAGGACAAGCAATGATAATATATGAATACTCAATCACAACTCTAAGATAATAAAGTAAAGACTGAAAGATAAAGACAACATGACGATAAAATATAACCTACCAAGTCCAAACACAAATAATATACAAGTCTAAGTCCAAGTCTCTAATACAATCCAAAATATAATATAATAACATAAGAAGCAAGCTGGAGACAAGGTCCAGTCCAAAATGTCTAGTCTAACTAAACTAAGCTAGAGGCTCGTCGGGCGGAGCTAAGCCCTGCTGAACCAAGGTCTCCAAGTCTACGCCCACTACGTCAACCGAACCGTATTAGGTAGGACAATCCTCCTCGCCACAATCTGTAAAATTTTGTCAACATATCCAGTCAGGATGGAACGAGCACAAATCTCAATAACAGTTCTAGTTAGACGATATTGAAAATATAGCAGTAAATAGAGAGAATCTACGAAGTAAATACTGTGTACATGAATCATGGTAAGGCATGTCAAGACTGTAATCTGAATGTAAGAACAGGAAAAATAGTATAAATCATGTACAAAAATCTGGAACCATATCTATGTGAGTTTAGTATTAGTTTCAACATATGATCGGCTTAGGACTTGATACAATGTTTGGCCTGGCTAATCATACGTGAGTGTATGATTAACACTATACAATGATGATACAATATAATACTGTGGGGTATTGATCACATATCTACGCTAACACCCCCATCCCTGACCAATATAGTGGATCCAGTCATGACACGTCATGATACGTATTCTCTGAGAAGGTCGCGAGCCTACACAGGAATCGTATCTATACAATAAACAATAAACAATGAAGACTTGTCCAGTGTATACCATATATAAGAGGAATAACATCTTATGACGGGATCCAGACAAATATCAATCCGTGTGAACAATGTGTCAAGAGAACAAGGATAATCTACACTAAGTACTAGAAACAAAGACGATATCATAAAACAGAAATGTTATCAGAGAATGTACTCGCCTATAATATGATGGATAGGTCGACTGAGTCCAAGAACAGTGCCTCGAGGACCTATAGATGGAATATTGTATCAATATAATGGTTTGGAAGTGAAATTAAGTCATACTGAGTCAAATAGGTCAAGACACGTCAAACTAAGTCAATCTAGGTCAAACAAGGTCAAACTAGATTATACGGGGTCAATCTAAGTCATATTAGACCTAACAAAGTCATACTAGGTCAAGACAAGTCTAGTTGGGTCATACTTGGTCATGGGAGGACATTGGAAATCAATCCGAATCAAACTAGGTCGGAAATTGGCTTACCGTTGACTTTTGGTCAACGAGTCAACTCTAGGTCAACTCTAGGTCAACCCTAGGTCACTGGTGACTAATAGTTGACTTTCGGTCAACTGTCCAAGTTTAATGGAATTTGGGACTAAATTGGGTAAAGCGTTGAGCCATAGTTGACTTTTGGTCTAAAAAGTCAACTGTGGTCAACCGGGGTCAAGACTAGGTCTAGGCGACTATTTCTAACTATTACCAACCCTTACAATCCATATCCAAGTCCATCTTGGACTTCGAAACTCAAATCTTGGTCGTAGGCCAATATCCTATTTTACCCGTAAAAAGGGTAAAATTCTACCTTAGGCAATTATCAAGTTAACCTACCTACGCTTGATATTTTGACCCGATCTCCCTAGGGTAGTAAGATACTAACCTATACATACATTACCTACCAAGATACCTAGGAAAAGTGGACATCCAGTCCATCTTACGGCCTATTGCCGATATCTTGAATATTTCAAGATACGCAATGATACGGCGCGATACCGGCGCCCTACGACCCCGATTTCCACTCGGGAGCCTACCCGCAAAATCTAATTCATATAATCTAGGTCTACGCCAAGTTTCAACGCGTTCCGATACTCGGAGCTCGATTTCACTCTCTAACTCGATTTCCCCTAAAACTCCCTTCTAGCTCTTATTCTAATTCTTCTTCTTAACTCTTCTTCTAACTTCTTCTTCTAACTTCTTCTTCCTATTTCTCCTCTAATTCTTCTTCTAACTTCTTCTTCCTATTTCTCCTCTAATTCTTCTTCTAACTTCTTTCTTCCTATTCTTCTACTAAATTTTCTAACTTCTTCTAATTTCCTTCTTCTCTAACTTCTTGGATTTCTTAGTCTTCTTCTTATTCTTCTTCTTACAACTCGTAACTTCTCCCTCTCATTCCCTTCCTCTAACTATCTATTTATCCATCTATACATATATATATACATACTTATATATATATATACACTATGGGGGTTTATAGGGCAAATGGAAGGCTAAAATGGGGAGAAGGACTGCTGTAGCTGCTGCTACAGCAGCTATTCCTGCTGTGGCTGCTATTTCTTCTTCTTTTTCTTCTCTAATTCTTCTTCTATTTCATCTCCCACTCCCTCTATATATATATCTATATCTATATATCAATATACCTATCTATCTAACCATATATATATATATATATATATATATATATATATATATATATATATATATATATATATACTCATATATATATATACTCTACATATATATTTACATACACACACGCATATAGACATATATATAAATACACACACACACTCTCCCTACCACACAAACACACACTTACTCTCACACACACACATACTCCTAAACGACCCAAAACCTTATCCGAATATCCAAATCTTGCAATTCTACCCTCTAGGGCCTAGACACGTGCCCCACACAAGAAATCTAACTCGCGCACGCGAGCGAAAACGAGAAACGAGGCCCGAATGGCCAAATGGCCATTTTGGCGACTTCGGGGTGTCCGATTCACGATACCGCGTGATACGGACGCCAAACCTATCCGTTTCTAAATAACGATTATAACCTATTCTAAGTACTAGCTTGCCGATTCTAGTGTCGGTGCAAAAAGTCACCCGTGTGTTGGAACCCGAAAATCCCGAAAAAGCCTATTTTTATGATTTCTTGCGAAACGACCCCACGTATCCAAATATGGACACGTACCTAGCCTTATCTCACCCAAACTAATCTAATTAGGTCTAATTAGGTTAGGGATAACACCCAAATATGTCAATTTAGGATTTTCTCCAAAATTGGCACTAAACCTAGCCCGAAAGTCCCGAATTGAGTCCAATGGGTTCCAAACCTCTTCTAATGGGTTGTCTACGCCTCGGATATCCTCTAATATACAAATAACATTAATTAGGAGCAATTACAAGAGTTAGAGTTAGGGTTTACCTCTTGGGAGTTGGAATCCCAAGGAAAAGCCCCAAAATTGGTTCTTTTTGGGTCAAGAGCCAAATCTAAGCCTCCAACCCCTCCATGCTAGGTTCTACTTAGATAAAAATCACAAATAAGAGATAAACAAGGGTTAGCACCAAGATTAGAGAGAGATCTAGAGAAATGGAAGAGATTGGAAGAGATTTCACTTACTTTTGAGCCTAAAATCCAAAGGAGGAAGGAAGAGATCTTTGTAAAATGAGAGAAGGAAGAGAGAGAGAGGGTTTTTCTTGAAATGGAAAGAAAGTAGAGGGGTTTGCTGCTGGCCGGCCATGTAGGGGGATATTGGGTTTGGGTGAAGCCCATTAAGCCTCCAAACCCAATAGACTTAGGTTGGGTTGGTTCGGGTTTGGTTCGGTTTATTTCGGTCTAATTTCTAAATACTAATTAAGCTCTAAAATGACTAATTAAGCCATAAAAATAGGGTTTATGGTTTTTAGCCCAATTATGATAGTGTGTGGGCCAAGCCCAGCTAGTATGTGGGTCCCACTAGTGTCCAGGCTACCCAGGTCTCCAACTTAAGTCCAAATTGGATAAAATCCAAACCAAACCAAATAAATCCCTAAAAATCATATAAAATAAATAAAAATTCCTAAAAATCATAAAACTCGAAAAATGACGAAAATACCCCTAATTCGAAAACTGGGGGTGACAAATCTACCCTCCTAAAAAAAATTTCGTCCTCAAAATTTAAACGGTCGTACTCTTCTCTAAGTCAAGCACCCAACAATCAAGGTCTACTAAATTTATCCTAAGTTATATAACATGTAATCCAGGAAATCAGAACACATGCATGGTTTTAAATCTCTACAGTATCATGTTATTACAGTCTTCAATGGGGTTTTCTATTTAATCTAGCATGATCATCACATATGCAAACTAAAGGTACTAAGAAAGCAATCATCAATCAATGGGCAGAAAGAACAGGTAAAAGAAAGAGCAAGACCCTACCTCCTAGTCCAATGCGTGCAGGATCCTCAACTGCCATCGCAAAAGCCCTGTCCTGGCGGGGTATATCCCGCTGCTGGTGGAGGGCGTGATGCGGTGCCATAGGTGGCCTACCCTGTGCTCCCTGAGCTGCACGACGATGGTTCGAAGGACTATCCCTCGCCTGATGTCCTTCGGTGCCACAGTATAGGCACACACCCAAACGTCTCCTACAAACCTCCCAGAGATGTCTGGACCTCTTGCAGTAGTGGCAAGTAGGTGCCTGCTGCGTCGGTCCTTGCTGCTGCTGCCGGGGCACCTGCTGAACTGGTGCCCTAATCGGAGTAGGAATCTGCTGCGAGCATTGCGAAATAGAATGATGCTGAAGTTGAGGACGCTTAGCAGCCCCGCGCTGCTAGTAGTCCCCGAAAACAGATCCCGGTCCCTCTTGGGCTTCAGGCCCCACTCCCGCTCTACCTTGCAGGCCTCCGCGTAGATCTGGGTATAAGTCTCATAAAAGGAGGAAATGAGGATCTTGATGTCCCAGATCAGCCCCTCTCTGAAATGGCTCGTCCTGATCTCCGGGTCGCGAACCATGTACTCCGCATATCGGCTCAGATGGCCGAACTCCGCTGCGTACTCCTCCACAGATAGACTGCCCTGCTGCAGATCCTGGAACTGTCGCACCAGGTCAATCTTGTCCGTGGAAGAAAAGAACTTCTTCTTGAAGAGGAGCTTGAACTCTGCCCAAGTACGGCCCTCTCCAGCTAGGACTGGCTCGTTTCTGAACCAGGTGCGTGCAATGTCTAGCAACTGCAAACCTACCGCCTCGACCTTTAGGTCGTCTGCCAAGCGGGTGGCCCTCATCTGTCGCTCGATATCCTCAAGCCAATCATCTGCATAGACCACACCCTCGGTCCCGCTAAAGTCACGGGGCCCGAGCTTCTTGAAGTCCTGGATATCTCCGTACCTAGTACGCGTCCCCGGATGCGGAGCCCTCTGCTCCACGGCTGTAAGGGCCAAATGATGGGCATCCTCTATGCCCTGACGCATCGCGTCTGTCTGCCTATGCTGAGCCTCGGCCTGGGCTCTCTGAGTCTCCAGCATCTGCTGGAGAAAGGTAAGCATCTGCCCCATATCTGTAGACAGAGAAGGTGGAGGTGGAAGTATGTCTGCAACTAGCGGAGGAATCCGCTGCTGAGGAGGAAGAACGCCCCCGACAACTCCCGTCGTAGCCCCCGGCACTGCAGGAAGAGCACCCGCAACCCCAGGGACGGTCATCAAGAGCGCTGGAGGAGTACCCCCGAGAGCCCCAACAGAAGTTCCAACTGCAGGGGAAGTGACCGGAGCCTGTCCGCCAGAAGTAGCAGACCTCTCCGTCTCCCCGTGCTCCTCACCAGGAGAATGAGTCATAACCATCCTGGAGACGGATTGAAAAGAAGATATCAATATGGCACAAGAAGGATTATATCAAGGGAGGACAGCTAGAAAACAGTAAATTAATATCAAAGACGATAAGCAAGATAAGCAAGGAAAGATCCTACTGTGATTGAGCACTCTTAGCCTATAGCCTATCCTAGATACGTACCGCAGGCTCGTAATAGCACTCTAAGTCGAGCGCCACTACGATATCGCACTAATTGCGACTTCAGGACCTGCGTGGGCCACCACTAAAACGTGTCACGACCCGCACCCGCTATAAGGGCACGTGATGCGACAACGCCCAGCCCTCGCCAAAAAAATGACGTGGAACGCTGTAGATTTTCTACTCTAACAACAGTTTATATATAATATCAAAACCTATCGAGAATATGGTCAACTCCGAACGGAGGACAAGCAATGATAATATATGAATACTCAATCACAACTCTAAGATAATAAAGTAAAGACTGAAAGATAAAGACAACATGACGATAAAATATAACCTGCCAAGTCCAAACACAAATAATATACAAGTCTAAGTCCAAGTCTCTAATACAATCCAAAATATAATATAATAACATAAGAAGCAAGCTGGAGACAAGGTCCAGTCCAAAATGTCTAGTCTAACTAAACTAAGCTAGAGGCTCGTCGGGCGGAGCTAAGCCCTGCTGAACCAAGGTCTCCAAGTCTACGCCCACTACGTCAACCGAACCGTAGTAGGTAGGACAATCCTCCTCGCCACAATCTGTAAAATTTTGTCTACATATCCAGTCAGGATGGAACAAGCATAAATCTCAATAACAGTTCTAGTTAGACGATATTGAAAATGTAGCAGTAAATAGAGAGAATCTACGAAGTAAATACTGTGTACATGAATCATGATAAGGCATGTCAAGACTGTAATCTGAATGTAAGAACATGAAAAATAGTATAAATCATGTACAAAAATCTGGAACCATATCTATGTGAGTTTAGTATTAGTTTCAACATGTGATCGGCTTAAAACTTGATACAATATTTGGCCTGGCTAATCATACGTGAGTGTATGATTAACACTATACAATGATGATACAATATAATACTGTGGGGTATTGATCACATATCTACGCTAACACCCCCATCCCTGACCAATATAGTGGATCTAGTCATGACACGTCATGATACGTATTCTCTGAGGAGGTCGCGAGCCTACACAGGAATCGTATCTATATAATGAACAATAAACAATGAAGACTTGCCCAGTGTATACCATATATAAGAGGAATAACATCTTATGACGGGATCCAGACAAATATCAATCCGTGTGAACAATATGTCAAGAGAACAAGGATAATCTACACTAAATACTAGAAACAAAGACGATATCATAAAACAAAAATGTTATCAGAGAATGTACTCGCCTGTGATCTGATGGATAGGTCGACTGAGTCCAAGAACAGTGCCTCGAGGACCTATAGATGGAATACTGTATCAATATAATGGTTTGGAAGTAAAATTAAGTCATACTGAGTCAAATAGGTCAAGACACGTCAAACTAAGTCAATCTAGGTCAAACTAAATTGTACGGGGTCAATCTAAGTCATATTAGACCTAACAAAGTCATACTAGGTCAAGACAAGTCTAGTTGGGTCATACTTGGTCATGGGAGGATATTGGAAATCAATCCGAATCAAACTAGGTCGAAAATTGGCTTACCGTTGACTTTTGGTCAACGGGTCAACTCTAGGTCAACCCTAGGTCACTGGTGACTAATAGTTGACTTTCGGTCAACTGTCCAAGTTTAATGGAATTTGGGACTAAATTGGGTAAAGCGTTGACCCATAATTGACTTTTGGTCTAAAAAGTCAACTGTGATCAACCGGGGTCAAGACTAGGTCTAGGTGACTATTTCTAACTATTACCAACCCTTACAACCCATATCCAAGTCCATCTTGGACTTCGAAACTCAAATCTTGGCCGTAGGCCAATATCCTATTTTACCCTTAAAAAGGGTAAAATTCTACCTTAGGCGATTATCATGTTAGCCTACCTACGCTTGATATTTTGACCCGATCTCCCTAGGGTAGTAAGATACTAACATATACATACGTTACCTACCAAGATACCTAGGAAAAGTGGACATCCAGTCCATCTTACGGCCTATTGCCGATATCTTGAATATTTCAAGATACGCAATGATACGGCGCGATACCGGCGCCCTACGACCCCGATTTCCACTCGGGAGCCTACCCACAAAATCTAATTCATATAATCTAGGTCTACGCCAAGTTTCAACGCGTTCCGATACTCTGAGCTCGATTTCACTCTCTAACTCGATTTCCCCTAAAACTCCCTTCTAGCTCTTATTCTAATTCTTCTTCTTAACTCTTCTTCTAACTTCTTCTTCTAACTTCTTCTTCCTATTTCTCCTCTAATTCTTCTTCTAACTTCTTCTTCCTATTTCTCCTCTAATTCTTCTTCTAACTTCTTTCTTCCTATTCTTCTACTAAATTTTCTAACTTCTTCTAATTTCCTTCTTCTCTAACTTCTTTCTAACTTCTTGGATTTCTTAGTCTTCTTCTTATTCTTCTTCTTACAACTCATAACTTCTTCCTCTAATTCCCTTCCTCTAACTATCTATTTATCCATCTATACATATATATATACATACTTATATATATATACACTAGGGGGGGTTTATAGGGCAAATGGGAGGCTAAAATGGGGGGAAGGACTGCTGTAGCTGCTGCTACAGCAGCTATTCCTGCTGTGGCTGCTGTTTCTTCTTCTTTTTCTTCTCTAATTCTTCTTCTATTTCATCTCCCACTCCCTCTATATATATATATATCTATATATATATATATCAATATACCTATCTATCTAACCATCTATCTATATATATATATATATTTTTTTTTTCTATATATATATATATATATATATATATATATATATATATATATATATATATATATATATATATATATATATATATATATATATACATACTCATATATATATATATATATATACTCTACATATATATTTACATACACACACGCATATAGACATATATATAAATACACACACACACACTCTCCCTACCACACAAACACACACTTACTCTCACACACACACATACTCCTAAACTACCCAAAACCTTATCCGAATACCCAAATCTTGCAATTCTACCCTCTAGGGCCTAGACACGTGCCCCACACAAGAAATCTAACTCGCGCACGTGAGCGAAAACGAGAAACGAGGCCCGAATGGCCAAATGGCCATTTTGGCGACTTCGGGGTGTCCGATTCGCGATACCGCGTGATACGGACGCCAAACCTATCCGAATTCGATCCAAACTCTACCCACGAGTTCTAAATAATGATTAGAACCTATTCTAAGTACTAGCTTGCCGATTCTAGTGTCGGTGCAAAAAGTCACCCGTGTGTTGGAACCCGAAAACCCCGAAAAAGCCTATTTTTATGATTTCTTGCGAAATGACCCCATGTATCCAAATATGGACACGTACCTAGCCTCATCTCACCCAAATTAATCTAATTAGGTCTAATTAGGTTAGGGGTAACACCCAAATATGTCAATTTAGGATTTTCTCCAAAATTGGTACTAAACCTAGCCCGAAAGTCCCGAATTGAGTCCAATGGGTTCCAAACCTCTTCTAATGGGTTGTCCTACGCCTCGGATATCCTCTAATATACAAATAACATTAATTATGAGCAATTACAAGAGTTAGAGTTAGGGTTTACCTCTTGGGAGTTGGAATCCCGAGGAAAAGCCCCAAAATTGGTTCTTTTTGGGCCAAGAGCCAAATCTAAGCCTCCAACCCCTCCATGCTAGGTTCTACTTAGATAAAAATCACAAATAAGAGATAAACAAGGGTTAGCACCAAGATTAGAGAGAGATCTAGAGAAATGGAAGAGATTGGACGAGATTTCACTTACTTTTGAGCCTAAAATCCAAAGGAGGAAGGAAGAGATCTTTGTAAAATGAGAGAAGGAAGAGAGAGAGAGGGTTTTTCTTGAAATGGGAAGAAAGTAGAGGGGTTTGCTGCTGGCCGGCCATGTAGGGGGGGATATTGGGTTTGGGTGAAGCCCATTAAGCCTCCAAACCCAATAGACTTAGGTTGGGTTGGTTCGGGTTTGGTTCGGTTTGTTTCGGTCTAATTTCTAAATACTAATTAAGCTCTAAAATGACTAATTAAGCCATGGAAATAGGGTTTATGGTTTCTAGTCCAATTATGATAGTGTGTGGGCCAAATCCAGCTAGTATGTGGGTCCCACTAGTGTCCAGGCTACCCGGGTCTCCAACTTAAGTCCAAATTGGATAAAATTCAAACCAAACCATATAAATCCCTAAAAATCATATAAAATAAATAAAAATTCCTAAATATCATAAAGCTCAAAAAATGACGAAAATACCCCTAATTCGAAAACTGGGGGTGACAAGACCTGTCTCGTGCTTGCATTGTCAACGTACCGACTCATACTTATCTTTCGTACCATACTCTTGGACGTAACGACTAGGTCGTGTCAAATACTTGCCCGTGCCTCAAACATCGTGTCCGTGCCTCATAGCGTAACCTGACTTATCCAAACTCGACTTACGTCCCTTCTCGACTTAACTCGAAACGTATAACTCACTTGTGGAACCGGTGTTGAGAACTCAAGTACGATGCCGTATCTCGTGCCGAAGCACATGTCTTTACGTGTAGCCGAATCGTAGGCTTTATAATACTTTGGGTGCAACCGAGCACACATTTCACTATTCAACGTATACCGTGCTTACACTTCCTTTGTTATGACCGACATCGTGCATGCGAATTCGCCGCTTAGCACGCCAATTATCTATATGAAAGGCCACTGGCATGACAAGCCATCGCGGACATAGCTCGGATAGGCGGCGGGTCCTTCAGCGCAGGTAGCGAGCCCCGTTGAAAGCTTCCGACTACCCACGCAATAAAACCAAGCGTTGCTATAACGTCTACCCCCTAGGATGACTGGGCCCGGTGCCCCGGCGTATAACTAGTCTAGGCAGAAATCCTTGTCGACAAGGTGTCCAATGACCACGTACCTACGAGACATCTAGACTCACGTAAATGCATGGCCTACTTGTTGGTACGACCAAAACTATACTTAGCAACTCGTGCTCCGAATCACACTTGGCATAACGTGCCTCGGGACCGCGAGTCTCCCAACCAAGGGACCGCCTCGAACTTCTTAACGTGGATAGGAACGCGAGACTCCCAACCGAGGGACCGCCTCGAACTTCTTTGAACTCGAGGGAACGACTACTACGTAGCCTTCCAACTTAACTTGAACAAAACGTGTTCCTTAAGTGCCATGGACCGTGGCTAACTTTACATCGTGCCAACCGTGGCTCGTGCCTTTAACTGACTTACGTCTTACGCGACGCTATCACCCAAGTCATACGTTATATGACGGCTCGTGAGATCGTGGGACTTTTTGACTTGACAACCGCAGAACGAGCGGGACGACACTTGGAATAACTTAGGTCGACCGGCATAACTTTGCCTAACTTACTCAAGCCTACAACTTAACCCGAAGGACGAGCCAAGGCTATGCCAAGCCTGGCGCAGTAGAAACGTGCATGCTTTATCGAGCATTTACGCGGGCGACGCCTATGACTTAGGCTAACTCCCCGTTTGTGTCGAATACCAACTTTTCCTTCTCCCAAGCCGCGGGACGAAGGATCGAGTGTCATTTTTAAAGCACGCTGACCACCAACTCTAATTAGACCGTGGGACGTTTTCCATGTTCTAAACTCGATTCGATCCGTCGGGATAATTTCCTTTAGCTATGTGGATTCGTCTCTTTTATTATTAAGCCTACTTGTGCAAGTTGAAAACACGAATTATTATGTGAAGGCAAAGATGAGGCAAGTTCACCGAAACTACCCCACCTGAGCGATGTCTTCGAGTCGCCGTTGTAAGGCCAAGTCCGAACGCCGTCGGCGTTTCGATTCCTCCGATTGACTTTGCGGGACGGGGCACTACAATACTTTCAAAAACTTTTTTTTTATTTTTAACTTATACTATTCAAAATTTTAAATTTTAACTTATACTATTCAAATTTTAACTTATACTTTCAAAAACTATTTTTTATTTAAAAAAAAAAAAAAATTTAACTCCGCCTATGCCAAACAAGCATTTGCCGGTCCCAAGTCCGGATAAAGGAAGAGGGAGAAATGTTTTTTTTAAATTTTTATAATTTTTATAAACATTTGTATTACAAACTAAATTATACTAAATTATACTATTCAAATTACAAACTTTTGTATTAAAATTTTTCAAAAATAAAACATTTTTCTAAATTAAAATTAAGTTACAAATTTTTAATATTAAAATACAAAAGAAAAATGTTTAAAAAAAGGAAAAAAATACAAAAAAAACTGTAAAAAAAAAATATATATATATATATATATATAGAAAAAACCGGGCCGGTCCGATTCAACCGGCCCGAACCGACCTAGGCCCGGCCCGGCCCGTGGACCGATTCAGCCCGGACCGGCCCTCCCTGGGTCCGGTCCAGTGGGTCGGGCTGGGCCGGTTGCTAAAAAATCGGGCCGGACTTGGCCCGGACCATAAATTTGCCTGAGCCGGTCCTGGACCGGCCCAAACCCGGTCTGGCCCGCAGACAATGGACCGTGGGCCGGCCCGGACCGGCCCGAATACACCATGAACTATCGGAGCCACTTTTCTTTTAGAAAGGTGATGGTCCTCCCGAGAAATGTTATCACCTAGCTAGCCAATTGGAACTTGGTCTGCAAGACTAAGACACTTGGTGGGCATTGGTATTATCAAATCTCTCCTCCTTCAATTTTGGAAAATTGGAAGTGGAAACTTCTTTTCTCCTGTTACTTCGCCACTGATGTCCTTCTCAAACTTGTACCCCAATAAACAGTGATTCCATAGAGGTTCAACAGTCTGGAAGGATATTCTACATATTATCTATCCCTCCTTTTTCCTGTTTGATATTCTACATATTGGTCTCTTGGAAAAGGATCAAGATTCTATTCATTTCTGGCTTGACTTTGAATCCCTCTTGCCTCTCCTCTCCTCTCTCTCCCATATTTTTTCCATATTTTTTCAGACTTGAATATTGACAAGACGGATTCTAAGCACGTGCAAGTTGTACGATCACAATGGGAGTGCTGCAGTAATCCGACATAATTGGTAAATCGTATTTGGAGGTGGAATTTGGATTTTTAAGGATTTGGAGAGAAATCCATGGAATCCTATGTTTGGTTGGAGATGGATTTGGATATGGAAAGTATGGCAAAATCCAGAACTTGGATTTGGGAGAAAAAAATTTGTTATTCTTTAATAATTTTGTTAAAATATTTATTCTTTAATAATTTGTTTAAAAGTTAGTAAATTAAAAATTAGTTATTCTTCAATAATTTTGTTAAAATATTTATTCTTTAATAATTTCGTTAAAATTTAGTTAATTAATATAAAAAACTAACTAATAGTTAGTTATCATAATTATATTCTAAGTTAATAATTTATTAATTAATAATTTTATTATTTAATAATTTATAATAATCCTAATTAATAATTTATTACTTTATTAATCATAACTATAATAATTTTATTAATCATAACCATAATATTAATTAATAATTTATTAATTAATATCCAATTATAACCATAATTAATAATATATTAGTATTATTATAATATTAATTAATAATTTGTTAATAACTATTTTATTATAATCTTAATTAATAATATTTTAATCACGATTAGAATCATATTTTATGATAATTTAATTAATAATTTACTAATCATCATTATATTAATTTATAATTATTATTTTTAAAATATTTAATTTATAGTTAATTAAAAACTAACTAATATTTATTTCAAAATTAACTAATCGTTAATTATTAATTATTATTCGTAATTATTAATTCTATAATTATAATAAACGTTATTTATTTAAAAATTATTAATCTTTAATTATTAAAAATTATTAATTATTAATTACTAATCGTTAATTATAATTTATAATTATTAATCGTTAATTAAAAATTATTAATCGTTAATTATAATTTATAATTATTAATTATTAATCGTTATTTATTTAAAAATTAACTAATTGTTAATTATTAATTTTATAATTACTAATCATTCATTATAATTTATAATTATTAATCGTTAATTAAAAATTAAAAATTAAAAATTATTAATCATTAATTATAATCATTAATTATAATTTTTAGTTATTAATCATTAATCTTTATTTATTTAAAAATTAACTAATTGTTAATTATTAATTTTAAATAAATAATAACTAATCGTTAATTATTAATTATTAATTTTATAATTAATGATAACTATAATTAATCATAATTAATTAATAGCTTAATTATTGATCATGACTATAATTTAGTTATTAATCATAAATCCAAATCCTATGTTTGGTTGGAGTTGAATTTGGACTTGGATTTGGATTTTGAAATCCATGATTTGGATTTGGATTTGAATTTTGGATTTCCAAATCCAAATTCAAAATCCAAATCCATTTACCAAACAAGCCCTTATCGGAAAAGTTGAGTTTAGAATGTTGGTGGGTATGTGAGTAACTAATAAAAACAAATTTTTAGTAATTGTGCATGATTCTTAGGATGTGAGAACTGTCCTAGATATTGGGATGGAGATATTTGGATTTGGAAACCTGTCTTCTAGCTCCTCCCCCTGCACCTGGCCCTTCTCCTCAGTCATCTGGAAATCTAATGTTCCTCCAAAGATCAAAGTTTTTGCTTGGCTACTCCTTCACATTAAGCTTGAATTCTCACCAATTGTATAATTTGAATAAGAGAAATAATTTTGTTAATATCAGTTGTATCTTCTGCGATCACGTGCTTGAAGATGTAGATTATTTTTTATTATAATCTACACATAACTACGCGTCCTTACGGTTGGAGAGTTTGAACCATGTCGGCTCTATCTTGATGAGGCTCTGCAGTTCTCTACGTACTTACCCTATTTCAGTTTTCCAAGCTTTCACCACTTAGGGGCTGTTTGGTTCGCGGAGAGTGGAGTGAAAGTGGCACTTTCACATGAAAGTGATCGATCAGTTTAGCACTTGCAGCGTTTGGTTCGCCGCAACAACTGAGCGGTAAGTGTCACATCGCGGAAGGTGGGCAGTAACTCCTCTTTGGTTTTTTTCCAAAGATCAGTTGCAGCCAAAAATGGGTGAAAGTGAGAGGGGAGTGGGCTGCAAGTGGTGAACGGGAGAGGCAGTGGAGGCAGCGGAGTGGGAGGAGGAGAAGGAGGAGGAGGAGAAGGCAGTGGAGGAGGAGGAGGAGGCAGTGGAGGTGGTGGTGGAGGAGGAGGAGGAGGCGGTGGAGGAGGAGGAGGCGGTGGAGGATGAGGAGGCGGCGGTGGAGGAGGAGGCGGTGGAGGAGGACGCTGCCACTTGTGGAGGAGGAGGCGGCGGAGGAGGAGGCGGCGGAGGAGACGGTGGAGGAGGAGGAGGCGGCGGTGGAGGAGGAGGCGGCGGTGGAGGAGGCTGCCACTTGTGGTAAAAAAAATAATCTGTGAAGAGAGAGAGAGAGAGAGAGAGAGAGAGGGGATATATATTGGTTTATTTTAGAATTAATTAATTTGTGGTATTTTTTTTTGTTTAATTATGATAAATAATTTAATTATTGGGGGGTAACCATACCTAGGTTTACCACATCTCCAAAAAAACTTCCACTTTCTACTTACATAACTATCCAAACACCAAACCAATTTTTTTCCCACTTGCAGCAGACAAAAAATATTCTATCCAAACACATTTTGGAAAGTGCCACTTGCTGCAAGTCCACGGAAACTCAACTTGCTGCAAGTGCCACTTTCACACTTTCAAAGAGTTACATCTATCCAAACAGCCCCTTAGAAAGATTTATTTGTTTCAAAGAATAATTGAGTTGGTTGGAACGTACTTAAATTTTTGGGAAGTCAGTTGGACAATTTGGCGGCGAAAGAAAGATATAATAGAACCTTTTTCTATCTCTAATTTGCTGACTATGTTAATTCTCCAACAAGCTCTTAATAATAATATCGATTATTTAGTATTAGGGTCGTACAAAATAGTGAATATTAGAATTTGGGTTGTCCGAGCTCTCTAGCCTTGTGGTATTAGAGCGGACATCCGGAGGGGCCGGCAAGGTTCGAGCCTCCCAATTGTGTGTGTGCGTGTGATTTCAAAAAAAAAGAATATTAGAATTTGGGTTTGAAAATATAAAACGTTAGAGTACGTGAACGATGATTTTGATACCCATGTTTTTTTGTAAATTTTTGTGAGTTAAGCTATATCTAGCCCACCATAATCCACTCTAGCCCACCCCAGTTCAGATTCCTGGTTCCGCCCTTGTCGATATCCGAATAATAATGTTGGACAATTTCAAACCCAAATCCTCGTATCCACTAATATGTGAGACCCTATTACTAAACAATATTACGGAGTAGGGATCGACATTGGGCCGGGCCGGACCGCCCATGCACATAAAGTACGGGCTTGGGCCGGACATGGGTCGGATTTTTTGGCCCTAGAGAAATTTCGGGCCGGACCGGATCGGACTTAATTATTATCTATGAAGTCCAAGCCCGCCCACAAGGATCGAACTTTTTGGGCCAAGTCGGGCCGGACCGGGCTACCCTTTAAAAAAGCCCAAATGAACTTTATCATGGATGATTTCAGCTTAATTGTACTGAAATTTTAACTTTTCGCATCGGGCTTAGTCAGCCTTTTTCGGGCCGGGCTTGCACGGGTTTGTATCGGACGGGCCTCGGACGGACGGATGCTTAGCCCAAGCCATGCCCTATACTAATATGGATTGGGCCGAGCTACCCTAAAGGTCGGACTATATCGGGCTTTGGTCCATCGGGCCGGACGGACTTTTCGGCCGCCCATGGGCCTAATGATGATCCCTATTAGGGGGTTCATTCTCTTACTGGAGTAGGGCATTTTCTCAACAATCCTGCTATTTGGCTCGCGCGGTTGGGTGCAAAGCCGGTGCACCCGCACAGCCGAGAAGGTCTGAGCATTAGCGGGAGAGGGCGGAGGGGAGGCTGAGCATGTTGGGAAAGAAACGCGGAAACCTTTCCCCAAACCGGAGAGTACCTGCGAGAGAACCGAGCAATACAACGCACGAACCCAAAAATAGCCACACAAAAATAATCACGCAGACACAGAGAATTTTTGACGTGGAAACCCTTGCGGGAAAAACCACGGGACGATCGGAGTCCAACCCTGAGAAGTCTCCACTAATGGAATAGAAGAATTACACCCTCTACAAACTCCTCCCGATCCAAATCGGATCCCCACAACACTCAGAGATAAGAACAATGATTACAAGGCTACGAAGAGCGAGAACGACGAGTAGAGATTACCCGAAACACGATCTCCTTCGAAAACGACCTTCAATCCTCCGCCTTCTTCTCCGAAGTTGCAATGGCACTCTTGCCTCCTTCTCTCTCAA
Source organism: Iris pallida (assembly GCA_029216955.1). Taxonomy (NCBI): domain Eukaryota; kingdom Viridiplantae; phylum Streptophyta; class Magnoliopsida; order Asparagales; family Iridaceae; genus Iris; species Iris pallida. Next base: position 2,199,246 of record JANAVB010043017.1, read on the forward strand.
ACTTGTGTTACTTGCGATAATAAGTTAGGGTTGAGAAAACTCAATATATCTCCCTAATCCCGCAACCAACCTGGACCGTTGGATTAGATCCAATGATGAAAACTCATCCAAAAATCCGCTTCAGCCCCCGACGACACAGAGTTCGGCCAGAACTCTGTGTGGGGCAACCAGCACCTACTGGCCAAACCCTGGAACGGCCAGACCGAGTTCGGCCAGAACTCGGCCTGGGACCGAGTTCGGGCCGAACTCGGATCCCCTGCTTCCAGCAGCTCCAGCAGCAACAGCAGCAACTTCGTCGCCTACTTCCCGAGCTTCTCCGACATCGGACGGCGCTCGTCGCACTCAGGGGTCTTCTCCACATAGGTTGGAAATCCCACCCACTCCAACAAATCTCCCCCTTCACAACTATGGGGAGGATGTCGTCATCCCGACGACCTGCCTGCAGTACTCAAACTTCCCCCTTGGTAGAATCTTCGTGAACATATCAGCTCCGTTGTCATCTGTATGCACCTTCTCAAGCTCCGCGTCCTTCTTCTCAACCACATCGTGTATCCAATGATACCGAGTCTCGATGTGCTTGGACCGGCTATGAAACGTCTGATTCTTCACCAGGTGAATAGCACACTGACTGTCGCAAAGCAAAGTATACTGCTCTTGCTTCAGTCCCATTTCCTGCAGCAGCTTCTTCATCCACAAGAGCTCCTTGCAAGCCTCCGTCGCCATAATGTATTCCGCCTCCGTCGTCGACAAGGCAACACACTTCTGCAACCGCGACTGCCACGATACTGCTCCTCCCGCAAACATCATCACGTAGCCCGAAGTCGATCGCCTCGTGTCTACATCTCCAGCCATATCAGCGTCGGTATACCCAACCAGCTTCGGCTCGTCACCACCAAAGGAAAGTCTCCAACCGGCAGTGCCCTGAAGATATCGTAGAATCCACTTGACCGCACTCCAATGTACCCTTCCAGGATTTGAAAGATACCTGCTAACCGTACCAACTGCATGAGCAATATCTGGCCTCGTACACACCATAGCATACATCAGGCTTCCCACAGCTGAGGCATATGGAACCTGCTCCATATCTTCCTTTTCGTCTTCGGTAGATGGACACTGTTTCTCAGTGAGCTTAAAGTGAGCCGCGAGGGGGGAACTCACTTTCTTCGACCCGTCCATCCCGAAACGCTGAAGTACCCGGTGAATGTACTTCTTTTGGGACAAGTGTAGCAGCTTTGACTCTCTCTCTCGGCTGATCTCCATCCCAAGAATAGTCTTCGCTGCGCCCAAATCCTTCATAGAGAAGGCTGCGTCCAGTTGGCGCTTCAACTCCGCTATCCTAGTGGCATTCCGACCCACTAATAGCATATCATCAACATAGAGCAACAAAATGATGAAATCATCATCGACAAAATACCTCACAAATGCACAATGGTCTGACGTCGTCCGTGCATAACCATGCTCCCCCATAAACGACTCGAACTTCCTGTACCACTGCCTCGGAGCCTGCTTCAGACCATACAAGCTCTTCCTCAACCGGCAGACCAAATGTGACTTGCCCTTCTCACAGAATCCCTCCGGCTGCTCCATGTACAACTCCTCCTCAAGATCACCGTGGAGGAAGGTCGTCTTCACGTCCATCTGCTCGACCTCCAAGTCGAAACTGGTTGCTAATGCTAGCACCACCCGGATAGACGAATGCTTGACGACAGGCGAAAAGATCTCATCATAATCCACGCCTTTCCGCTGACCGTAGCCCTTGACTACCAGCCTCACTTTGTATCGAGGGCGAGTAGCATCTTCCGTCTACTTCACTCTGAACATCCATCGATTCTTCAAAGCCTTCTTGCCCTTTGGCAACCGCACCAGATCATAAGTGGAATTGGTGTGCAAGAAACTCATCTTCTCCTGCATAGCCACCATCCACTCCTGCCTGTGTTCGTCTTCCATAGCCTCTGCGAAACTTTCAGGCTCCCCCCCGTCAGTCAATAGCACATACTCATCCGGTGAGTATCTCGTAGATGGTCGACGATCCCAGTCACTCCTTCTCAGTGGAGCCACTGGTGCTGGCTGTATACCGACAGCCTCCTCCCCTTCAGGAACTACCTCTCCGGCATGCTCATCCTCCTGAGGGACACCCTGACCACCATCAGCAGGCTGATGATCAAGGTTGGGAGCAACTCCATGTACCGGCTCCCCCATAACTGGATCCTCTGCGATGTCCTCTGGAAACTGCTCGAAGCGAAATGACTCTAACTCAGGCAATTCCTCAGCCTCAGAAGGCGTCTCGGAATCCTGAGTGTTGGTCATGGTCTGATCCTCGACGAACATCACGTCCCTGCTTCTGTAGAGCTTTCCTTCCACTGGGTCGTAGAGTCTATAGCCAAACTCATCCCGACCGTAGCCGACAAAGACGCATCGCCTCGTCTTCGGCTCAAGTTTGGTCCTCTCGTCCTTCGGTACATGCACGAAGGCTTTACAACCAAACGCCCGCAGGTGATTGTATGACGGCTCTTTGCCGTACCATACTTTGTCAGGCACATCACCCTGCAAAGGAGCACTAGGAGACAAATTAATAATATAAGCAGCTGTGAGAAGAGCCTCACCCCATTAACTGCCCGGCAAGTTTGCTTCTGACAGCAAACACCGCACCCTCTCCATCAGTGTCCTGTTCATGCGCTCCGCTACACCATTGAGCTGAGGTGTCTTTGGCGGAGTCTTCTGGTGTCGTATCCCTTGCTCTCTGCAATACGCATCAAAGGGACCGATGTATTTACCGCCATTGTCGGACCGAACACACAACAACTTCTTGCCCGTCTCCCATTCAACAGAGGCCTGAAACTCCTTGAAAGTAGGCAGCACCTGATCCTTGATCTTTAAGGCATAGACCCAAACCTTCCTGGAACAGTCATCAATAAAAGTCACAAAGTAAGAAGCACCACCAAGAGATTTTACCTTCATAGGACCGCAGACATCCGAGTGAATCAACTCGAGCAACGCCGGCTTCCTCGAACTTGGGTGACTTTGGAAAGGCACCCTATTTTGCTTCCCAGCTAAACAGTGCGTGCATTTCTCCAACTTTGTAGACTTGAGCCCCGGAATCACTTTCCTGTTCACCAAGTAGCTCATCCCCTTCTCGCTGATATGGCCGAGCCGCCTGTGCCACAACTCGGTAGACGCATCACTGACTGCGTTCACCTCCTGTGCCCCCTCTGCGCTCCCCTCCATATAGTAGAGACCGAACTTCTTGCTTCCTCTGGCAATCACCAACGAACCTCTGGAAAGCTTCCACTGACTATTCCCGAAGAGACTGAAGAATCCCTCGTCATCCAACCTTCCAACCGACACCAGGTTGAAACGGATATCAGGGACATACGAACATCCTTGAGAACAAGAACCGCACCCGTCTTCGTTCTCAAATGTACATCTCCAACGGCAACCGCCTTCGACACATCTCCGTTGCCCATCTTCAACACGCCACAGTCGCCTGTCGTGTAAGTGACAAACAGTGCCCTATTGTGAGATACATGTGCTGAAGCCCCTGAGTCCACCAGCCAAGAATTGTCATCGCAGGCGAGGTTAGTAATGACCTCATCACCTACGACGATCACATCGCCTCCATGCACCGAGGCCGCCGCTGTAGTGTTCTCCTCTTGCTTTCCCTTGTCGCCCTTCTTCTCTCTCTTCCAAGCGAAACAATTCCGCTTGATATGGCCCTTCTTACCGCAATGGTAACACTATGAGTACTCGTAACGACCCTTGGACTTCTCCCTGCTCTTGTCTCTGCCACCACCTGGACCCCTGCTTTTGCCCCTTCCGCGGCTCTCTGAAACAAGTGCCTCTGAGTGGTGGGATGTGGATGAAGTGCCCTGAGAACGTCTCCGCATCTCTTCATTCAACATCCCGCTCTTGGCAAACTCCAGACTGACCACGCCCTCTGGAGCAGAAGCGATCATAGATACTCGTACGGTCTCCCACGAGTCTGGCAATGTACACAGCAGCCACAGTCCCTGAACTTCGTCGTCGAACTTGACTCCCATAGAAGATAGCTGGTCAACCACGCCCTGGAACTCACTCAAGTGATCCGAAATAGACGCCCTATCCTTGTACCGCAGACCCATCATCGTTCGGATCAGGAACAACTTGTTTACCCCGGTCTTCTTCGCATACAAGGATTCCAGCTTATCCCACAACGTCTTCGCGTGCTCAATATTGGCAACGTGGTTGTACACGTTCTCATCAACAAACTGCCGTATGTACCCACACACCTGTATGTGCTCGAACTTCTAGTCCTCCTCGGATTTATCACTGGGCCTCTCGGTTGCAAACACAGGTAGATGCAGCTTCTTGACGAACAGCAAATCCTTCATCTTGCTCCGCCAATAATGATAGTTTGTGCCGTTCAGATTCACCATGCGCACCGGCTTCGCGTCCATCTCTCCTCTCTGGTTCCTCTGTCAACTCCTGACACCCTTTGAACCCAAAGCTCTGATACCACTCTGTTGGGAAAGAAACGCGGAAACCTTTCCCCAAACCGGAGAGTACCTGCGAGAGGACCGAGCAATACAACGCACGAACCCAAAAATAGCCACACAAAAACAATCACGCAGACACAGAGAATTTTTGACGTGGAAACCCTTGCGGAAAAAAACCACGGGACGATCGGAGTCCAACCCTGAGAAGCCTCCACTAATGGAATAGAAGAATTACACCCTCTACAAACTCCTCCCGATCCAAATCGGATCCCCACAACACTCAGAGATAAGAACAATGATTACAAGGCTACGAAGAGCGAGAACGACGAGTAGAGATTACCCGAAACACGATCTCCTTCGAAAACGACCTTCAATCCTCCGCCTTCTTCTCCGAAGTTGCAATGGCACTCTTGCCTCCTTCTCTCTCAAACTTGTGTTACTTGCGATAATAAGTTAGGGTTGAGAAAACTCAATATATCTCCCTAATCCCGCAACCAACCTGGACCGTTGGATTAGATCCAATGATGAAAACTCATCCAGAAATCCGCTTCAGCCCCCGACGACACAGAGTTCGGCCAGAACTCTGTGTGGGGCAACCAGCACCTACTGGCCAAACCCTGGAACGGCCAGACCGAGTTCGGCCAGAACTCGGCCTGGGACCGAGTTCGGGCCGAACTCGGATCCCCTGCTTCCAGCAGCTCCAGCAGCAACAGCAGCAACTTCGTCGCCTACTTCCCGAGCTTCTCCGACATCGGACGGCGCTCGTCGCACTCCGGGGTCTTCTCCACATAGGTTGGGAACCCCACCCACTCCAACAGAGCAGACAGCGGAGGAGGAGGGACGGAGGCAGTAGGGTCAAGAGCCCACCAAGAACAAATGGTCAAGCCTTTAACCCAGGTCTTGCTTCATAATTAGACATTGGACTCATTTTCTAGCAAAAATGGCTTTAGCTATTCTCGAACCCTAGCCTCATCTATGTGAACTACATCTATTCAAGAAAACAAGGTAAATTTAATTTCATAATTGAAGTTTGTATGTAATAAATAAAATTATAACAGGGAGTTAACATATCTAAAGAGAAATGAAGAAATGAAAAGTCGACCTTAGAAAGAAAAATTAGAATTTATTAATATTAATTAATTCTCCTGTGGAAGAACTTGATTAATTACTGGATAGTCATATATCATGGTGAATCTCAACTACAATAATATGTAATAAAAGAATGTAAAAAAAAAAAAAAAAAAAAAAATCATTGAACGCTTTCTGCGACACTCTGCTGCTTCCTGACAAGCTCGAGTGCTTCCAACAAAACGGGCCTAAACCTGTCGATGTCGAGCTTCACCGTCTGGTTGTCCATGAACATCTCCCTGATGGCCATCCACCCGAGCTTGTGGTACTTGAAGGGGTCCTTGAACACCGCGTGGTCCCTCGCGTACACCTCCACCAGCGAGCTCTCCTCCTCCCTGATCTCGTACTGCAGGTAGTGGAGCCCGCTGTCCGCCGCCGGAACCCCGTAGTCGTACCGGGCCACCCACCCCAGCCCGCCCCACGGCACCACCTGCACCACCGTCGCGTTCGCCGGCAGGTACAGCAGGTTCGTCAGCCCCGCCCCGTGCACCCCCATCATCGCGTCGCACGAGTTCACCGTCGCGGCGAACCGGGCCACGTCGGTCCCCACGCCCGCCTCCGCGACCACCGCCTCGAACCCCGTCTCCCGCGCCAGCCGGACGATCTCGTCCACGTTCCTGAACGCCCGGGCGCGGGACCTGGATATGATCATCATCCTCGGCCTCTCCTTCGGGCCCCGCGGCCCGACGGCGTCCCGCGTCAGGTTGTAGGAGGCCCTGAGGAACCTAGTGAAGTCCGGCATCGCGTAGCCGCTCGGGGACGCCGAGGGGTCGATGCTCAGCTCCTTGCTGCACTTGAGCCCGACGACGACGCGGGAGAAGCACCGCACCTCGGCGTCCCTGTCGAAGTCGATGACCGGGTACTTGGTGAGCCTCCCGAGCACGCTCTGGTACTTGTTGAGCCACCAGGTGTTGATGTTGGCGACCAGGAACCGGACCTCGCCGTCGTATTGGCGGGAGGTCAGGAACAGGGGGATCAGTATGTCGCTGTAGTCGTGGAAGATGTTCCCGGCGTAGGCGCTCGTGGAGAAGACGATGGCGGGCGTGTCGGTGTGGTTGACGGTGCAGCGAGGAGGGGGCTCGTCGGCGGAGTCCCGTCTGACGTGCACCTCCCTGATGAAGCTCATCGCCGTGTCGTCTCCCTTGCGGGCGTAGGGCCTGATGCGGTACGACTCGTCGCTTCGCCCCGCGGCCGCCGCCGCCGACGTCGTCGAGACGAAGGTGACGGTGGAGGAGTTGCCGTGGATCCTGACGTCGCCGTCCATCTCGCAGAACTCCGACCTCGGCTGCGCGACGTCGCATAGCGGACTAGTACCGTTCCCGCCGTCGACGGAGTCCGTCTTGTCGTCGGCTTTGAGACCGGCTGAAACGGCGACCAGCGACGATTTTGGGGTCACTGCAAAAAATGCTACGAGAATGAATTATAATTATGCGTACGTAGTACTACTACAAAGTGCATGCATGCATGCATGCAAATGTTAACGGACGTATATGTAATTATAAGTTGAACTTACGGATACGAAGCGAGATATCATTGTTTGCTTTGGAGAGGACAAGGAAGAGCATCGACGCGAGGAAGCACGCGACCAGCATCAGGCCGACCTTCTGGTCCTGGAACTTGGTCAAGTTCTTCATGAGCTGCTGCTTATTTTTCTCCATCCCTAATCTTAATTTGCCAGAATTAGCTTGGGTGGGGGTGGGTGCTCTTTAATTGGTTTGTTGTGCGTACTACGAACTCACACATAAAGGAGGAAAGGAAAGATCATGTGTGATGTGATGATCAGGAGCATGTTCCTTAAGACGACTTACAGCAGGAATCTGAGTGGTTGGGAAGGTGCCATCTCCATTTCACTTTCCTTTGAATATTTTTCTTCAGTTTGTTGGTGGTGCATGGTGGCGTCTTTTAATTAAGTCCTTGATTTGGGATGGACATCACCATCAGTAGTAATTGAGGAGACTATAGTTAGATAGTTTAACAAGTAAACTATGGCTACAGCCCTAGCTAGTCACTATTCTGCTCATTGGTGTTGCAATCAGTTTTCTTTTCTTTTTTTCAGCTTTTGTCCCTGTAATTGTAATCGGTATTTTTTTTGTCACTTTTAACTGTTAGAAAAGTTGCAGGTATATATAATTACGGTTAAAAGTGACAAAAAATAATCCGTTTTTTTAAGGTTATTTATAATGGCACATCATATTTTGATTAGGCCTATTCCATTTCTAAGTTTGATTTATTTACAAGTTTATCATTGAAAAAATTACTCAGGACTATCCCACTTCTAGGTTCATTTTTTTACAAGGACTGTCAGGAATTCTGGTAGTCTTACATACAGTTCCAGGAATTCTGGTAGTCCTACATACAGTCAGGATTGCCAAAAAACTGGACAGTCCTTTATTTTCACTTGCTGTGAATTAAGACTGCCACTATTTCTGACGGTCCTATCAGTTTGTAGTACTGCCAGAAAATTGAACATTGATCCTAGTCAACGCTGGTTTGGGTGTCATCGGTCTTGAGTAGAAGAGGAAGATGGTGGAGGAGAAGAGGAAGATGGTGGACAAGAAGAAGATGAGAAGTTGTTGCTTAGGGATGGAGGAAATTGTGGAGGAGAAGAGGAAGAAGAAGAGGAGAGGAATTAGGGGTTTGGAAGAGAGAATGAAATTTGAAAATGAAACAAAAAATTTGGGTCTGGGGGAGTTGGGTTTGGGACAACCCTATGATCAAAAAAATGGACTGTCCTGAATAAATTTTTTTCAAAACATGGGCTAGTCCCAATCCAGACTAGTCCTGATTAAAAATTGATGTGCCCTTATAAATAACTTTTTTTAACTGATAAGAAATTTTTTTTTTAACTCCCATCATTATGGAAGAAAATAATCTCCACTTTGCTGTGGAATCGAATCTATTCAACCATGATGCAATATATATATATATATATATATATATATATATATATATATATATATATATATAATGTCAACCCTAAATCTTCTGTTTACTATTAAAACTATACCAATTTTTTAAAACTTGGTATAAAATTCTTTTTTATTCTTAAAAGTCCGGTACAGGTCCAAATTTTCTGCTCACAAATATTCCAAATATTTTTAGACAATTTTTCTGTACTACTTGCACCCACAAAGTATTCAACACATATTCAAATAGTTAGATGACTATTATGTATTTTACTAACAACTATAACCTTGTGGATGATATTAAACACTCCACCGAAAGAATTTTAAACATACGATCTTGCCACCATGTATGTTTGATGTATTTTTATAGTATTAACAGAAAATGTATCCAAAGTATGAATGAGTGATTAATTTATTACATTGTTATTATTATAATATCTTAGAAGAGAATTTAGCAAATAATCCTCCGTAAGCATATAATTAGCTGCATGCAAATTCTAGACAAACTTTTCTCAATTTTATCAAGTCTATTTCTCACCTTTTTGTAACTTTAGACATATGATGCTTCTTGGCGAATAGTAAATAAAGTTTTTTTTTTTCATCCCAAGGAGATATATACAATTTTTTTTAGTGCCATTTCCGATCTTCATAGACCTTTTAGTGTGTATCTTTACATTTCAAATTTTAAAGTTAATATGAATTATCTCCAGCTCGAAAAGAATTTGCATCTGCCCCCCTGATTATGTGTACGTAATCATTCTCATAGGTTCTATGCAATTTATTCTTGCACAAAAATTATGCACCCCAACAAGTGTAAGTGACACGTCAAATAATTAGGGTCGTCAGTCTTCATCAATTATTTTCATTGCAACTGTGCTAATTAGAAGCAATTCATGACACGTTAAATAAAAGTCTCCTATCCTCGCTAGCAAAGAAGAAAACAGAAGTTCAAAGGAAGACAATATGAAATTGTTTAGCCACATGAGGCGAAGTAGTTGGTCGCTTGGAAGAGACTCGTCTCCAATTTTGAATCTAATAAAATACCTACAAATACCCAACTCACATGCATGATACTAACGTAATCACACACACACACACACACACACACACATATATCTATCTTGAGCTAGGCGCACCGGCACTTGGGGCATCGGACGGAGTTCGAGCCCCCACGGGGACGGCTTGGTGGTTCGCCCACGGCCCCCGGGCCAAGCGGTGGCTGGGTGTCTTTGACACGGCCGTTTGGTTTATAAAAAAATAAAAAAAAAAAAAAAAAAAATATATATATATATATATATATATATATATATATATATAAAATTCGCATATGAGTTGCTTCCTAAGTGAAGACATGCAACTACGTGCTAAAAGAAATCAATCAATTAGACGTGCAGTTAGGGGGATTAACATCATGACAAGCCTGAAATTACGCTAACATAAGATGTTTTAATTATAATTAGATTAGAATACATTGCAATACACTAGACAACACGTTAGGAAGTATATTCAAGCTAGGTCCACATGATCATGCATGATAATTATTGTCGATTGTTCAAAGAGGAACAGTAGCCACCCACTTAATCGTGACAGCCTCAACCCACCACCTAATCACGTAGGAGCTACTTAATCATTGAGCATGCACAGGGACTAATTATATACATAATTAAGCTTCCTTCTCAAGTGCCTAACAAGTAGTAGTGAGAGTAGTGGACTCGAACGTGGAAGAAAGAAGCCTCGGAAACTAGTGGTTGTTGGCACTTGGAGAGGGATGTAGAAAGCTTTGAATCATAAAATTCTCCTTTGGTTATTAATTAACCATGCATGGCAAGTTGATTGTTGAAGATGAGATAGCAATTGAAAGCCCACTAGTTACTAATATTTTTGAACTTTATTTTGCAATCAATTCTTAAGTTGGTACAGGACAATGACAACGACGCCCATGGATGGATTATAAATTTATAATGGGTTAAGGGATGTCCCTTTTTACAAAAGAGGGACGCCGATTGATGAGACGTTGATCATACAAAAGTCTTTGTTGTATTTTCAAGTGTTGTAAAAACCGGTAGTTTAACCGGATTTAATCGATTTATGCCAAAAATCGATCCGGTCCGACTAAAATCCGATCTTTTAAAGAACTAGCGTTTTTTTTTCTTTCCAAAATCGGGGTTCAACCGGTGAATCAGCCGAACCAATTCACAATTGAACCGGCCAATTTTGATTATTTTTTTTATAATTTTTTTTAAAAAAATAATCATGTGAAATTTGGACCATTTGATTCTTGGTTTGTTTTTGATAGGCCTTATAGTTGTAATATTAAACCAAATCAATATACTAAGAACCAAACTAAACCAAACCAAGAAGTAAATATGGATATCTTACTTATTTGAACTAAACCAAACCCAATCTATTTGAACTCCGGTTTAACTTGGTCCGATCTAAATAAAAAAAAATCGTTCGATCATCGGTCCGATTTTTAAAAAAACTTGGTATTTTCTAGCTACCTTATTGTTTCAGTATGATTTATTTTTAGATGCTTTATATAATGTGTACGATGTAGATAGTAGAAAAATTGCACTCAAAAAGTTTTGGTACACTAATGAAGATTTTAACATTGTTAAATTGTTCCAATAACTCTAAATGTTGTAAACATGCAAATGAGTGGCGATAGATAAATTTTTATCTCAAGCAACAGAATAATATCGATGAGAAAATATCAATGGACTACCGACGAAAATATACGTTGTGGGAGATAAATTTGTATCCTCAGTGACCGACAAAATATCCATGGACGATCGATAAAATATATGTTGCTGGAGATTAATCTTTCGTTGCTGGAGATAAATCTTTTATCTCTTACCGATGGATCAACGACGACCACCTTCATCTCTGAAAGTAAATTTCATGTTCTTTATCCCCACCAGCAAAACCATCCGTCACTGAGACGTTGCTATTTATATGAAAATCTGGTCGTTGTTTGTCATTGTTTCTATTGCTACTTAGGTATCGTCACTAATATATCGCTAAATCGTTACTAACATGTTTGTCGTAACTAGTTCGTCGCTAGCTAGTTCATTGAATGATCGACAATTTGTGACATTGTTTAGTAACAGTTTATTTATCGACGGAAATTGGTTGCCATTTACCTATGGAAATTGTTTGTCAATTTTTCGTCGCTATTACTGTTTAGCGATGAATTCTTTAATACTTTTCAACAGATACTGTCATCCATAGTTTGTTGTAATTTTCTAGTGTTATACACCGAATTTGGGAACATAATAAGTGATTATCAAGTCCTTTTACAAGCTTTTGAGGACATCTCAATAGAAGATGTCAAACATGAGGATATATATAACGTAGCTGCTAATAACTAGCTCTCCACAACTTTCTTACAACTCCTCTCTTCTCTCTCTCGTGCTAACATGGGTTGTACCAGTTCCCACTTTTCCGCCACTCAGTAAAGCTTACAACCAATAATAGTTGTAAGCATAGCATTACCCTTGGAGATTTTATTAGACAAGAATGCTTTGAACATATGTAATCCAATTCTCATTGCTTGAAGTAAAATTATCTTATTCTTTTCAAAAATGCTATTTGGCTCCCAAAATATTTGGGTGATAGCATCTTCCATTATGTGACATATGACATAGTTGTTGACATGACAGGTGACATAGCAAAATTTAACATTAAAATTAATTTTAAATTAACATTAAGATTAACCTTAACATTAAAATTAACATTAATATTAAAATTAACATTAATATTAACATTAAAAATATTATTAATATTATCATTAATATGAACATTAACATTAATATTAATATGAATGTTAACATTAATATTAACATTAACATTAACATTAACATTAACATTAACATTAAAAAATTGGGTAATTAATTTTTTGGTTAAAATTTGCCATGTCAGCTGTTATGTCAGCTGCCATGTCAGATGCCACATAATGGAAGATGTCATCACCCAAATATTTTGGGAGCCAAATAACATAATTGTATTCTTTTTCCCCCTAAAATAAAGGTACATTGTGCACATTATTACATGTCTATATATACTACTATATATCAAGATAACTAAAATAAGTTTTTTTAGATAAATATATATCAAAATTAATCTAAAAAATGAAGTGTAGGAGATCAAATGTATACCTCCATTTTCCTAACAAAAATAAAAAAGAGAGTTCCAAAACCAATGCATGCACCCATGCCTCAATTGTTCTTCTTACTACGAAGCATCTTCATGGCCTTGACCAGAACGGGCCTGAACCTCCTGACGTCGAGCCTCACGCTCTGCTTCACCAGGAACACCTCCCTCATGGCGTCCCACCCGCGCCTGTGCAGCGACGACGGGTCCGCGAACACGGGGTCGTCCCTCGAGTACGTCTCCGAGAGCGTGCTCTCCTCCGGAGCGATCCGATACTCCAGGTACCTCAGCTTCATGGCCCTCGGCGGCCTCTCGAAGTAGTTGGTGGCGATCCAGTCCAAGTTCCCCCACGGGACCACCTGTATCAGCACCGCGCCCGGCGGCAGGAACACGAAGTTCGTCAGCCCCGCCCCGTGCACCCCCACCATCGCGTCGCACGAGTTCGCCAGCCCCGCGAACCGCGACACGTCGTGCCCCGCCTCCGCCACCTCCACCTCGAACCCGGCCCTCCCGGCCGCCGCCGCTATCTCGCCGATGTTCGTGAACCTGCGGGTCCGGCCCCTCGCCACCACCAGCAGCCTGGGCTTCCTCCGCGGGTGCTTCGCCGCCAGCCTCACCGGACTCTCCCTGGGGAGCGAGTAGGCCTTCCTCAGCATCCTCCCGAAGTCCGCCATCGAGCACCCGTTCTTCGAACGGGAGGCGTCGATCAGCAGGTCGCCGTCGCTGTCGAGGCCGACCGCCGCGCGCGGGAAGCAGCGGACCGCGTCGTCGCTGTCGAGGTCGACGAGCTGGTAGTTCGAGAGCTGATTGAAGATGGGGGAGTACTTGTCGGTCCACCACCGGCGGTGGTTCGTCACGAGGAACTGCACTTCCCCTCTGAAATGGTAGGAAGTCTGGAAGAGGGGGACGAACACGTCGCTCATGTCGTGGAAGAAGTTGCCGGTGTAGCCCGTGACCGAGAACACGACTGCGGGGACGCTGTGGTTGACGGTGCAGCGAGGAGGAGCGTCGCCGCTCGACGGCCTCACCGACAGCTCCCTGACGCTGGCCATCGCGGCGGCGTCCGCCTTGCGAGCGTACGGCTTGATCCTCCACGTTTCGTTGGCCGACGAGCTCACGAATACTACCGAGCCGGACTTCCCGTGGATTCTGACGTCTCCCTCCATTTCACACCGGTCGGATCGCCGGTACCGACTGGTGTCGCACGTAATTTTCGTGTCCTCCGGCTTCACATCGTCGACGTTGACACCTGCACGTAAGATTGAGTGTCAAATTTTTTTTATGTTAATTTGGTTGCCTATACACGAATTCATGGCAAGTGGCCAATTTAATTATAAATTATTCGCTCGATCAATTACCAGATTGATTTGAATTGCTCGTAACAGCACTCGAATCAGTAGTTATGATGGTAGCAGTCGAGTTCTGGGGAGCCGTAGTTTCATTGTACGTTTGCGACGCCTCGTCTATTATTGAGTTTATGCCTTCTAATTGGATAGTATTGTTTTCTGCAATAGGCACAAGAAAGCAATATGAATGATAGAAAATGATATTTTGTCCGCATCACATAATAGCCACCCATTGACCCTTTGCTAAGACTAGGCCCGCCCCATTAAAATCTGGGCCCTCCTCCAATAGAAGGCCGCCACGTGGCACAGATCAGTGATGATCACGTCCGTTCTACAGGGCATATATATAGGATTAAAAAAACCTTGCACATCTATGCGAAAAGTTATCTTAGAAAAATAAAAGGCTAAATTGCAGATACTAATGCCCTTCAAAAGTAAAGTTTATTGCTTAGATTAGAACCCTATAACTTTTTTTTTTCAAACTTTTATAAATGGTCACCAACTGAGTACTGTAAAGAATCCATTCTAGTTGACTAGGGTTGGTGATTTTCTTAATTTAGTAAAATTATGGATACTAAATTATTCTATAAAGTTTATACATAAAGTAAGTGAAATTTAGTGTTTGGTTAGTGTTTAAGATAAATAAGAGATGCAGGACTGATTGTTGGGACCGTAAATGAAAATACATACAACATTTGTTGTAATATTTAGGCATTTTTTGGTATTTTTGTTGTTGTACAATGCACATAATTTTCATTTGTTACATGACTTTTATACCTGACTGATCCGAGCTGCCTGGAACTTTAATCTGAGCCAAGTCTGTTTTGGAAGCAGTCTGGTTCCCCTCTATGTTCTTCTCTGTGACAAGGAAGGAAGAAGTTATATATGGAATAAATGGAGCACCTACAACAAGTGTTGCTATAAATAACCTAATTCCACTGTTTTTGTACTGTAGGTCACAATTAACAATAATTGCAGCCTTAAGTCATCAACAAGTGTTGCATTTTACCAACTATTTTCCTGTCACATGCTGCGTGCAATATTATATGCATGCCACACTGTTGTTGCAAATACGTACGCTAGCTCAAAGTCTACTTGATCACTATGAAATTAAAAATATCAGTGTACTAACTCAGATTCTTCATGCTACCCATATGAAGACGAATTAGCATTGCAAAAATTAAGATAATGACTCAAATCATTTTCAGTTACATAAATATCTCTTTTAAAATATTAGACAAATAGTAGCACCTATCTCAACTTTTCTTTAGAGAACAACACAAACAGAATAATTAATTAAGAATAATACTATTTGAACCTTCAAATTATACTTCCAAACCGTCCCCCCTTACGTGGCAGCTGACATGATATGCAGCTGATGTGACAAATTTTAAAATTAAAATTAACATTAAAATTAATGTTAACATTAATATTAAAATTAATATTATCCTTAAATTAACAAAAATATTAATATTAACATTAACATTAAATTAATATGGATAAAATTGGGTAATTAATTTTTTTGAGTTAAAATTTGCTATGTCATCGGTCATGTCAAATGACACATAATATTATTTAATATGCCACATCAGCTGTCACATAAGGAAAGATGTATTGGAGGGACAATTTGGAGGTACGAATAGCATTACTCATTAATTAAATGTACTAACAATCATCAATAAGACCCATAGAAGAGTTTAGCTGTAGTACATATATATTTTTTCTAGAAATAATGATAAAAAGAATAATTAATATGGTTAATAAACATAATGCTAGCCAATTATAGCGAGCAATTAGTAATCGAAACGAAGCAATTATCGAGTAGAAATATTTGGCTTACCTATACGTAATTGAGTGTTAGTACTCTTAACAACACTTTGTTCGAATGAATGGTCGTCTGAAGCTTCTGACGTTGAACTTCCATTCGTCTTGACGGAGCCACCCAGCTCGTCACAAAGCTCTCGTCTCCGTGTCGATTCATCGCATCTTGGCTTTCTCTCATCATCAGTTACGTTGCGGTTCTGTACTTCTTTTTTGGATAAATTCAAACGTAATTGGCATTAGCATTAGTATATCAGGAAAATCATACAAATATATGTATATAATTAAGCTAACTGTACATATATATACCTAAGTTCAGAGAGCTCTTCATGTAGTCATTAATTATTGCGGGACTAGTAGTTGGAGCTCCATTTGTCGACGTCGAGTTCAAGTTCACTGCAGAAATCAATACAATTATGGGTTATATATATAGATTCATCATTGGCGACGACGAACGTCGACTAGAAGTTGAAGTTTACCATTAGGTAGTGGAAGCGAGTAGTATATAGACGGAGATAGGTAGGTCAGCGAGAGAAGGAAGCCCGCGAGCAGCCCCAATCCGACCTTGCGGTGTTCGAAGTGGCCGCTGACAGTCTTCACAAGCGTCTTGTACGTCATCCTTCGGTAGGGATTGCTAGTTTCTGCTCTCGATGATATTCTACTACGGAAGGAAGAGTGTCATTGTTCTCATGAAAAGAGAGAGAGAGAGAGAGAGAGAGAGAGAGAGAGAGAGAGAGAGAGAGAGAGCTACAAGGAGTGTTGTGAGAGGGATGCACATACACACACAAACTCTCTTTATTCACACTTTAACGAGCGAGGGGTGTGGAAATGTGGTGTGATGTAGTTTTCAATAGGAATGGGGGAGTGTAGCTAGCTCTAGTTGATTGACAATTGGAACTAGCTTGGCCAACTTTGATTTGTTCTTTCTTGCATGGCCCCATATTTCTTGCCATGCATGTTTGAAAGGGATCATGCACTTGCCAAATAGTTTTGAATTCAATTTCTACCAACTTTGTTGTTGTAATGGGAAGCCTTCAACAAACAACCCCTCTTAGAGCATCTCCAACCCTATTGTCTTCTTAAGTGTTGTGAGTCTTAGGTGGCTCCTATGTGGCATGAGCCACAAGACAATGTCTTGTTTATGTGGCAAAATTATATCTCAAAAGACAATGAGATAGAAAAACTCTCTCCAATGCAAAAGTATTGAGGAGACAATAAAAATTATTTTTTCCAACTTCCAAGACAACTTTTAAGACAACTACTCATGTTCTTTCTTTTTTCTAATATTTTTTTATTCATAATTGATGACATGGAAGAGAAGACATTGTCAAGTGCATTGTCTAGAACAAGACAATCAACTTCACAATGTCTTCTTTAATTTTTGCCACATAAGCTTCACAATTGACTTGACAATTGCATTGGAGAAGAACTTTTGAATAAAATTTTGTCATTCCTATGTGGCAACAACTTTTTTCCAAAGTCACAATAGGGTTGGAGATGCTCTCACAATAGTGTTGGAGATGCTCTAATGGCACAAGCTCAAGTATTCCTCTCCTCACATGGAGAGAGGCTTGCTTTGCTTTGCTTTGCTTAGAGCATCTCCAACCCTATTGTCTTGTTTTGTGTTGTGAATCCTATGTGGCATGAGGGACAAGACAATGTCTTGTATAGGTGGCAAAGTTATATTCACAAATGACAATGGGTTTAAAAAGTCATCTCCAATGCAAAAGTATTGAGAAGACAATACAAATAATTTTTTACAACTTCCAAGACAACTTTTACTCTTCTACTTCTTTTTTATAAATATTTTTATTCACAAATGATGATGTGGACATAAAGACATTGTGAAGTGCATTGTCTAGATCTAGACAACCAACTTCACATTGTCTTTGCCATGTCATTGCCATGTCAACTCCACACTTTATTTCACATTTGCATTGGAGAAGTACTTTTGGAAAAAATGGTTGTCATTCCTATGTGGCAACCATTTTTTTCAAACTCACAATAGGGTTGGAGATGCTCTTAGCTAGCTTTTGTGGTTTGGTTAAGCATGCATGCTCCAGTACCACGTGTTAGCTAAGCTTGGCAGAGGCTCAATGCATTTTGTTAAAAGAAAAAAAAACTTTTTTTGACCGCCAAAAATAATCTCCGGGATGTCCGCACCCCACTGCTCCCTTGTCTCCGCAACCTGCCCTCTTTAGGCCTCCTTTGGTTCACGGTATGGAAGGGAAATTTAATCAATTCTTTGATATTTCCTTCCTTTGGGAATAATTTACATTGATTTTTCTTTTGGATGTTTGAAAATATTAGAAAATTTAGAAAGGAAAGTAAATAGTTATAAGGTGGAAAAGTGAATTATTTTTCTTCCTAATTTTTCTTCCATTGGAAATCGGAGAATAGCCAATGGATGTCATGATAGGAGATCAAAATCAATTAGAAAAACACCAGTGAGGTGTGCCCTTTAATTGTCTTTGTTTTTTTTTTCCAGCACATGTCCTTTAATTGTCATTCGGTAAGACTAGAATCGAAATTTTGTGTCAAACTAGACACGTTGCAGGAACTCACCATATGCAGTTATTTTTGTCATTCTTCCGTCGTAGATCAAGATATTTTTGTCATTTATACCGTCATATTTTTTTTTCAAAAATAAGTAAATAAGGTTGGGCTTGATATTGCTTATTTTTTGACATTTTATTTTAGTTTTTATGTTCCAAAAGTATTTCAAAGTTGTTCGGTACTATTTTTTTTACAAGTAAGTTTTATCACGTTCGTGTTCCACAAAACTAAAAACCATTACCAAATGTGATATCGTACAAGTATAAATTGTACTTGTACAAGTCAAT
Organism: Iris pallida; assembly: GCA_029216955.1. Taxonomy (NCBI): domain Eukaryota; kingdom Viridiplantae; phylum Streptophyta; class Magnoliopsida; order Asparagales; family Iridaceae; genus Iris; species Iris pallida. The sequence goes on from JANAVB010043017.1 coordinate 2,217,914, forward strand.
AACAAACACAATCGACACATAATCTAAGAAATAAGTCGTTCAAGAAAAAATAAGCAGAAAATTGATACACAAAAGATATATAAAAACGATTCTCTTTATTGACAATTTGTAGCAGAATTACAATGACTCTTAGGCTAAAAAGAACAACTTGACTACAACAATAAATATTATTACGAACAACGAACAATGATACATGGCTAACAACTCGTGAAACTATAACAATCAACAATGTTCAACATATTATGCACCTTATAAACAAAAATAATATCTTCCAGAAGAAAATTTTCAAATTGTCGAACGAACTCCAACACCTCCGAACCTTCAAGCGACTCCTTGCGCATGTAGAGGAGGGGCACCTTGAGGAATGCATTGGTGAGTGGTCTCAATCCTACTCACTTAAACCAACACAATAATTATGTGATAACAGGTAAAATTATTAAGTGATCTTTCTACTTTCTCTAAGTTAACAATTTCTTAAACATGTATATATAAAAACATAAATGTGTCATTTGACACAATGGGTATTATCCAAGGTCACCATCCTTTCCTGCAAAAACAATAATTTATATTCATAATATATAAATGTGTTATAAGTCCGTCTCTAGCGTTCATAATATATAAATATATATGTTATAAATTTGTCTCTGCATAATAATTAGCGTTTATAATATATAAATATATATTAAGTCCTCCCTAAATAACAAAGGTTAGAGTTCAAAATATATAAATGTTAAGAGTCCGTCCATGTATCAATTGTTAGACATGCAAGATAGTTGTCATTAGCATGCAACATAACTATATGACGATTATTGGTGAATCCAACCCCATAAAGCACTATACATGGTATTGCGATGTGTCCTTCCAATATTTTCTGTCCCTCGAATTAATATCGTTTGAGAAAAGTTAAACCTCGTGCACAAGTTGTCCATGATCATGCATGCATATGCAACTTAGCTATTAAAATATACATGCAAAAACAGAAATAAAGCGATGTAATTCTCTATTAGTACAACAGTTTATTCTCGCGATAATATTAATTTTTATTCAGTGTTATTCCGATTGGCGACCCATTGGTCCCAAGTCATTCCAACTATTCTGTGGTATCAAACCACATCCATACCGCTTTCTAATCCAGAGATTTTCAAACTAGCAACTCAACGGTCTCAAACATTTTTTTTTCACAATTCTATTACTTCGTAACAACAATACATGATATTTTGGCATCTAAAAAAAATAATATTTTATATTTCTATATAGCAAATTAACAACAATAAGTTATTCTATTTTATATTGGTTCTTTTACTTTAACATTAAAAATCTTATGGAATATAGCAGTAAAGACTAAGACGAGTCCTTAATTTTTATTAAAGTGTGAAGGTAAAGAAAAGAATGGTCAAAACCACACCCTTTGACGAATTATTTTTCCGTCCCGATCATATAGATTTCTGACTGATTCCTCTGCATGAATCCAAGTCCAACTAGACCATTCGTGAGCCAACGAATCAGCACAATGCACCACAAGAAACAAGAGACTACATGTTCTATTTTGGGCTGCTTAATTACAAGCTGATTGAAAAACAACTGCTGTCAGTTTTTGAAAAGCAATTGCAATACTAAACCATGCCTAAGCCGAATATATAGAATTTTTTACGACAAGATTAATGACAAGATATAGTGTTATCCATGATTCATTAAATTAAGGATAACATTATAGGGCGGGCGGGCTTTGTCTTACACTGTGATGTATCCTTGGGGGCTTCAGCCCATTGATATTAATTAGGGTTGCTAGTGGTTGGATTTTAATTATACTTGTTATATGGTCGCTCTGCGAGTGGTCTTTGGTTATACAGGGAACTGGTGTTCCAACCATATCCTTCCTCTATAACATGTGGACCCCAAAGATAAAATCAACAAAAAGACTCGCATGTCATAGAAGGAGGACATGGTTGGAACAATGGATCAGGGACAGCTGATCCGGACTCGTTATACAGAAGATTGTTTTAATTGTTGTTTATTTCTTGGGGAGTACATTAATTTATGTTTTGTCATTAGTTACAGAACTAATGGGAACCCACTTTTCTTTCAGAAAATGAATTAACATCGCCATCGACTCAGATTGCTGTGACATATTTCAAGCCTTAAATGAAGCCTTACGAAATAAAATGACTATCTTATAATAATTAATTATAAATGCTACTTATTCGATTCTAATTGCGACAAGCTTTTGAGTAACCAAAAGTTTGATGCGACTCTCCCTTTGCACTCCATCTGTCTAAAGTGTATTAATTAAGTTAGCATTCCTGTTAATTTCAAGAGAAGATAATTAATTAATTAAAAAGGGGTTCTAATACATTTAATAGTTTATGGTTTCAAATCATTAAGCTTAATTGAAACTGATTGTTTGAGATTCTTCTTAGGTGGGTCACTCTTCCTTGAATTATTGACCGGAGAAACATCGCTTTAGCCCCACGACGTTAGAACATGTATTTTTAGTCAGAGATTGAAGCATGACTCTCGATTTTATTTTCTCCCGTCAAAGTTGACTAACTGAAAAAAAATTCACTTAATATAGTACTTTGCAAGATTTTGCTCATTGTATACGTAACTTGGAATTTTCATACTAGTAATATATAATGATAGTAAAATTTAGGACCAATATATAGTGATAGTAGAATTTAGGACCAATATGACTAACTAATGCAACTTTATGTCAAAAACTATTGTTAGCCAGTTTGTTTTCTCCCGTCAAAGTTGACTAACTGAAAAAAAATTCACTTAATATAGTACTTTGCAAAATTTTGCTCATTGTATACGTAACTTGGAATTTTCATACTAGCAGCATATGTAGTGATAGTAGAATTTAGGACCAATATGACTAACTAATGCAACTTTTTATGTCAAGAACTATTGTTAGCTAGCCAGTTTGTTTGTATTGGAATAATATAGATATACAATCCTCCAATAATCGTCATAGTGCAACTAAGAATCGAATAGTCAACTCTAAAATCTTGAAATAAACTTCAATTGTCAAGTCTTATGAGTAGTTGGATCATAGTTTTGTATCAACTTGATTGAATCATCAATTAATAATGCAAGGATTGTCTTCCTTACCAAGATCCATGATCATGAGATGCAACCAAGCATGATGAAGCCACTTGTTGGCCAAAGTCATATACTAACATCCATGATCATTGCTACATCCAGCTTCTATATTTCCCTTTAATTAGTTGTTAAATCTGAAGGTTGTTAGCATATCACAGCACAAATATGTCCTCTCTTTTAAAATTTAGACACGTCTTTATTCTTTAATTACCACCTTGTGCGGCAGAAGAAGCTTCTCTACTAAAATCCAACTCCTAATGATTCTAACTGCTCCTCATGAGAATAATGTTTCTCTCAAGATTAATTTATAGGCTCAATAGTATAAAAACAACTTAAACTCTTATATATATATATATATATATATATATATATATATATAAAAGGGAGGAATGGTGCCACCTCACGGGAGGGTGTCTACTTGTCACCCCCCATGCTATCATCATGCACATGGATGCATGATGATAGCATGTGGGGGGTGACAAGTAGACACCCTCCATAGGGTGGCACCTCACCTCCCTCATCCTCTATATATAGAGAATAAGGGAGGAAGGGTGCCACCTCACGGGAGGGTGTCTACTTGTCACCCCCCCATGCTATCATCATGCACATGGATGCATGATGATAGCATGTGGGGGGTGACAAGTAGACACCCTCCATAGGGTGGCACCTCACCTCCCTCATCCTCTATATATAGAGAATAAGGGAGGAAGGGTGCCACCTCACGGGAGGGTGTCTACTTGTCACCCCCCATGCTATCATCATGCACATGGATGCATGATGATAGCATGTGGGGGATGATAAGTAGACACCCTCCATAGGGTGGCACCTCACCTCCCTCATCCTCTATATATATATATATATATATATATATATATATATATATATAATGTTGCCATTGGTATTTTATTGAAATCACGGATTCCAGGTTGCGCGTAAAATAAATTCTAATTTAACAGTGGAATTTTTATTGCTTGGAGAGGAAACATGCTAACTACTTGAGTTTGTCAGTTTCATGGAGATCTAACTCTGTAATTTCGGACTCGTATGTCTTCAAAGTAATATATATGGGTATTTACTTGGCATTGGTGACTTTGTTGAATTATGTATCATGACCACACTGAGCCATGCAAGACTTCGGACTTGGATAGCTAGGTTGAACTTGAATATATCTATCCGCTTAACTCAAAAAGAAAGAAAGAAAGTAGATCATGAATATAAGGGACTGATGATCGATGGAGAATGGCTACAACAAATATGAGTTGTGAACTCTATAGTTTGTTCATTAGTTCCCTGGCTTATTCAACAATAATGCAAACTGATCAATCAATATGTCAAATTAGAAAGTGGTGATTACATGCACGAATACCTAGCTACAAGTGAACATGGCATGGTAACATGCCTCCTAATTATTTTACATATTCACTTTCTTAGCTGATGTGTCGATTAGTTATGTTTAGGCCACATGGTATCTTGCAAATGACTGAGATTTGCAAGAATATCTCTCTCTCTCTCTCTCTCTCTCTCTCTCTCTCTCTCTCATGGGAGAATCTCACTGTGCACACAAAACACAGACATACCCACACTATTAAATATTAATGCCTGGCATAAAAACCTGATGGGAGCAGATATCAACGATTGGAGGATATAAGATCCATGAACTACGGGTGTAAGTACAAATTACTAGTGAAACAACTCCGATCCGGTCGGATTTGGTAGTGTTGTTGTTTTAAATACAAAAAAAGAGCTACTTAGCAATTTTTTTTTTTTTTTAGAAATTTTGAGTGGCACCCCACTTTTGTTTCATATTTACAGTGCACCCCACAAGTTTACAACAATGTAAGGTACCCTCCACTTTTTACGTTTTTCGTCCAATATGGACGGTCAACTGGGTCGACCCAAATTTTTTGACAAAAATACTCCCGAACTGTTGTCTTTTTCACCGTATCTCTCGCCCTCCCCTCCCCGACCTCGCCGCCCCCCCCCCCCCCCCCCCCCCCCTCCCCTCACCGACCTCGCCGCCCCCGTCCCCGACCTCCCCGACCTTGCTGCCCTCCCTCCCCGACCTCGCTGCCCCCCTCCCCGACCTTGCTGCCCCCCCTCCCCGATCTCGCCGACCTCTCCGCCCCCTCTCTCCGACGTCGCCGCCGCCCCCATCCGCCCCCCCCCCCCCCCCCCTCCCCCTCCCCGACCTCGCCGACCCCCTCCCCAGTAGAACTCGAGGCCGCCGGCGAACGAAGCGGAGGGCGGACGAAGTGGAGGAGCGCGGCGGAGGACTCCGGGGACCCGTGGGGACACGCGGCGAACGAAGCCGAGGGTGCCGACGTGGATGAAGTCGTGGGAGAGGCGGACGCCGACCGCGCGCGCGAAGTCGCGCAGGTTCTCGGCGAGGTCGGGGAGGGGGGGCGACGCTAGGGCCCGGCGAGGTCGGGGAGGGGGGACGGCGAGGTCGGGGAGGGGGTCGGGGAGGGGGCGACGCTAGGGCCCGGCGAGGTCGGGGAGGGGGGACAGCGGAGGCACGCCGACGGCGGGGAGGGGACAGACACTGAAAACAAAGGGGGATACGGGAAAGAAGACAGGGGTATTTTGGTCAAAAAAATGGTCAAAGGGGTTGACCGTAAGTTGGGGACGAAAACCGTCAAAAGTGGAGGGTACCTTACATTGTTGTAAACTTGTGGGGTGCACTGTAAATATGGTAAACAAAAGTGGGGTGTCACTCAAAATTTTTTTTTTTTTAGGGCAAGCTACTTCGCATTTAGACCATGGATTTTATGTGTACCAGCTTAAAGTTTAAGTCCGGACTTGTACGTTAGAAAACTCTGGACTCTATTTATTTTTTATTTGTTTTATTCTATTATACCTTGAACATGAGTACATGGGTAACAATCAACACAAGTTCGAAATTAGGATATAACGAGAAAAAGATGCAAAAAATAAAAAATTCTGGTTCTAAATTTTTTCAATTGGACATGTTAAGACTTAGACAATATGTTGGTATAGAATCCATGGTCTAAATACTAATTAGTCAAAAAAATGACCGAAATAAACTTGAAAAGAAGTTTACCAAAATTTTATGTCCAAAACATTCAATCAAGTCTAACGGAATTCATGCATGTTCATGTTCCGCCAGACCGTTTGACCGAATTCAAGCAGTTTCACGGCCGCCCTAACGGGTAGCCCTAATGGCTAATTTATTTATAATGGCTACATTCAACCGTGTGACTGTTTAATTTTCTCCAGATTGTCTGTCGGAATATGAACATGCTTGAATTCAGTCAGGCCAGCTGACGAAATGTATTTGGACATAAAATTTTGGAAATGTTCTTTTCGCGCTGCTAGCTATTTATGTAAAAAAAAAAATTCGGCCAAATGTGTTTTTCATGTTGTAAATAAAATTGAAACATAAGCAATTTTTAAAAGCAGGATGTATTTCCTCGGTTTCAAAAGTTGTTTCAAAAAAGAAAGTAATCTGTCAAAAATAAAAAAGAAGAATCGATGTTATCTTTTTAAAGAAAAATTAAGTAAAAAAAATCCTAATAAGTTGTACCAAATCGAACTATTTCATTGTCACAAAAAATCGTTTAATTGGCCTAGCCAATTCTACTCACTATTCTTTCTTTCTCTTTTTTCATTCGATAAAGAAAAATAATAGTGAGTAGAAATGAGCAGGCCCATCGGCCGTAAATGTCTAAAAAGATGGCCTTACAAACTGACCCAGCCTGGGTCCATTTCAAGGTTTAGAATTAAGAATATAATGTATCATGTTCCTAATTATGTGAAGGTGATGCTCTCTCTGACCTAACATTTATTAATTAATAAGAGAACATATACTTCTTTACACTACAGAAATCAAATGGTTGAACCAACCAAACCTCTAAATATTGTTCTAGATTTTTAGCTAGTCAATATCTGTGACTTCAGCCTCCTATAATGGGTGGTTCACACTCCATGGGCTAAGCTAGCCATTGGACAACTATATATACTAGTTATAAATTATGATACAAATTATTGATTACTTTGGTTCCTAGAAGAATTCATGACAAGTTAGTCCGGTGAACGTGGCTCTCACCCTTCTATATATTTGTTAACCAACAACAATTAACTAGCAATTATTAACTTATAATTAGGCAACTAAGACACTTATATATCTCAAGGTTATTATATTGATTTACGACATAATTTTTGCTCCATTAGTAATTGTTCAAGTAGTTATTCATTTGGTACCTTCACTTGTTATTCATTTGGTACCTTCTAACTACATACATTGTTTGATTGCAAGCTCATGAAACCAGGAAAATTACGAAGACAGAAGTTATGGACTTAGATGATGTGACTCTACTTAATATGTGGACAAAACGATTCAAGCTTATTATTGCTTCATCATCTTCTATGTAATTTTTTGATCCCATATTTGCTAAATAATTCCCGTCGTAATAATATTAATTTTCTTCGATCAAGCCGTCAACATGGACGTCTGCAAAGGAAAATCTTGTGCCACTCCATCAAAATGCATACGAAATTTGTATATACTCTTTTATGCCAAAACCAACCACTTCGATTTGTCCGACACACACGACGACAACAAAATATCGGATGTCTTTTAATCAATCATGATCCTCTAGTAACTTCCGAGCATGGGCGGAACCATATGAGTTACAGTCCAATTTTTTTCATATATATATATGTATATTATATATATATATATATATATATATATATATATATATATATATATATATATATATATATTTTGTTCTTTTCATATGAGTTACAGTCCATCCGAGCATGGGCGGACCCATATGAGGGGCTGGGGTGGGCTACCCTAAAAAAAATTTTAATTTTTTTTCATATATAATTTTTTTTTTGTAAATTTTTGTGAGTCAAGCTATATCTAGTCCACTCTAGCCCAGCTCAGATTTCTTATTCCACCCATGCATCCCAGCTCAAATTTCTAGTTCCGTCCATCCTTTCAGTTTGGATGTTTCGATTACATACAATTTCCATCCAAATATTAGCACAAAAGAAGAAGAAAAAAAAAAAATACAGGTAAAGTATGGTATTTGGAATAGAAAAATTATTTTTTTTTGCCCCACGTAGAGGCGGACCGTAGTTGTGCCCGCGCCAACGTGTCCACCCCCATTCACCCCGTGCAACCTCCGGGAGCCCGCCACCACCGAAATTTCTGGCCACCACTCCAATAAGAGGCGGACGGACACGTGGCAGACAGACTAGACCTGCGGTGGCAAATCGCGGTCCATATAGCAGTGCCCTTTGGAAAAATGTACTAATTACAACTGAACATGTATCCATGCACAAAGGAACATATATCCATGCAACAAAAACTCAAAAGTACGTAAAATAAATGTTCAAAAAAAAAAAAGAATTGTCAGCTAGCTTGCTTGAGGCAGACTGTTGAGTGCTTCCAACAACGTAGCCCTAAACTTATCAACGTTAGGCTTGACGTTCTGGTTGAGATACACCGCGCTGAGCGCGTTCCAGCCCCGGCGGTGCACCGACTCGGGGTCCTTCCGCACCGCGTCGTCCGCCGCGTACTCGTCCGCGAGGCTGCTCTCCTCCTCCCCGACGACGTAGTCCAGGTACTTCACCCCCATGTCCTCCGCCGGGGCCCCGAAGCACTCCCTCGCCACCTTCTCCAGCCCGCCGAACGGCACGATCTGCACCATCACCGCCCCCCACGGCAGGAACACCATGTTCGTCAGCCCCGCCCCGTGCACGCCCACCAGCACGTCCGCCCAGTTCACCCGCCTCGCGAACTTCGCCACGTCCGAGAACTCCGGCTCGTCCACCGCCACCTCGAACCCGAGGCTCTCCCCCAGCGCCGCGATCTCCTTCTCATTAATAATCGTCCTCGTCCGCTTCCTCGACACGATGAGAAGCCTCGGACGCCTCCCCCCGCCCCCCGCCGTCGCCCGCTCCAGCCCGAACGCCTTCCTCAGCAGGCCCTTGAAGTCCGCCATCGTGTAGTTGGGGGACTTGGTGGTGTTGACGCCCATCTCCTTGTGGAACACCGGCCCCACCGTGACCCCCGGGAAGCAGTGCACGTCGGCGCCCGCCGCCGTGTCGTTGGCCTCGACGCGGATGACCTCGTACTTGGAGATCTGCTTGAAGATCGGGCCGAACTTGCCCACCCACCAGTTCTTGGAGTCGGTCGCGATCAGCTGGACCTCCCCCCGGTACCGGCGCGAGCTTATGAAGAGCGGGATCAGCACGTCGGTGAAGTCGTGGAAGAAGTTCCCCGTGTAGCCGCCCACGGAGAAGACCATGGCCGGGACGGTGTGGTTCTCGGTGCACCGCGGGGGAGCCCCCCCCAGGGGGAAGGGCGCCAGCGTCCACTCCTGGACGTGGGCGAGCGCCCCGGGATTGCCCTTGCGAGTGTAGGGCTTGATCCTCCATTCCCGCGGCGGCGTCGAGGAAGGGTTTACGAAGATCTTCCTGGTGCTTCCTTGCACTCTGATGTCGCCCCGGGCCTCGCAAGTGTCCGACCGGGCGCTCGATTCGTAACATGTCGGATTGGAGGCGCTAGGCGGAGGGGCCGCGCCAGAAACTATCTTCGTGTTAGAGGCATTAGCCGTGGCGGCGGAGGCGGCTTCATCTTCGTCTTCGTCTTCGTCTTCGTCTTCTTGAGGCGGAGAGGATATGCCTGAAAACAGAACGGATGATAACCGTCAGCAAGTCCAGGTCCGCTCGTCGGAGCTAGAAACTATCAAAGTTGTGGACCGGCCGTCAAGAAAACATCGATTTCTTGAAATTCTAGAAAATAGAAATGGAGGCTTACCAAGTTTGGGAGAGCCTTCAAAATTTTCCTCTCTTCTGATTGATTGCACCTTCAAGCCTAGATGTGATTTTCCTGCAATTAGTCGTGACATGACAATCATTAGCTCCTACTATCTTGGAATAATGATCAACCGAACTCGTCTGGAGGTATAATCTCTTTAGCTAGACGGACGATCTCGGGATCAAACCACAGAAGAGATGTGGACAGTGGGCACAAATAGCATGCAACGCAGCATACACAAAGTTTCGTACGTTACGCCGGACATCTAAAAAAAAAAAAAATCAAGAGAGAGAGAGAGAGAGCAATACGTACCATAAGTGACAGGGGAGTAGTGAGCCTTGAGAAGAGAGAGTATGCAGAAGGAGAGGATGGTGCATGCTATGATGAGAACGTTTCCAATCTTCTTCTTGGAGTCGCCTTCTAATTTCCTGCCAGAATTACTACTCCTTACTGACCTCAATATCCCCATGTCCCTCTCCTCTCCTCTTCTTCCTGCCAACTCCAACTCCTCCTCTCTGCACTTTTTGTTTCTCCATCCTCTTTATATATATTACTCGATCAACACCATTGACTTCGTAATTAAACTTTGAATGGTTCACTAAATTTCCATTTCTTTGACACTTCTTGATGATGTATATACACCTTTTTCTTTCTTTCTTTCTCCTTTGTATTATGATTTGCACTTCCTTTGACTAGTAAACTTTAGACAACTAATATATTTCTCACGTTAGGTACTGGTGATATCAACCTAATTATACTAATTATACTCTACATATCTTTAATATGCATAAATTCAGTAATTCACTTGTTAAAGACTGTCGTATTCACGCAGCGGTATAATTTTTTTTTTAAGACAATTTGCTTCAGATGTATGGCAGAGGAATTTGAATTTGGATTGTTCCGTTTTTGCTATTACCTTTAAAGGACACTAAATTTCTATGAGGGTCAAATGGCGTGCCATGTTACATGATACGAAAAAATAGTGTCCGTATCCGTATCAATATCAGTACCTAAATTCATGTCTAAATGGCACGTCCATGTTATAAGATACGGGAAAATAGTGTCCGTATCCGTATCAATATCAGTACCTAATTCATGTCCATATCCATACCCGAGCGGTGATTCTTTATTGTATCCGTTTTGAGAAAGTCCATATCCCGTATCATTATCGTGTCTTTGCCCGTATCCTTGCCCATTACAATATCAAACAACTCGGTGGTTTTTACTTAATACTTAAATTTAGCTACTGATAGGACATCACTTAACAAAAACATATGTTGGAACATTTTCAATAATGTTGTACTACATCAAAATGTTAGGCAGACTTCAAGAAACTAAAAAAATAGGAGCAGGTAAAGGTTCTTCAGTTGCTTGCAACTAATATATTTTGACAAATATCTTCATCTACATCACTTGGAACCAGAAACATTTCTTTATTAATTCATACACACTCTTAACCTATAATTAGAACTCTGATGAAAGCTATTGAGTTGTTATTTGGAAGCTTGGACAGCTCAATTTGCTTGTCATCATGTTCTTCTAGTAAATAAATGAATATGTTCCATGCATGTTAAGGACATGGCTATTTAAAATGGCATCTTTGCTTGACGTTAGGGACATGGTAAAGTATGATTCTTGGGAGTGTCATAAGACAAGTTTAGGGAGCTACTTACTTAAGTTCAAGTCTTGATGTACATGTAATATGATTATATACGTGGTCTTGATTGATTATGTACATCACGTTGCTCGCATTTGCTTAGGAATTAATAGAAAGCGTGCATCTTGCTTAGATGTACATTGCTTTCACTCTAAATGTAAGTTTTACATTGAAACACTTATTACCATCAGTTTATTGAAAGTAGAGACATATGGTATATGGCAATGTTTTAAAAAACCGAACCGATGTTCGAACCAAATTTCTTTGGTATAGATCGGACCGAGGCTCGACCTGGATTCAAATAGATTTGGATTGGTTTGATTCAAATATGTAAGATATCCATATTTACTTCTTGGTTTAGTTTAATTTTACAATTATAAGGCCTATCAAAACCAAACCAATGATCAAATGGTCCAAATTTCACAAGATAATTTATTTATAAAAAAAAAAAATTGGCCGATTCAATTGTGAACCAGTTCGTCCGGTTTATCGGTTGAATCCCGATTTTGAAAAAAATCGACGGTTCTTTAAAAGATACGGTTTTAATCGGACCGGATCGATGTTTTGGCATAAACCGGTTGGACTCGGTCCAACGCATGTCCGGTCCGGTTCTTACAACACTGGTATATGCTTATTGAAAGCTATTAGTGAGAGAGAGAGGAACGATACTTGTCTTAGAATAAATACCATAGTATTCTGGAACTTATGTATGGACTTGGATCCACGCAGATTTCTAGTGCCCTCATGCAGCCCATATAAATAACTTAAACAGTAGGCCATTTGCCCACCGGAGATATTGATTAGGAGAAACTGTCAATATCTCTTACAGGGCCGGTTCTAGCAACCGAATCGATTAGTTAGATTCAATAATTTAACCAAATTATCTTCAATTTATATATACTAATGTTTTCGTTAGTTCTATCTAAGTACACTATCTCCTTCCATTTTCTATTGGCAGTTGTCGCCGCTTCTTTGAGCGCACTCTCTCTCTCTCTCTCTCTCAACCCTCAATCTATATATACTAATATTTTCTCAGAGACGGTCTCTGTAATTGTAATAATTCATAAATGCAACAATGTCATTTTATTTTTAAAATTTTGTTATTTAAATTAGCTCATTTGCTAAAATGTGAATGCCTGACCCGTTGACCGATGTAGTCGAACGGATCGAAAACTGAACCGAATTAATTCGGTTCGATTTTCATGAAAACGATTCGATTTTCGATTTTGAGAAATATAATTTATGATTATTTTGGTTTTTATATATTCGGTTCGATTTGAATCGAACCGAACCGTTGCTCATCCTTACTAACATATAGCTGACATTATCCTAAAATGATTTAAAAAATAAAATATGACTCACATGTCAGGTTTAATAAGCCCTCATCGAATTTCAGTAAAAGAGAAAATTAATAGAGATTTTTTTATCACTTTTCAAAAAATACTAAAAGAAATTCTTCTTCTAAACACAACCTACTATATACTGTCGCAATTAAATTATTGTTACTACTGCAAAATATGGACTGCAAATTAATAATAGAAGTGTTGTGGAGAAAAAGTAGTATAAGGGTTAAACAGTGATATAAGAAAAGATCAAAGATATCAAAGCGAATACTTGACTGGTGAAAATGCATGCTTCAGAGTTCAGACTAATTGAAACAAGCTAGAAACCAATGGGCTCACAAGTCAGAATCTACAGATAGTTGGGCTTTCCACTACTAGATGGGCTTCGTATGTTCATCAAAGGGGATTGGGCTCCACTTGATGGGCCCTAGTATTTTTTTAATCTTCTATTTCTTTTATTTTTATAAATATGAATTATGTTTATTTTGGCAGATATCTCCAAAATTTTAATACTTGTGTGCCAGAGTGCAAGGAGATGATGAGAGAAAGAGAAAACAATAATAAGATTTAGAACATAGTTGAAATTGTGCTAGAGTTCTTGACAAGGAAGAATGCCTATTCAAGTGAACATTGTTAACATCCTGATCAGTGACTAAGAATGTTGTTTGTACTCATTTTAGCTTCAACAAAATTGAGATGGACAACTTTGTCATATCTACTTTTAGAAGAATATTAGTGTCAAAAAAAAAAAAAATACAATTTAAGGGTCACATAATTAAAGAATATTTTGTTAATTTTAGCATTAGAAATAGAATATGATTATATATATCATGTAAGATCAGAATAATTCTTATCATCGCGTGTCTCACTAAAGGTTCCTACGTTATTCCAATTCAATTAAAGAGGAAAGAAGAACGGCTTCATTTTTTTTTTTTAATTTCCAATGCTGGTTTACTCTTTTGATGGTGCTCGTCTATTGGATGATGGTGAGTGACTTCACTATTGAATTGGAAAAACTTAAAAATGATGTTTGGACCTCCGTTTTAGCACTTTTGCCGTTTGTCTTGGTCTTTCCGAAATTTTTCGACGAGTTTTTGAAAATTTTTGAGGAGAAAACCTAGATTCGAAAGTGAGCAGCGTATGAAAGAAGATGAAGTATCGAAACGTTTTTTTAAGAGTAGTTTCGTGGGTGTTTTCAATAAATTAGAAGGAAGGACAAAAAGGTCATTCGAAACCCTCTTTATATATTTTTTGCTAATTCTGGACACGCGATAAAATGTTATTGCACGGTGGGTTTTTCATAAAACTTTTTCGTTTTTTGGGCATTTCATAAAGGCAAATGTTAAAGGTCACCCTCAAATTACTAAGAGCAACCCTCCTACTAAGGGCAACCATGATTTTTTTTTTTTTTACTAAGAGCAACCAAAGTTGCACAAGTTTACTTAAGGGCCACCGAAGCCCTGCAGTCCGCCATCCTCGACGAGGTCTTCCGCACCTACTCCGACTTCGTCCTCCCCGGCACCCCCCTTTCTCTCAGCTCTCCTCACTCCCCTACTGGAGCAGCCCCCTCTCATTCGCTCATCTCTCTCTCCCAGCCACTCTCTCTCTCTCCTATCCTCTTCTCTCCCCCTCACTGCTCTCTCCCTCTCCCCGAGATCCCTCTCCTTCTCGCCCCCGCGTCTGACCCGGCTGGCTCCGCCGCGGCCACCACCATCATCTTCGTCGTCTCCCTCAACCACCATCTCCATGGCCGTCCCCCCACCGTTGCAACCATCACTTCTTCTCCAGCCACCACTTGACCCGCGGTCGCCGTCGCCTCCAGCCCGGCCTCTTCTACCGCGACCACCGCCATCATCCGCAGCACCGCGCTTCTGTCCGCCTCCGTGGTGGAGCCGAGCCGACCCGACCCGACGTGGCCGACAGCTCCCCGGTGAGCTCCTTTAGCTTTTCCCCTCCCTCTCTGTCTCGAGCGGACGGTGGGAGGACGAGGGAGGAACCCACTGCCACATCCAAACTTCACCTGTGGCCGAGTCGGAGCTGGAGGCAGCTCGGAGACGAAGGACTCGCTAGTGTCCCCATTCCGAGCTGACGATTTCTAGGTTTTTTGAAGAAGAAGAGGCAGTTGGAACTGGAAGTTCACCGAGAAAAAAAAATTGTGAAAGACTGCAGGCAAGTCCTGCAGTCCGTCTTCACTCTGGACTGCAGGACTTGCCCTGCAGTCCTATTTACGAAGGACTATTGGAGGACTGCAGGCAAGTCCTGCAGTCACTGTTGGTGGCCCTTAGTGTTTTTAAAATGGCAAACTTGTAATTTTTTTTAAATTTTGAAGCTGGTGGCCCTTAGTAATTTGGGGGTGGCCTTTAACATTTGTCTTCATAAATTGTCCCAAATAAAAACAACCCTTCACCATTGTCAAATGCTTGTCCGAAAGAAAAGTGAACCAATTCTATGGGAGATTTTATATAATAGACAAAAATGTCAATTCAAAAAGGTTCAAGTGGAACTCAAGAACCGTTGCCTATTGTTATGGGTTGATTGGTGAGGCTGCAAAGTACTGGACTTCAACATGATGTTCTGATAAACTTTCATTTGCTACTTTTGTTGATGGGCCTCTACGATACTCTCATTAAAGTTCTTAATTCCATCTCTAATTATTTTGAACTTTATATTATAATACTGTATCAGAAAAAATTTCAATGTTGTTCGGCTGGGATCTGGGATTGCTTGATCCCATTCTTTCTTTAGGAAAAAAAAAAAAATTCAATCTCAATGATTCGGTTCACTCCCAAAGAGTGAATCCAACAAAATGACTGACGTACCTTGCCCCAATTACAGCTACACATAATCTTCCCATATATACATTCATCTTCTGGAAAAAATCTCATTGATTGTTTCATTCCTTCCATTATATAAATCCCGCTTAAACCTCACAAATAAAACCTTACCACTGAAGAACACAATGATCAAATTGTAGCTAGGTAGGCTATTACTATCCTTTGTGTATGTTGTCTTAGGTTTTAATCTATGTTCTCCTTCTTAATCTTCCATGTTGTTGTTGTTTAATTTTGTCCCTTTTGTGTATTATATATAATATATGATTGTATATATTGGGCTATTTAGTCATACATTGGACTTTGAATTGACATTTTTTTTTATTTGCCATCACATATAGAAGACCAATAGAAACGTTCTGGACCAAAAGAGTGCTCGGGTTGTTCTGAAACCATGTTAAAGATGGTGTTATTGCATCGTCGAAACAGTGCAAACTCTTGTATCCTCGCCCATAGACGACTCGAACTTCCTCTCCCTGGTCCGGTTGGTTCCACGTATAGGCCGCTAGATCCCACGCCCCTTCTATAGGCCCCGGCCGCAGAACCCCAATTTGAGAATTGGTATAATACCACAAACGGACCGACACACTCAACGAATTTGTATCCTCCCATCATGACTCAATTTTCTACAAAAGGAACGTAAATGGGTTATTCCTTATCAAACGCCATGACCAACAATTAAGTAAGTAACTAGTCCTATTCGAATTTGTCAGCTTCATCGTGGCGTGAAGTGTGCGCAGAGAACCTAGGCCTCACACGTACGTTCAATAGATATACACAAAGACTCGAGTTTGCAGCTATCAACGTCTGTACAGCCTTCAAAAGAATGAAGACGAAGACGACGACGACGACGAAGCAACGGTTGATCGGCCGAGTACCGAACGCGCAGAAGCTCCGCCTCGGCGTGCTCCTCGGATGCCTTCTCCTCCCCGCCGCTCTCCTCGGTCTCGCCAAATCCAATCCCCACCACCAATTGGCAATATGTAAGTCGTCATTTGATCATGCACGTTAATCGCTTGTTACTACGTACTTACGTACGGTTGCTAATGGAGGTCTGATGATGATGATGCAGTGAGCCTGCAGTTTTCGATTCTCCCTACACGACTGTCGACGGTCGAGGAACGGAACATCTCCAAGCAACCTGGTAAATTTCTTCTGCTGGCTCTCTCTCTCCATTTAATTATTTCTTCCTGCTAAAAAATATTCTAATTGTTTTCCCAAGCTAGTAGTATATATGTATGTTTATTTACTGGACTTAATGATTTTCTTTTGATGAATATCTTTCCGATACATTCTTGAAAAGTTTGAGCAATATTAGGCTTGCATATAACTACTGTTATATTGATATTTTGATGAACAAAGTTCTTCATGCGCACTATTAACTATATGCATACTTCTCTGGAAAACTAGAATATTAGTAGACTTGCAGAAACTTTTAAGTACTTAACTTCCAAGAATTTATATTTTCATACGCTGTTATTGCATACGACTGCCAAGTGCTTCACTAATTAAAGACAAATTTTACGTGTAACTATGCACGGTACCAAATCATGAATATGCTAGCAATTTCATAAGTTTTTTTATATAGTTTTTTAATTCTACTGCAGTATATGAAACAAAACAAAAAAAATCCTTAATTCCGAATCAAGAGTTATTTTTTTTTATTTTTTTTTTGCAAGGTCTAATCTATCTCATACCCAGCTCTGTACCAATAACCTTCACCAGTCCCAACCGTTAAACCATCCCATGAATCAAGATGATTTTCAAAGAAGAAAAGAAAAATCATAAAGAATATACATATATTCCTATTCCTATTCTGTTGTTAGGTTTACAAGTAAGGAATGACTTAGTAATGGAATATTTCTTACTCCTTGCCTTGGTCATGTATAATCCAGCTGTCTGAAATTAAGCCATTCCTTTCTTTCAGCTTTTCCCCAAAGTGGCTATGCTAATTCTATGCTAATTATTATATTCCACTTTCTCATGTAGTGGGGGAATCAAACCCTTCACTTCACCAGGATATATATAACAGTATATATATATATATATATATATATATATATATATATACTAGCATATGTACACGTGTCTTGCACGTATTTTAACATTTCTTAATTAGTTTAGGAAGACTCTTTAGGAAGACCAAAGGGTAGTCTTCCTAATTCCTAAGTTGTCCTTATTAAAATTAATGAACTATTTTAATTAGTATAAGTATGTAAGGGTATTTTCGGAATTCAAAAGTTTCACCATCTAAGTTTTCCTATTATATAGTAGAATATATATATATATATATATATATATATATATACAAAACACAAAGGTTTTTGAATCCTAGGGCTGACTGTGCCAAGATAAAGAGCGGTTGGGATTTAATCTTGGTGAATCAACGGTTGTGGAGTTTTATGGGGAAGAGCATTATTGGGAGTGGGGTTTTATGGGGAAGAGCATTATTGAGAGTGGGATTTTATGGGAAATCCAAAGATTGGAATTTAATATTTTGATGGTTGAAATTTAATATTTTGATGGGGGCCTCATAATGGTTGTGGATGAGCATTATTGAGAGTGGAGTTTTATGGAGAATCCAAAAAAAATTCACATCCAGCAGTGGTTGGGATTTAATATTTTGATGGGGGCCTCAAAATTATTATTGTTCTTTTAAAATTGGGGGTCCAAGATTTTGAGGGGGAATACCTTAAATGAACCATGCCCTATGGGCACGGGTTATGACTAGTATATATATCTATATGAGGAAGGATAGGCATCCCCACAATTTTTGCATCCCCATGCATCCCCATGTTCACATCCGTTGGATGTGCTTTAAGTCATCTAATATTAACCATTGGTAAATCAACGGTTAAGATTAGATGACTTAAAGCACCATCCAACGGTACAAATAGGGGGGATGCATGGGGATGCAAAAAGTGTGGGGATCTTGATCCTTCCTCTCTCTCTCTCTCTCTCTCTATATATATATATATATATATATATATATATAAGGAATGATCAAAAATTTTACACTTTTTGTATCTCCAAGCATCTCCCTATTTATACTGTTGGATGGTAATTTAAGTCTGTTGATTTACCAATGGTTAAGATTAGATGACTTAAAACACATCCAACAGAGATATATATATATATATATATATATATATATATATATATATATATATATATATATATATATATATGGTCCCATAACGATGTTGATAGACCACCTAAGTGCACGATATATATACAGATATGCCCTGCTTTCAAAAAAGAACGAAGGAGAACAAAAAGGCATAGATATGTTAGACTTGTGGTTATGGTTCTCCTACTCAACATTTTCCACTTCTTCGCACCAATGGTTTTTTTTTTCTAGATGGTGTTCTTGCTTAAATAGGTTATTTACTTCATAACCTTTAAAATAACCTGTTTCAAATTCATGGTTGCATTTGGTTTTTGCTAGACGTCTTGAGAAATGACGTACAATTTTATTATTTTTGAAAAAGTTAATATGTTTGATTTATTTTCCTGAAGAAATAGTTGTGATGTTTTGTACAGTTCTATTCAAGTACTAAACTAGAAAACCGATCACGATAAATTGTGTAAACTATTCATATATTTTACACTTATTATAAAAAATACTTCTATTTTGAAACTAATTACATGGACCACCCCTATAATTTATAAAAGAGAGAATTATTTTCGGAACATGAGTAGTCTATGGAATACTCATGAAATATAGGAGAGTCAGTTTATTTATTTCTGGAAGTATATATGGTATACAAAATCATGAGCTGTATAGATACTGTTCGTATGTATATATAAAGCAACATATAATTTTTGAGTAATTCCATAATTTAAGGAGATTTCTACAGTTCACATGGTCTTTTGAAAATCAGATTGACCCAATCCATACTTTTAACAAGTTGAGAAACCATTGACTATTGACTTAATAATCCTAATTTTGCAACCAGATTAAGACTAAAGCCAACAAGTTGTAGAAAGAAGAAAAAAAATTGTCAGCATCAACCAAGCTGTCCTTTAAGAAAATTGAACGTTACTCGGCATCCACTTGATCACAAAATCCAAGCTATAATTGAGAGGATGTGGATTCACATAAATCCAATGCGACCCAGCCTTAAATAAATAATATTGTTTCAAGGTATATATATATATATATATATATATATATATATATATAAAGCTGGTTTTTTTTTTTCTTTCTTTTTGAGATAAAAGCTAGCTTTATAATACTAAGGGAAACTGATTAAGAATCAATACATCAGGTAGTTCAGGCCGCCTAAATGGAATTGGTATAAAACATGTGCAGAATTGTGCAGTCCAAGCATGCAAGCACATTCCATTCAATATATTACTTCCATGCATTTTCCGGAAATCTTTTTATTTTTTAATAAATGGTGTAGGATTTACAAACGGTTTAGACGACTTAATTTTGAGCCGCTTCCAAGTCTCATTACAAGAGTATATATATATAGCCAATGACCTAAACGAATGCAGTACAGTACAGGTGCGATGTAAGTACGGTACAGGTGTGGGCCTTTGGGCCAGAACCAGAAGTGGTTTCATGTGTGGATTCATGTGCTCTTAAACATTTTCGAATGTTTCCAAAATTACAGTAGCTGGACCGTGTCTTTTTTGTCAACTAATGTCGTGTTGTACTCCTAATGCAGGTGCCAATCTAAGTTTGTCACTTCCCATGAAGGCAATACAGGAGCAAACAGACTCGGTTGCTAATCAAACAATTCTATCCCTTCCACTGAAGGGGACAAAGGAGTCGTCGACCGACTCGGTTGCCAATCTAACAAGTCCATCCCTTCCACCGAAGGGATCACAGGAGCATAGTGACTCGGTCGCAAGTGAGCGCAAATTAAATTATACTCGGTTGCTTATTTCATATGAAATCAGTGCATCGATCACTTCATCCCAAGATAGATAGCTAACCTGACATCCTCCCATGCAGTAGATACACAAGTAGTGAACTCGTCCACTCCATTCCAAGAACAGCCCCTTGCTTTGAAGCTGAAAGAGAACAACATAACCTTTGGTGAGTAGAAGTATCAACTAGTGGCAAATAATTCGTTATGAGCAAATATATTACATACTCTTTCTACATAATCAACCTAGTGAACAACATTTTTGGTTGAATATACGCAGATGAAACAAATGCAAGCCTGAGCCAAGCTATATATGGGAAACAAGCGCCAAGTCGAACAAGTGAACAAGTCTATCAAGTCTCAGGTGAGAAACAAGAGAAAAATCAAGATTTCGACTGTCACATATATGTGTTTGTTTGGTGCAACTAAATCGTAAGATATAAAGTAATGGTTTAAAGTATCGGCCGATACCGATCCGCTACCGATCAATTCCGCAAAAAAAAAAAAAACGAAAAAGACAAATCAGCAAGAGTTTAAAGCATAATAAGGTTGTAAAAGCATGTAAAATAAGAAAATCAATCTATTGTATGTAAATCAATCAGTAAGGGTGACTATTATTTCATCTAATTCCAAAACTACTAAAAAATAACACTGAAAATACTTAAAATTATGCCTAAATGTATAAAATATATATTTTTAAATATAAATAATTTATTAATAATTATTTGTTTTCCGATACTCCGGTCCGAAACCGCCGATACTACCGATATCGCCGATAACAGTACTCATAGAAATAGTCCGACACCGATTCCGATACGGTGAACCTTGAACTTATATACATGTTCTAGATTCTTAATGCTCTACTGAAATTTCAGGCAACAGTACAGTACCGGAGAGCAAGCTGATCTGCGACCGGTCGGAACCAAGATCAGACACATGCTCCATGCTCGGCGACGTCAGGGTTCTCGGCAAATCCTCCACTATACTCCTGGCGTCTCCGTCTCCTTGGGAGAACTCGACGTTGGAGATTAGACCCTATGCTCGGAAATGGGAGACGCCCGTCATGGAAACGATCAAGAAAATCTCCCTGAAGCCGGCACCCGACGCCGAACTCGCCCCCGCTTGCTCCGTGAACCGCAGCGTCCCTGCCGTCGTCTTCTCCACCGGCGGATTCCTCGGCAACGTCTTCCACGACTTCACCGACGTGCTGGTCCCTCTCTTCGCCACCTCCCATCGGTACCGAGGAGAAGTCCAGTTCCTCGCGACCGACTTCAACGCCGGGTGGATCGACAGGTACCGACATATTCTGAAGCGGCTCTCCCGCTACCGAATCATCAACATGGACGCCGACGACCAAGTGCGCTGCTTCCCCGAAGCCCGTGTCGGCCTCGAGAGCCACAAAGTGTTCGGGATCGACCCATCCAGGACTCCGAACGGCTACTCCATGCTCGATTTCAAACAGATGCTGAGAGATGCCTACTCCCTGAACAAAGCGTCGACGAAGAAGATTGTGAAGCAGTCGAAGAAGAAGCCGAGGCTACTGATGATACTGCGAAAGGGTTCGAGGTCGCTCACGAATGCGAAAGCGGTCATCAGGATGGCGCGAGCTGCAGGCTACAAAGTGGTCGCTGCTGCGCCGGAGGACATGAGGGACCTCTCTCGGTTCGCACGGATCGTGAACTCGTGCGACGTGATGGTGGGCGTGCACGGTGCAGGACTGGCCAACATGGTCTTCCTCCCGACCAACGCGTCGGTAGTACAGATAATTCCCTGGGGCGGCCTGAAGTGGGCTTGCAGACACGACTTCGGAGAGCCGGCACCGGAGATGGGACTGAACTATGTGGAGTATGAGATCAAGGAGGAAGAGAGCTCACTGATAGAAGAGTATCCCAGGGATCATGCAGTGTTTACCGATCCAGAATCGATTCAGAAGCAGGGGTGGAACATGCTTTGGTCTATATTTCTCAACAAGCAGAAGGTGAGGCTTGATGTTGGTAGATTTAGAGAGGTTTTGCTGGAAATCTATCAGACTCTCAAACAATAGACCATTTGGAGGCACCATTTTGTACAGGAAGTGAGGATCATTGAATCATAATGTAGCAAAATTGGAACCTTGATGTTATCACATCAAGCAGAACAAATTATGGGTAGATATGATAGTGTACAACAAAGAAATAATTGTGCATTGACCATTTCTGTATTTATCAGATAATGGAAAGAATATTTTGTTGATGTATGATGTAAACAGTAGTAACAACACTAAAAAATATATAACATCTTCTATAAGAAAACAAATCACTATATTCATCAGCAATGACCATAATTGCGCCAGTTCTGAAACAGAACCATAAAGGAAACATTCAAGATCCTCCCAGACAAGTTCTTTTCCTTGCAAATGTTTTTCCCATCAAATATTTTTGACAACGTTCTCATATAGAGAGCCAATTTAAAGGCTTCATCCTCGGGGCAGACTATGATGACTTAGTAAACCTGGCATCTTTCAAGTGTCGTTTTTGGCCTGAAGACAATCAACAGTAACATGTTGAACATGAAGAAGATGCAAAAATAATGGAAACACGAATATATTGTGTGGGAGTATCACTCCGAAGACATTTGGAAGCTCAATTTAAGGACACTTTTAGACAAAAACGATCGATTTTCTAGCCGGCATATCTTAGGCTTTGTTTTAGAAGTTGGTATATTGATTAAGTTCTCCTTTGTTTTTCAGGAGTTAATCTCCTTGTATTTGGGTCTTTGTTTGATTAATCATCATTAATGGGAAGCGGGGAACTTCCCACCATTTATCTCCAAAAAAAAAAATCTTAATTTTTCAACTTGGGTCCAAGTGTTGTAACATTTAAAAATACAGCTGTAACGCTTACGTTTTCCTATTGGAAGGAATAAAATGTGCATGAACCTTAGAAGCCGGAAGCGGACGCGGGTACGGAAGCGGGGGCGGGAGCGGGGGAACGCGACTACTTAGAAGAGTCTAAAGTTGGGAGCGTGATGGGAGCGTGCACTAATAAAAAAATTGTGTATATTAATTATTGTTATCAAAACTTATAAATATCTTAATATTTATTAGAATTTATAAAGTTCAGTTTGAAGTTAAAGAGAGATCATTCGCATGTTGATTTTTTATGATGTCAAGGTAAATAATCTTTAGTTTCTTGGTACTCTGATAAACGTGTATTACAAATCTTATAACTTTCTTTCCAAAATTTATGTTCTCTTTTAAAATTATGGTCATATTATGAAAAGCGTTCACGTCGTCGGAGAAACGAGCTCCCGTCGCCGGAGAAATGAGCTTCCGTCATCGGGGAAGCGAGCTCCCAACAAGCTCCCAAGTAAGAACAGTCGAAACGAGGTTCTTACTGAGATTCGTTGACCTTCTAGGAGGTTCTGGCTTCTAAGGCATGAATATGCAAAAAAAAAACTAGTCAATCCAAAGTTTTCAGGCCATATCCTTCTGAGCTTTAAGGCCAATTGTTAAACCTTGAATAAATACTGCTGAGAATTATAGCTTATGCTTTCATATTGGAAGAAAAATGTGCAACGAGATTTTGTGAGTGTTCACTTTATAGCTTACGTTTTTCCTATTTGGAAAAAAATGGCCAAGGTTCAGCCAAGGGAAGAAGTTGGTTTAGGGCCAATAGATATTTAGGACTAACAAATAGGGTATCAAATTTTCTTTTATCTACTTTAAAATATTAATAATCACAATAAGCATTAGATATTTAGATGGTACAGAAAAATCATAATCACGGATGAAGACGGTAATTAAATTCTAAAAAGAATAAAGGACAAACATATAGTTAATTAATTTTTTTTAAAGGTTTAAACTTTAGATTCAATATATAAGGTAGGGAACCCCTTTTAAATAAAGCACATCAATTTTTGTATCATGCTTGGATGTATTGACTGAAAAATAAGGTTTTCAACTTACTTAACCTAAAGATTTATATATCTTCAGTGTGTGGAAGTGCCAGTTGTCCAAGAGTTGTACATAAAATGCTCTTATTTTTTTGGGAAATATGCAACTATATAAATAATTAAGGAATGAAGGAAAATTCAAAGAATGTGATACCAAAGTATGACTGTAAAACATAGCACATAAGTAAAATCAAAGTACTGCAAGTTTCATCATCTTATAACAAAAATTGAAACGAGCTAAACTTCAAAGCTTGATATCTTAGTCAGCTCTTTCTAAAGAGGTCAATAATCTATCATGTAAAATCTGGAGCAATTTTTCAACATAAAACTGCAAAATGTACATTATGATAGGTAAACATCTTATGGAATCCTATAAGACAAGTGTGTGTGTGTGTGTGTGTGTCGTAAAAAAGGTAATTTTATAAATTGAATAAGGTGTACAGCATACAAGACGATCACTCCGCTACAGTGCCCGTCTCCAGTTTATGGAGGGGCCATAATGGCAACATCATTTTCTATATTATGTTGGATCCCAATAGGAGTCGTTCTCAGCCCTTAAAAAAGTCCGTCTATTACGTTCCCTCCACGTGTGCCAGACCACAGTCAGAAGCGAAATACGAACTCTTTTGTACTTTAGAGATCCCTACGTGCTTTGTAACTTAAGTTCAAGGATATCCATTCTCTCTCTCGAATGGTTTGTCACTATTCCTAGCTTCTTCCTAAGATGTTGCCAAATATTCCATGTCAGAGGACAGTGGAAGAAAATATGATCTCGGCTCTCCGTCACCCTACCACACAGAACACATGACAAGTCTTCTAGCTGGATACCCAAGTTAGCTAGTCTGTCCTTGGTCAGTAAATGGTTCTGAACCATCCTATACATGCAAAGTTTGACCGCGTCGTCTTTAACCCATACAAATTCTGCCCAATCTACTGAGGGATGTCTTGTTCGGATCTGCTCCATGGCTATCCTGAATACAAAGGCGTTCTTCGGCATACCCTCCCATAACCAACAGTCCTCCCTTTCCTCATTGTCTATGCGAATATCTTCAATGTCTGTCGTATGGAACTGTCCAATTTGACGGCCACTAGAATTCCACTGTCTGGTTTGAACGAGGCAACTAGCATTTTCCGTGCTCCCCATAATCTCGTGCAT
Source organism: Iris pallida (assembly GCA_029216955.1). Taxonomy (NCBI): domain Eukaryota; kingdom Viridiplantae; phylum Streptophyta; class Magnoliopsida; order Asparagales; family Iridaceae; genus Iris; species Iris pallida. The sequence goes on from JANAVB010043017.1 coordinate 2,243,609, forward strand.
AGGTCATCCCTCTCTCTCAACTAAACTGTTGTGCTTAATACAGAGTACAACCACAGAATAGTTTTCTCTCCCTCAAATATGACCCTGACTCATCTCTGTTTTTACCCACATCCTTCCAGGTCGCCTTGAAGATAACTGAGTAGTTATTGTCAATCCTCTTCGTCCAGAAGTTATCATAACCAGGTATCTACCCCTTATCCAATCCGCCCACAGGTGCTTGCTTACTAAGCGTCAAAACAGCTTACAGTTGGCTGTGTCGCCCAAAACCCGAAGGGAACGAAGCCCCCCTCCACCTTCCTCTCTGGTGCGGCACAGCTCCTTCCAGCTAATAGTATGACCCCCCCCCCCCCCCCCCCCCCCCCCCTCCCTCCCTCCGACAGACAAAATCTGTGCACCTTCACTCGATTTCTTTAGGGTGCTGATAGGGATTAACGCTGCCTATAACCAGTACATGGCGATGGCCAAAATCACAGATCTAACCAACTCATACGTCATTCGAAACACAGAAGCTGAACTTGCCACCCTTCCAGCCTAGCCTGAGTTAAATCAACCAATCCTATGCAATATGAATCACAAGCCTAGTTAATAGACAATGGAAGAACAAGAGATCGCACCGGGAGCTGTCATTCTTCATTGTTAAGCAAGGTCCGCCACATCTCCTTTCGCTGACAACTTCTATTAAAGTATACCCTGCTCGTCTCTTAAAGCTCGAATACTTTGTTCTGACGGTTCCACAAACACAAGCAAGTCTTCATCATATATAAGATAGGAGACCATCGACTTAATTCTCTTGAATAGAGGGATAATATGCCCATCATAGGTGGCTTCATCCATAAGTACGTGAAGTACTACATAACAATCGCAAACAAATACGGAAAAGTGGGCCATCCTGTCTCAATCGGTGATTGCTAGAGAAATGCCCATGGGGGTTAGCATTTGATCAAAATTGAAAATGACAGAGTAGAGATGTGTTCCCGTATTCTATCTACCCACCAAAAGTTGAAGCCTATACAAAGCGTAATATAACACATGAATTTTCTATTCACCATATTGTACACTTTGCGCAAGTCCAGTTTGAGACAAGTTTTCTACCTCCTTGCTTGTTGAAGTTCCGAACCAATTCATGCGTAGGTAAGTAGTTTTCTGGTATTGACCGTCCATTCACAAGTCTAGTTGGGAGATATCAGCTCCTTCATAATTCCTTACATCTTGTACCACATAAGATGAATGATTAGGACGAAAATCTCGTAGATCACTAGCTCCTTCCACTTTAGAAATTAACGAGATAAAGGTATGATTTAACTCCTTCAGAATGTACCGAGTTTGGAAAAAGTCTTGGACCATCTCGAAAATTTCTAGCTTCAGGTCAACCTGGTACCCGAACCCGTCTGGACCCGACGCTTTGTTTGGGTCCGCCTTCCAAATGATACTTTCTATGTTGTCGCAGAATGATGTTGCCGGGGCCGATCCTATGATGGGGCCTAGGAAAAAATCTAAAATTTGGACCCTTTTTCTCCTATAAATAAATTTTTTTTAGCATTTTTACAAGCAAAATCATCAATTAAGCTATCAAAATCATCAATCAAGCTATCATATTTTTTTCTAGGTTGGAGCAGTAGTTTTTTTTTTCAAATTGGTTATTTTTTTTAAATTTTATGATATACCTAGTCTATTTTAAAATTATGGAACCTTCTAAAATTGGGGGCCCAGGACGATCGCCTACCTCGTCCATGCCCTGGGCCGGCCCTGGATATTGCCCTTCTCCATCACCACCGTCTTGCAAACTATGTTTGGAAACTCAAAACACATAGTCACCTTGATTATAGAGCGACTAATAGAATCTTATCGTCTCCTCCTATATCTCTTTGTTCATCGTGGCAACTCTCCCATCTTGATTAATAAGCTCGTGAATGTTGTCGCTCCTCAATCATGGCATGAAAGAATTTGGAACATCTATCTCCTTCATTCAACCAACATCATTTCGTTCTTTGAAGTAGTTGGACTTCGTCATAAAACTTCTCAATTCGAACAGTTTCCTGTAAGACCACCTCGTCTGCAGCCACCTCCCCATCTTCTAGACTCGTCTGGAGTCTCTCATGCACCTTCCAAAGCCTTTCCTCAAGTGCAACCAGATTTGACTTAGGCCGGGACATGTTCTACCTTTTAAGCTCTTGTTTTATGGCTTTGAGTTTCATAACAAGCTTAAATTGAAGGTTACCAGATTAATGGATTTGCAATCCTCGCTCTAGTGCATCCGCGAATCCCTCCACTCCAAACCAAGCATTATTATATCGAAAGGATGGCTTTATCAGCTTCAATTCCCAGGCGGAATGATCGCTCGTCAATGCAGTCAATCCTTCAGCTCGCGTGTGCGGGAGCGTTTCAATCCACCACCCATTACAGAGTGCTCGGTCAAGCTAATAGTAGATCCTTCTTTCGACAGGTCGATCGCTCCAAGTCCAACAATAACCCATTTTAGCCTACATGCCAACCCTGAGCCAAGTAACCATCTTTGGAAGTCAACCAAGACCATATGAGACACTCGTCATCCGCCTCTCTTTTGGTAAGGTTGTAGAATAGCATTGAAATCTCTTACTAAGGTCATCGGTCAGTGATTATCCATTACCAAACTCTTATTTAATATCTCTCTTCCACTGCCTACTCCGGTCATTATCACCATAAACTGCTCCTACGATTAGTTGTGTTCCTCCTTTATTGATAAATTTGATAACCATTAGTTGCTCCGAGCGATGCATAACATGTCCTAACCAAACCCTATTGTCCCACATGGTCCATATCCTAGCCATCGTGCACAAGTAAAGATTATGCTTCGACTCCCAATAACTCAACGTTCTTCTTTGAATTTTCATAGGATTCTTGATTTTCGATTAAGGAAACTATAGTGCACTTGAATTCCTTTATACACTCCCTGATCTCATGCCATCTTCATATCAAGTTCATATCAAGTTCGACACGCGAACGTTCCACGTGAGACATTTAAACCTTGTAGTTGATCCCCTTGTTGACTCTTGGACTCTCCCTTAGGATTTGGGCTGGTCCTTCCAGACATAAGCCTCCTACTTTTGTTTTTTCACGTTTATCCATATTTGTGAGCTTAGCTTCCATGTTCATCACCCATTGTGGGTTCTGTTTGGCTAGGCCCTCTCCTCTTAAGCTCGTGACTATGATTGTTGCTGGTGTTGGAGATGTCCCCTAGCAGGGCCTTCTAAATATTGCCTCTGACAATAGCTTTTTTTAGCCCGAGATTGTTCCTCATCTATCTCCATCTCATTATGTCGATGTCAATGGGTCTCCCCTTGACCTCCCATAGTAAATTGTTGCCTACTTGTCTCAACTACCGTTATTGAATTTAATGGTCAGTCATAAGGAACTAAAGCATGCCACTCTTCCCCCTCTACTATCATCTCTTGTTTATTCACTATAATATATTTTTTTCATGTCTCTATCGTCGCATTCAGGACCTCACTACTTTTTGGACCTGCCCTCTTATCCAACCTAGTCGTTTGCCCTTGTTCAGTTCGGGCCTGATCTGATGTCTCCTTATTGATTGTGCAGAAGTCCTGTCCACTTCATCCCATGAGGAGAGTCACCCTCTCCTTCCTTGTAGCCATGGTCCTCTCCGTCCCTGACCCCTTCAGTGGGTTGATCATTACCTTCTTCCTCCATTCTTCCCTCTATGTATTGAGTCTGCACATGACCAAAATATTGGCATTTACTACATGACGGTAGAACTCATTCATAATCAACCACTTGCTCAATAGATTCTCCACTCAGCAGCTCAAGATTTATGTTTCTTAGTAGAGGGTTCGAGCCTTTATTTCCACAAATATTCGGACATACTCAGTTTATGCCTTCTAAATGTAGGAGCATTAGTGCGGATGGGGGTGTCCACAATGCTAACAAGCTATGGACGGAGAACTCCAGAATTGGAGAGAGACACATGGGAGCCTAATCCAGATTGGTACAGTCATGAGACTCTCTCTCTCTCTCTCTCACAAAGTTGGTGGACATTTCACTTCCGTAGCACCACCAATCTATCGTCAAAAGTCCACGATCCATTTTATAGAATCTTCTCCATACTAAATCGTATGAAGTAAATAAAACTCATTTCCCCTCAAGAAGTTCTACATATCTCCTTTTGGACACTATTCCCTTAACGCGAAGGCTCGAAGTTGTCCGAAGAATGGCCTTCACCCCCATCACATATAACACCATTGTGTTTTTCTAGTATTTCTTTATTTCTGCGAGGTCATAACTCGTTATTTCCGACCATTTTAGCTCTATTAACTAGCTTGGGTTCCATGTAACGTACTTCAAGCTCTAACCGTCGTCTAAGCCCCTAGTGACATTGGTTTTACTATAGTAAGGGAGAAGAGGAGTGGGCGTGAGTTCAAATTCCTCAGTCTAGGCTTAATTAAATAGGAGAGGGTCTTGGTGCTAGTAGCCCAGGATAGGGACGGAAAGTCGTTAATAACTGGTTTTATATAATTTGAACTCACGCCTAGACCTGTCAAGTGGGCCGGGCTGGCCCAGCCCGGCACGAGCCCGGCCCAAAATATTGGCCCATGTGCCGGCCCGGCCCGTTTAATCGTGGGCCCGGGATAGCCCGGCCCAGTATACTGGGTTGTGCTGGGTCATATATATTGGCCCATAAGACCGGCCCGAAGCTGTCACGCCCCGACCCGGGAAATCGCTCGTCCTCGCTAGATTTAACCCGAATCATCGTCCTCGCTGGGGCGTGATGCCGCACGAGCCTGGATTTGCGCTCATGCAAGGCAAGATAACAGGTTCACGTAGAACTATCTCAAATCGATAACATAAGCAGCGGAAGAAAACAAAGAATAACATAAGAATCTCTTTTATTCATATTGAACTGAAGGTTACAAAGGCTCTGAATAGCCCAACATAAAATGCCAATTGGCTACAACACTCATGATCTCTCTAGCTCACAAAGGATTACATTGTTCCATACATTATGCCCCTTTATAGCCACCAAGTAGTCTTCGGCCGAACATCTCAATGTCGCAAGTCCGAACGCATATGCGGAAGCTCCTCTTGAACGCCAAGGACTCCATGCCTCGGCACGTCCAAGCCAAGCTCCGCCCCGAGCTGATCATAACCTGAACCTGCACAGAAACTAGTGGGGGCTTAGTGCTTTCGTCCTCGCTTCGCACTGATCAAGACCCGCTCGCACCCAAACCAAACACTTATTCATTTAGTGAAACATGCATCTTACTTTGTGGTCTTTCTATTTAGCCTTAGGATCAATTTCATGGCAAAACTTATACATAGCATATATCCATAAATGTGTCAGCACATCCCGTGTTCCTGCAGCAGATACAGTTAGCCATAACATAAACGTAAACATAGTGTTCGTGCTCATCTCGTCCTGTTTCCCTTAGCCTGCAGTGGTTAGAACTTAACATAAGCAAACATCCGAATCACGAAGCCGACCAATCATAAACGTAAACATATGCATAATGGGTGGCAGGCCCTGCGCCTGCACCCAGCTCTCATCTCAGCCCACCGGCCCTAACTATATGAAGGTCACGGTGTTTCGCACCGTAATGGACTTGGCATCTCATATGTGTAAGCCTACAATCGCTTCGATACGGGTTGCTAGCCCAGTATCCGAAGGATCCCAAACTTACGGATATCATAGCTTATCACAGCACTGGACGGTCGCAATCCGTCCGAATGTTGTGCACCATAAATACCACACATAATTCCCTCCTAGGCCGAACGGTCCCGGCGCCCCGGCGTAACCGTTCGAGGGAAGCCGCACCCGTGCACGGGCAATCCGAGTCCATTGACCATACAATACGTTCCATAGCATACAATCCATAGGTTACCAACCGTTCTCGAATTCCATAAACATAGTGTCACACATAAACGGTTTCCCGTGCCATAAACATAATCCACCATTCGCATGGGGAGCTCCGTCGGCGTTATGCCCCAACACATCCATATTGATGCACGACGCCCAACGGCTTTATCATCTCGTACTCATAATCACGCGTCTCGTTCATAATGTTATTCGCATAATCTACTCCGTATTTGTTTAGTCATTTCGTAGCATAAGTGCCCGAGGGCACGCTCAGCACCGTATTCAATGTTCTACGCCTAGTGTTCAATGTTCTCGGAGCCGTGCACCTGATGCACATCTCGATGTTGTCTTTCAATGTTCTACCATCATGCCCTATCGCGACTTGTGCACTTGATGCACGTCGCTTCAATTGTTCGATTGTTCAATGTTCTATCTTAGTGTTCAACGCATATTTTAGACACTTACTCGCAGAGCCACGCTCGCTAACTCGATACCATCTTACGCATACCATAACATATTTTTATTAAGACGTGAAGGAATAGGGAGAGAGAGTCAAGAACCCGCCCACCTTAAGCCGATACGCCTAGCCGCCTCGCCGATTGAAGCGCCTCGCTTCCATAACTCGATCGCATAGCTAACTCCCGGACTTAGCCATTCCTTTGCTCTACTCGGTCGATTTGGCCTATCGCGCCCATGCCACAATCCGTTGCAGGGCCTCGATTTAGTTTCGCGGACACTTCATTGCATAAGGCAAAATGCCGACCTCTTATCGTCCAGCGTAGAAGCATAGCCTGCACACCAGATCAACTAAAATCAGCACTTGCTCAAGCGGGACTTACTCTTTGCATCGATTCGATTCATAGATTCCAACCGACTCAAAGCTTACCTTTGGCCAACGCAATACTTGCATCGATTCGCATCGATACCTTATCGGGTCAACGCAACTCTTCGAGTCAACGACTCATCGTAATGCACCGATGCGGAGCGGGGCATTACATAATATACCACTCCAAATCAGGTTCGTCCTCGAACCGAAACCAACACTTAATCCAAGTGCCTCGCATAGATCGCTTCACGATCTCGTGTTACCATCGTTGTATCATACAACTCAGTCTGGATCATACACATATTTTAGGCGTCCCACCAATATATGCATTTCAGCCAAGCTCAGTTGTAGGATATCGGAACAACTAACAAGCTTAACTTAAATTCTCAAGCATCCATCGGTCCGTACTCGACTTAGTCATATCTTAGCGCCTATTCCCAAAATACTCTTCGTATGCATCATCCCATAACATGCGATCATCTTCCAACATTTTACACATAACTTAATTCAAATTCGTACCTCGATCTCATAAGTTTCTCGCCGGCCACCTAACGCATGCATTGCATAAGTCATTGCGCATCCGATCGCAACAAGCTCCCACAACGCCTATTCACCCAACCGTTTCCAATCTCTCATATAACTCAAGTCGTTCATCCTATCACTCATAACATTTAGCCTTAACAACATGGACTATGTCAACATGTCACAAATTCTTTTGTCTACAATCCGTACTAAGTCTCGACGCAACTATCCCAACACGATCTACGTTCTCGAACTACCCGCGCATCGAGTCTGGGGCTACCCCCGCTAGGCAACTTATCCAGACATCATGCTCGCGCTCTTTCGACACAAGAGGTCAACTTGAGTCTACGATGCTCAAAGGCAACAATCTTTCCGACCCAAGGTCTCTTACGATACGCTCGTCTCCGATACTCGACCGAGTATGAATCCTTTACTCAATTCTCACTCCATCCCGACTAGTTCGTTTCGTAACATCGATGGTGCGCTCAACACACATCACCTAGCCGTTGTTTCAAACCGATCTACAATACAACTCTTAAGGTCATTCTACTATATGTCACTCTCGCGCATTGCAGAATCCTTGCAATCGCCTTACCGCGTCACTACGCTAAGCACGTTCCTCGATATATACTCGATCATTCCTTATCCTCGATAAATTCCTTACGCGACTTCTTTAGGGTCATCCTATGGGACTTCAACATTTACTTGATTTGGCGGTCAAGTCTTCTAGGGTCATCTGCCCCGAAACTACGCTCGATAATTGAAGATCATCAACGAGGGACAGTTACAACGAACCATGCTATATCCTATTGCGGAGCCAAATCAATTCCCGATATTTCCTATACGACTTTACCCAATCCGACATACCTTACCAATCCGTAATTTATCCATCCCTGCGTATCTGATGCGCCGTTAACTATTCGAATCACTCGTATACTACCGTCAACAATATCGCACCATCCTCAATTCCACATTCGCATCAAACCACAAATCCATATCCAAATTGCCACGCCTTGCAAGTTCGATCATCCCCACTGGATGAATCACCATACCAGTGCTCACGCGGAATAATCGTTCTAATTTTGACGTGACGCATGTGCGAGGCTGGTGTTGCGCTCGCTCAAGACAAGAATGTCAACATAGTGGTGATCCGCGAAGAAATCCAAACACTCTCGTTTTCTTCCGAGTAACATACATCCACTCTCAATGTCTCGAAGCATTCCTACCGCCATCATCCAACTACCTTCAACTTAACTTGCATCTTATTCATCCAACAACAATGCTGAACATAATTTTTGTTCATTCGATCAGAGTATCCCCGAGTTATTGCATATCGTCTTTGATACGCCTCAATACCATCGTCGATATGCATAACTTGAACATCTTCCTTTCTCATAAGCTCAAACCCGTTGCAATCATTGCCATTATCCGAACTCGAATACGAATCAAGTCTCACACACATCACTTCTCATATCCCTAACTCGTACTTCCCAATTCGTGCTACCGATCCATCGCGTTAACCCAAATTCGTTCGTACAATTTTTCCGTACCTACTCAATTCGTTCCGAAGAAGTCTCCGTACTAACTCAACATAAGTTCGACCGGGTCGACTATTTCCTCAACGTAACATTCGTTCGCAATGTTCAGCCTATCGTTCGACTTATACTTAGCGAATCCTCGTCCGACGTATCCTCCGTAAGTACGACTTCGCACATAATCGTTCAACTCTATTCATCAAGGCATACTCGCATCGACTTCTCTTAATTTATTCCCAATCAAGTCTCGGTACTACACGTCCGTTGCGGACAAATATATCGTAACATCATAATTTTCTCGACGTAACCTATTGCAAGTCACCAACCAGCTTAACATAACCACCGCGAAGCGGTATCCTATATACCACTCAGGATCGAGCCTATCGTTATCGACACAATACTTTGCTATACTTGCTCGCATAGTTGGTATTGCATATACCACTCGGAATCGAGTCATTACTCGACATCACACTTCGCATAGGTCCGACTTCTATCTCAACTTAACCGTCTCGTATGGCGATCCTTCCGATCCCAGCTCTAACGTTAGCTCAAGTTTGACACATAATCGATCTAACCGTACCATGGCGATCATTTCGATCACACCCGCAACATTCGCTTATTCAAAGCTCAACGCAACATATGGCTAACATACACGTTCGCCTACTCAACTCGACTTAGCGACCAACTCGATTCGTTACTATCGCATCCACGATCTTCGAATCCCGCACGTTGCAGCTCGTGCAACAACTTAGTCTCGATACTTAAGGTCTTTACTCAATCTCGCATAACATATCGCTATCCATCCGCATAGCCATACAACACGCACATCATACCGTATCGACTCGTTGCGCCGATGCAACAAACGATTCACGACTTGCCGCACTTCGTGCAACCGACAACACATAACCATTTCCGTAGTCACATAATACGCATCGCCTCACCTATCGATTCGTTGCACTTCGTGCAACCAACAACACATAACTTCCCGCACTTCGTGCGGCCGACAACACATAACTCCTCGCACTGCGTGCGACCAACAACACATATCATTGCACTTCATGCAACCAACATCACCATATTCGTTGCACTTCGTGCGACCATCATTCCATAACCCGTTGCACTGCGTGCAAATAACATCCCATAACTCGTTGCACCTCGTACAACCAACACTCTCCGATGGCACCCGGAGATCACGTAATAGTCACGACATACTTGTGGCAGACGTATGCAACATAATATAGACTTATTGTATGGAACATCCAATATAGCGTCGAGCAGATCCATGAGCCATGCGGTTGCGGAAACAACTTAGAGTCAACTGAATTCGATAGCAAGCAACTGAGGGTCAAAGAGATTCACGCACGGTCCAAAGGATGGAACCGCTCTGATACCAACTTGTCACGCCCCGACCCGGGAAATCGCTCGTCCTCGCTAGATTTAACCCGAATCATCGTCCTCGCTGGGGCGTGATGCCGCACGAGCCTGGATTTGCGCTCATGCAAGGCAAGATAACAGGTTCACGTAGAACTATCTCAAATCGATAACATAAGCAGCGGAAGAAAACAAAGAATAACATAAGAATCTCTTTTATTCATATTGAACTGAAGGTTACAAAGGCTCTGAATAGCCCAACATAAAATGCCAATTGGCTACAACACTCATGATCTCTCTAGCTCACAAAGGATTACATTGTTCCATACATTATGCCCCTTTATAGCCACCAAGTAGTCTTCGGCCGAACATCTCAATGTCGCAAGTCCGAACGCATATGCGGAAGCTCCTCTTGAACGCCAAGGACTCCATGCCTCGGCACGTCCAAGCCAAGCTCCGCCCCGAGCTGATCATAACCTGAACCTGCACAGAAACTAGTGGGGGCTTAGTGCTTTCGTCCTCGCTTCGCACTGATCAAGACCCGCTCGCACCCAAACCAAACACTTATTCATTTAGTGAAACATGCATCTTACTTTGTGGTCTTTCTATTTAGCCTTAGGATCAATTTCATGGCAAAACTTATACATAGCATATATCCATAAATGTGTCAGCACATCCCGTGTTCCTGCAGCAGATACAGTTAGCCATAACATAAACGTAAACATAGTGTTCGTGCTCATCTCGTCCTGTTTCCCTTAGCCTGCAGTGGTTAGAACTTAACATAAGCAAACATCCGAATCACGAAGCCGACCAATCATAAACGTAAACATATGCATAATGGGTGGCAGGCCCTGCGCCTGCACCCAGCTCTCATCTCAGCCCACCGGCCCTAACTATATGAAGGTCACGGTGTTTCGCACCGTAATGGACTTGGCATCTCATATGTGTAAGCCTACAATCGCTTCGATACGGGTTGCTAGCCCAGTATCCGAAGGATCCCAAACTTACGGATATCATAGCTTATCACAGCACTGGACGGTCGCAATCCGTCCGAATGTTGTGCACCATAAATACCACACATAATTTCCTCCTAGGCCGAACGGTCCCGGCGCCCCGGCGTAACCGTTCGAGGGAAGCCGCACCCGTGCACGGGCAATCCGAGTCCATTGACCATGCAATACGTTCCATAGCATACAATCCATAGGTTACCAACCGTTCTCGAATTCCATAAACATAGTGTCACACATAAACGGTTTCCCGTGCCATAAACATAATCCACCATTCGCATGGGGAGCTCCGTCGGCGTTATGCCCCAACACATCCATATTGATGCACGACGCCCAACGGCTTTATCATCTCGTACTCATAATCACGCGTCTCGTTCATAATGTTATTCGCATAATCTACTCCGTATTTGTTTAGTCATTTCGTAGCATAAGTGCCCGAGGGCACGCTCAGCACCGTATTCAATGTTCTACGCCTAGTGTTCAATGTTCTCGGAGCCGTGCACCTGATGCACATCTCGATGTTGTCTTTCAATGTTCTACCATCATGCCCTATCGCGACTTGTGCACTTGATGCACGTCGCTTCAATTGTTCGATTGTTCAATGTTCTATCTTAGTGTTCAACGCATATTTTAGACACTTACTCGCCGAGCCACGCTCGCTAACTCGATACCATCTTACGCATACCATAACATATTTTTATTAAGACGTGAAGGAATAGGGAGAGAGAGTCAAGAACCCGCCCACCTTAAGCCGATACGCCTAGCCGCCTCGCCGATTGAAGCGCCTCGCTTCCATAACTCGATCGCATAGCTAACTCCCGGACTTAGCCATTCCTTTGCTCTACTCGGTCGATTTGGCCTATCGCGCCTATGCCACAATCCGTTGCAGGGCCTCGATTTAGTTTCGCGGACACTTCATTGCATAAGGCAAAATGCCGACCTCTTATCGTCCAGCGTAGAAGCATAGCCTGCACACCAGATCAACTAAAATCAGCACTTGCTCAAGCGGGACTTACTCTTTGCATCGATTCGATTCATAGATTCCAACCGACTCAAAGCTTACCTTTGGCCAACGCAATACTTGCATCGATTCGCATCGATACCTTATCGGGTCAACGCAACTCTTCGAGTCAACGACTCATCGTAATGCACCGATGCGGAGCGGGGCATTACAGAAGCCAAGGCCCGGCCCGGCACAGCCCGAAGCCCAGGCTCGGCCCAGCCCGATCCGAGGACCGTTCATTTGGTACAGGTTGTGCTTTGAATGTATCTCAAAAAAACAATGGTTAGCAACATTTAGGATACATTCAAAGCCATACGGCTTAAAGTCCGGACATATGGTTGCTGTTAACTAATTTTTTTGTGGTTGCTAATGTTACTAACAAGGTTGATGGTGTATTGGTGGTAAATAGTTGTTGATGGTTGTTGATGGTTGTTGTTAGTATTCAGTAATGTTACTAACATTGTTGATGGTTGCTGTTAGTATTCAGTAATGAAGGCTTAGAGTCCGGACATTGTTGATAACTTAGCCCGGCCATAAGCAATGCTAACCAACTGGTACGTACGTGTTAGTTTCATTTTTCTGTATGATGGCCCGAGTCCAACCCGGCCCGGCCCGGCCCGGCCCGACCCGGAGCCTACCTTGCAGTGGGTCATGTGTCGGGCTGGGCTCAACTTTTTACCCTTAGGCCCGGCCCGGCCCACTATATTACATGGGCTTGTGAGGCCCGACCCACTTGACAGCTCTACTCACGCACGCTCCCCCCTCCCTTACTAATGTTACCACTAGACCACCCCCTTGGTGGATATGTTTGGGCAGATGTATGAGTATCAATATATGTGAGTTGTAAGTTAATAAATTAAAGTATATCATGATCCTTTCAAAATAAAGTTTTCTTAGCCAGAAGAAAAAATTGTGGGAAGAAACGTGAATACTTTATTTAATCATGCAGAAATAAAAGAGAGGATGTTATTATCTACAAAATTACAAAAACAAGCATAGAAGTATTTCATATTTATACACTTCCTATATGATATAGAAGACATTTAACATCCTAAATTCCGGGATAGACATATTTTGGAATTACAAGTAAACTAGTGAGAACATAATATATTTTAGGGTTCACAATCGCAGGCATAATGGCTTCTAAAATATATGGACACAGTTTACAAAACAACAAAGAGCTAATAATAAATGTGTGCATGTATGGTAGATGAGTTAATCTGCATATCATACTTGTGTGTAAAGTTAACAATTGTCCCAAGGGTTTTGATTTAAATCAAACAAGCTTTTGATGATTAAAAGTTTGATAAGACAGTTAATTACAAGTTCTCATCAGCCATCAGGTGAAGAAAAATACACTAGAACCTCGATAATTTAATAGTCGATAATTAATAACATCGGTTGGCTGTTCTGACTTGGGGATAATGTGCTAAGTTAATAAGTCACTAAATTTATAAGATAATACATCATAAAAAATTCATATGGTTCCCACGTAATATATAAATTAATAATTTCCTGATATTAGTGCTTATGATTCAACTTCGGCTGTAAGGCCTTCCTAAAATATGACTCAATTATTGTTTGTTTCTTCTTGAAATTGATGTCACATTAGATTTCATATTTAACTTTTCTTAACATGTTAAGAAGTTCATACTATAGCAAAAAATTATTCAATGTCATTACCACTTTAAGAGCTTATTTTCACAAAAGAGCCCCATAGTAGAACCATCATCTTCAACTTCATCATCTATGATCATTTCTCATGACGCTCAATTATCTACTCGTTAGTCAATATCTCTGAAGTTGTGTCATTTTCTCCGAGGTAGTTCAAGAGATCCTCGTCATCCATTCCATTATAATAATTCAACCATTTAATTACATTGTGCGGTTCTTGAATGCTAACGGTTCATCCAAATTCTCTGAAGCCATGATATCCGCGGACAGAATTTTACAATGTCGAAAGCAATTTTCAATTGTATTTGCCTGAACATCTATTTAAAATGAAAAAATGTAGTACATTGAACAATGTACAATCTATTGTTTGAAAAAAATAAGTAGATTTATGAATTTTACATGGTTAAACAAATATATATAATTATTAGTTCGTAAAACGAGAAACTAAATACAGCTTACAGTGCAACATTTAAGAAAATAAAGAATACTATGATAAACTAATAAGTTATTAATTGATCAATAAATTAATAAATTATCAATTTATTGATTATTTAATATTCGCTAAATTAATATATTTATTTTTGTCCTAAGGCTATTAATTTATAGAGGTTTAACTATATATATCATGATGGAAGAAGGGGGAAAAATTCCACATAGATATTAACAACCTCTAAAAGATTTATTTAAAGGATCTATAGTTGTTATTTTTGTATGATGAATTTATTGCACTATTATGAATGAAATTTGACTGAGATCTCTTTTGATCCCATCCTTTTTCCCCGAAAAGAAAGATATTTGCATGAATGACTATTCCACTAAAGTAGTAATATAATTATACCGGTCATTCATCACCATGTTGCTGCTGCAGTGACAGCAGAGTTGTGAACTCTGCCTCCAGCCTTCGTTGTCTGAAGAAACAGGTACACAAGAATGTAAAAAAGAAGTAAATTGAAGAGGTTCTAAACTAAGTAAAAGGAGCAATTGAGTTGAATTAACTGAGGAGAAACTTCTTTTTTCTTGAGAAAGGAGCCCCAGAGTTAACCATGTAGTTAGTTTAGGGGTATCATCTTTTCAAACTAATAAAAAAGTTCATGTTATATCATTCAAAATCTAAGCATACATGGATATAGGTAATTATTCAGAGAGAACCCAAGGTTTCTTATCATCTATGTTATAACCATAAATAAATAACCTATTAAATACAGTTCTGAATGCCTGTTTTTCTCCAAATCTTTATAGAGCGTAAGAAAATTTGTATTTTGCAAAAAGGTTAATTAAGACCACTATGGCTAGAATGGTCAAAACTTTCTCAAATGTTCAACATGTGTCACCAGATTGCAATATAGAGTAGTAACTAGAGACCTCTAATGGCTATGCAAATAATAACAAGAACTCCTAGGTGGCTCACGCTCCTGACCAGAATCGAAAAGAGGGAGCTCTATAACACTATTTGGAGAGAGATCGACCCAGATTTGTGCTGAACGAGAAAAGAGTGATGTACAATCCGCAAAGTATAGTTTCTTCCGGAGGTACAAACTGGTAGAATAAAAATACTCAAGCATAGTTATCCGTGACTAGAGACCATGTTCCATGATGTTACAAAGCAGATAATGTACAAAAACATTCTCTTTTGCAACCAATAGTGTGACTCTTTGAGCAACTACTACAAGTATAACAAAGTGCAGGAGTGCAAGTTCCTGCTATACCAAGTTATAAAAATGAGATTTTGCATATAAGAGTATACATTACGAATCTTAAGCATCTACACTTCAGCTATGGATTAGTAATTCATCCCATTGCGATAAACCAAAAGTGTCAAGTCCTAAGCATTAATAAGGAAACATTAACGTCCTGGCAAGAAGCAGAAGACAATTGGACTCACTTCTTTATCCCAATCAGTGCGCAGGATCATGGCAAGAAGCACAAACACTTGGACAGTTAGTGCACATATGATGCCCATCCAAAGTCCCTGGTTATATCATTGCCAAGCAAGCAGAACATTAATTTCCTTTTCTTCGAAAGCCAAAGCATCAACTTTGGAGAACAAGTATCCTTCCATACCTAACATGAGGAGAAGAATTGAACTGACCTTGCCACCACCATGCAGGACAAAAGCAAAGAGAATAGAAGAAGGAAAACCAACAATATAATAAGCTCCGAGATTTATATATGAACAGGTCTTCTGCCAACCAAGTCCCCTAGCAGCACCTAAAGAGTCAAGACACTTAGAACTCAATGATCTTCAAATAAACACAGTTGAGAACATCCTGCGGGAACTACTTTGTGCTAATCCTGTCCAATCATCTTTCTAGTAAATTAAAAGCAACCCTTATGTTCACCCTACACGTTATCCATATTGCTGTTTACTGATATTATGGTCTCTAGTCCAATTTAAACTTGTTATTCATGACAATGCATGATAGCTTAACATATAGATCAGTCTATTGTACATAAAAATAGTTGACATACATCATACTACACGAGCAAAGATAAACAAGAAGGTCCACAACACGTACAAATTACAATTAGCTTCAAGCAACTACTCTGGAAATACAAACAACATTGACTACTTGGGGGGGGAAAACATATGCTAGGGAGTGAAATTTAAAATCCCGAGAAAGTTCCTGTCATTTCTGGCATGGACTGATTATTGAACTACCATAGGCCTAAATTTAGGGACCACTAGTCCATATTTTCAACATATATCCATCACAAGATTCACATCTGAACGAAAACTGTACAATGAATGGAATAAGAGTGAAAGTTAAATAATAGAGAAATATAATATGACAAATCAAAATTATAGAACAAAGACGCACAACAAAGCCTTTACCCAAATTTCTAGGGTCGGCTTTTTGAATCATGTCCTTCCATTCTTTTCTGTTAAGGGCCATGTTTTAGCGCTAACAAGGTCTATATCCTTCTTTAACACTTCAAATCATGTTAGTTTAGGTCTACCTCTAATCCTAGCGGCTCCATTAACTACTATATTACTATTCTTCCTTACGGGAGCATCTATTGGTCTGCATTGCTCATGTCCAAACAACCTAAACCAATTTCCTCTCATTTTGTCCTCAATTGGTGCCGCATTTAACTTCCGTCAAATACACTCATTTCTTATCATATCTTTTAATGTATTTCCACTCATTTATCTTAGCATTCTTATTTCGGCGACATGTTGTTTCTTACTTGTCCAACACTCTAATCCATAAATCATGGCCGGTCTTATAGTAGTCCTATAGAATTTTTCTTTCAACTTCAAATATATCTTGAGATCACACAATACTCCAGAAGCACTCATGTATTTCAACCATCATGTTTTAATTCAATGCATGACATCCTTCAATGATGAATGATTAATCTTAAATACCAAAAACCATCACTCTTAGATATCTCTTGTCCATCTATATGGACTCTCCCCTCATTTTTTTACTTCGGGTTAAGATTACATTTCATATGCTCTGTCTCCGTTCTACTAAACATAAATTCTTTAGATTTTAAAGTATCTTTCCGGACTTCTTTTTTAGCATCTAATCCTTCTCTTGTCTTATCAACCAACACAATATCAGCAAATATCATATACCACGGAACCTCCTCCTAGATATGCCTAATAATTTTATTCACGCAAAAAAGTAAGTACTCAATGTTGATCTTTGATGTAAGCCAATGACAATAGAAAACGGGTTCATATCTCCTCCAATAGTGCAAGGTCGTCGTAAATCTACCATAAATATTTTTCTTTGTCTCCCTAAATCTTTACATTAATCTTCTTAGTAAGTAAATGACTTCCATAGTAGATCTTTCCAACATAAAACCAAACCGATTTTCTGAAACTTCTAGTCTTTTTTCTTAATCTTTGCTCAATCACTCTTTTCCACAGTTTAACGATACGACTCATAAGCTTAATTCCTCAATGGTTGTTACAACTTGTATATTTCCTTTGTTCTTATATATAGGTACTATAACACCGCTTCATATGACATCTTCTTAATCCTTAGAATTTTGTTGAATAATTCAGTAAGTCACATCACTCATTTCTCCCGTAAACATTTCCAAACCTCAATACGAATATCATCAAATCCTACATTTTCCATTTTCTTTAATACAACATTTCTAATTTTACGACAATAGCAATATAACTTATTGTGAGCTAACTCTAAATCTAGACTAAGCTTCTCTAGGGTGCTCTTATTAAATAGTTTGTGAAAATAACCGCTCCACTTCTCCTTAATTATTTTCTCTTACTAATACCTTTTGGTCCACATGAACAAAGATGACTTAAAATTACAGAACAAAGATGCTCGCAAGAAAATATATGACCCACATGAAATATGGGCAAGAAAATATATGACCCACATGAAATATGGGCTAAGTTAAGTACGACTGAACAGTTCAAGTCACCATTTAAGCCCAAGGCCAACTCTAGGCAGTGAGTTTATTCAGCTTAGCACCTCAGGTTGACCCTTTTTTAGGGACTTCATCAATGTTTATTAAGTTAACTTCTAGGTTACCAATGTAGTTTGGACCAGGATGACAGGTTCAGCTAAGCATTGTTAACAAACAAACTCGATAGAGTTCATAAACCAGACCTGAAAGTACGCATTGTATTCCATCCATGAAGTCTGAAATTGCAAGAAGTGGTATCAGTACTGACACATATTTGACCACCTCTCTTTCATTGCTGTATAGGTAGCCCCATATGTTGCGCATTAAAATGGTAGCTATAGCTACTATCGCACCTTCTATGACGGATATAATAACAACTGCCCTTACTGATAAACGTGCAGCTTGTGGGTTTCCACTGCCCAATTCATTTGAAACTCTTACGCTGTAACCAAGAAAACATAAGAAACAATTCATGGGAAAGAGAATTTGGAGAGTACAAAGACTTTATATCCACTGACCTGACAGCACTACCAAGACCTGTGGGGATCATATAGACCATCCACATTGTGTTCAGACTGCAATCAGTGCTATCAGATCAGTAATGTTTCCAGACAAAAAAACATAGGAAAACAATGAATGAAGTCAGATAGCCTTATTAATAGATGCTCCCGTTAGCAGCTTAAGAAACTTTGAGAAAGGAACAGGTGTCCGAAAATCAAGGATATGAAACTATGAAAGTTGAAAAATTAGATATAAATCAAATATAAGCTTGGAGGGATTGCAGAACTCTCAAAACAGCTATCAGCATCACATGTTTCATGCATAAACCTTTTAAGAAGCTAATACTGATTTAATTGTAGCAGATACTTAAAAAACCTAAGATAAAGTAGGAAAACTTGAAATATTTTCAACTATATTTCAGTTCGCTAGATGCTTACTAATTTATTCAACCAATAAGGACAAGGAAAATGCCTGATGAATGGAATAGTATTATAGTGCCTATATAAAAATAAGGGGACGTACAAAGTTGTACTGACAATCGAGCAATTAAGCTTATGAACTGTACTATGCAACTCTAGGAAAGACTAATCGATCAAAGATAAAGAAAAGTATAATTTAAGCATTAAGTTTCTAGTAGTCATACTTAAACTATTAAGGATATATATCATGAAGTTACGAAAACCGTGCCTACCACTGGTGGCGATAGCAAAATATTTCCTATCACCACTATATCAAGGATCAGCATTATGCCCCTACCTTTTACGCTCGTAATAGATGAAATTATTAGGCACATTTAAGATCCATGGTATATGAAGTTTGAATGATATGTGCCAGTTGATGATAGTAGAAAGGTTAGAGGCTAAAAGAAGCATGGAGAAAAACATAGCAAGCAAGGGATTTTAAAATTAGTAGGACGAACGGTGCTTAGTGATCTGGGTCAGGCCCAATCAACGCAGGGTTTGACCGGTCTGGGTCCAGGTAGGGCTGGCCCAGATGGTAGAGTGGTTTGGCCAGGTCGAGTTTTCCAGGGGCAAAACCCACCCGACCCACAAACCAGTCTCAGTTCAGGCAGTGTTGGCAAGGACCTGTACCAGGCTGGGTTAGGGGCCAGACGGGTTTTATGGGTTTTTTTTTTACTTTAAGCCTTTTTGCAGTATTCAAGAGATGTTAGATTGGCCCATAACAAACACCAAAACCTGGGAGTGGTTACAGTTCACTTACTCAAAAGAGAGTGACTGACTGTAAAGAATAATTTTTGTTATTGAATATTTATATATCTCATGAGGGGAGATAGATAAAGGAATCAAATTTTGAACGAAAATATGATCTTTGTATATTTAGAAAGATCTAGATAAGAGACCTAATTTTAACAGCTGGAACAGTAACAATGAAAATGGCTCCTTCTTTAGTAAGATTATATGAACAAATGCTTGAACCAAAATATGTCATTGCTATGGGAGCCTGTACTATTATGGGAGGGATGTTCGACGTAGTCTTACCTATCTACCACTCCAGACACAATATCTCGAATACCCGGAACCATGTTCAGGCTGCAAAAGCATAGGTTGTAGCCCCCCATCATCTTCGGCTCCTCGTTTTTATTCAATTATGAAATGACTCATTTTGATGGAGATTTGTAGCATCATTCAAGTAAATATAGATTAAGATCATAGAAACATGAGCGTGATATAGCTACACCTAATTCCGGTTGCGATGTACGAAATTTCTTTGTGCATATCCTAGTGCGTTAGTGATGACCTTTCTTAAGAAAGAAAATGAGAGAAGTGACTTTTCAAAGCAGCAGGCAAGACCCTGGTCGAAGATATATATGAAAATATGTCCTGTATTTTAAGTAACAATAAGAAAATATTTTCTAAGTCGCACTTACTAATCATACAAGGTTGTGTCATGGGCCCCCGCCTTATTTGTGAGGTGATTACTTGTGAATCCTAAATGTAGGTTCTCTTTTTAAGTCCTAGCACATAGTAAGTGTCAATCCCCAAATATAAAGAAACTGTCAAACTATTTGGGCAACCAGGTCGAGTCCGGGTTTGACCTGGTTGGGATGTGTACTCGATAGAGCCCCATATAGGCTGAAGAACGGGTCGGGTTCACATAGTGCAAGCTAAATCCTAGTCAGGTTCGGTTTTGCCGATTTTCAATAAAGAAAACCCAAACCAATCCGTATCTCATGCAGGTCATGTTCGGTGGGTCCAAGCTTCGTGTTCTGAGTCGGTCCAGGTTTAGGGATTAAATGGTCCATGACTCATCTCTTACGAGAACGGTATATGAAATATAAGTTCAACCATAAGTCAAAGAGAACTAAGAGAGAAATGCATTATGACGGACAAGGGATACCTAGAAGTGATAGTTTTCGGTGTTTATGATCAATCATTCATCAAGGGATTGAGAATGATGTTTTGCACATGGTAGTCAAAGGCGCGCCACACACCTCACTAGGCGAGGCACATTTATCTGGGAGCATCAAGGTGCGCCCTTCAGCAATGCACAACCAAAAAAGGGGCACCTTGTGCATTTGTGTATTTTTTTCAAAAACTTTGAGGCAGGGAGATAGCCTTACCACATACAAGTGGGAGGGAGGTAGCCCTTTCCACGGCTGTCAAAGTTGTCTATTATTGAACTGGACAACTAAAATTTACTAAAAACATGGTAGGAAGAATATAATTCTTGTTAGTTATTGACTGCTAGTGTTGTTCTGCTAGTTCACTTGGTTATGTTTTAACATATTTTTATTGGTTTTTATATGTTATTTAGTTTTATTTCTTACATTATTAATGTATTTATTTATTTATATTTTTATTAAAAAAATTACCTAGCTTCGTTCGGGCGCGTGCCTTAAGTGTGTCTTGCGCCTCGGGCGATATGGACCCTTTGCGCCTAGAGTGCGCCTTATGCCTTCTACCTTGGTTTTGCATATAATTGAAATAGGATGGTCTAAGTGGAGTACTTACAGTGTGCTTTGTGACTGTGATCGTGGGATATCATTGAAGTTGAAAGAAAAAGTATATAAAACAGCTATAAGATGAGCCAACTCTATGGGAACAGGGTGCAGGGTGATTAAGAAACAACAAATCCAGAAAATTAGCATAGTAAAATGAGAATACTAAGATGGATGGGTGACACGTGAAAGATAAATAAGAAACGAGGAGAATTCATAGGAAGTTGAAGATAACGTCAATTGAGGACAATATGCAAGAATATTGTCTTCGGTTGGCAATGCAGACCATGGTTATCCGGTAAGTAGTTATAAGACACTAGTTAAAGGAGCAGCTAAACTCAGGGTAGGCCTAAACAAACATGGATTGAAACAGTAGAAAAAAAGAATATAGTTTTTTGTTAGTTTTACGGAGGACATAAAGCTGAGTGACCTGAATGGAAGAAAACGATTCAAACAGCCGGCCCAAAAAATTGAGATGTGTGTGTTTCAGTTCGCTAATGGCTATCAAGATATTGACAGTAGCAGCTTTATGTTGGTAATATGTTGTAAGTTGTATGATGGGGCCACAACAGCAGTGAAACATTAAAGGTGCTTGATAAAATATTGCCATATATTCTCTGAACTTGACACCAAACTGGTTAGTAAATTTTAGACACTCATCTTCACCCAAACTAGTAAAGAGTCTAAATAAAGAGGAAAGATGGCAAGGCTCATTATAAGACATTGTATCATCTCCTTGGCACGAAACAAGTTAATAGAAGCTGCAAAAAATCAGCTAAAATTGGAGAGTCAAAAAAGAAGAAATAATGCAAGGACTGTTACTGCAAATTGTATCTACATCCTAGGTACAAGCATGAGATAAAGCTAGGAACCGAGAAATCTTCAATTGTTTCCAAGCATCACATAAGAAAATAGTATATCTGCTCTCGGTTTCTCATTTTATAAGAACAGACTACCTCAATTTTGACGAGTAAGGATTCAACATTCCCCATTTCCTCTGGGCCTGCCTCAGTTAACTTGCAAGAGCATTTGCGCCTTTAAAGTTGTGGGATGGAAGTTTGAACAAACTTATCCATAGAAGTTAAAAGAAGAACTCAAGTCCCTGCCACTTGCACCATAATTCTAGAGTTGTGATAGGGTTGAGGGTTATTATTTATATTAGTTTCTTCGGGTCGAAGGCCAATTTCATAGGCCAAGAACTGGTTTAACACAGAGGTGTAATTTCTTTTTAATTTGCTTAAAATACGGGCAAGAGAAGATTTGAACTTGAGTCGCTCTAGTACCATGTTAAAGTCCATGCCACTTGCACAATAGCTCTAGAGTTGTGATGAAGCCCATGACAGTTGAGGGTTATTATTTAATACTATTTAACTAGAACGATGCCAGCAGTACATAGTAGCTGCGAAGAAGTCCCAGATACCAACTTTGGAGGCTTGATTGTGAAATGTCAAAAACCACCTCTTAACAAGACGTGTCTAACGAAATGATGACTTCTAATAATTATGTGCAGAATGCGTCAATTTAGAAATGATACTGCTTTGAGTTCCAAACAAATAGTTGAGGGCCTGAGCAGCTTCAACAATGCATATCTCACCAGAAACTCAGTAAGATGATACTAAATGTCTGTAAATTGCTACTAACCTTATTGACAATACTGAAGTTTCGAGCATTGGATTGGGAAGAAGACCAGACAGGAGAACCACCATTTCAAATGACCAATATTCCAAGCTGGGTAACACCATAAAAAACAACCAATTAATCATTACATAATTGTAAAAGTCACATTGTTCCTGTTACAAGAGGTAAATTGGTTCATGTTGAACTGAAAGCCATTTGAAATTTAAGTTAAACCTGAGACTAAACCCATAAAAAGCTGCGGCAAATTTAGCTATTACCCTTGAATAGAGTCAATAGACTTGGAACAGTTATAACCTATTCCAACTTGAGACTGATTCAGGGCCGGCCCTGGCCCAGGGCGACCGCCCAGGACCCCATGGAATATGAGGGCCCA
The DNA here is from genome assembly GCA_029216955.1 of Iris pallida. NCBI lineage: Eukaryota > Viridiplantae > Streptophyta > Magnoliopsida > Asparagales > Iridaceae > Iris > Iris pallida. Next base: position 2,267,252 of record JANAVB010043017.1, read on the forward strand.
AAAAAGTTATTTTAGATATTTATATATTAGTAATCTTGTATCTAAAATATAACTAATATGTAACATGACCCTCTTTTACCACAAAACAATTGTGTTGTAGTGGTTAAGGGTATGGTAAACTTGCACGCTATAGGCCCTAGATTCAATTCTTGGTTGTAACATTTTTTAAAATTTACTTTTATTTCAAAAAAAAATTATATTATATATGGGCCCTCATTTTGAAAGTTTGCCTAGGGCCCCCAAGAACTTAGGGCCTCTCCTGGACTGATTCGGAACAATCTACGTACTAAGGGTATGGTAACCCTAATCCATAGATTGGTATGTGGATGATGAAGAGGAAGACAGATTAAGCAGAAGCAAACCAAAGAACACTCGATCTTATCGGCAGAGAGAGGGACCCCACTTCTCTTTTTTAATAAATCGTCTCCAGTAAAATAACTCTCCCACCTCTACTCATGATGGAAGTACAAGACCACACATCTAATCCTCTAATGTAATTAAAAGACTAGTAGGGACTCCCTTATAAGTTTAGAAACTTAACCTGCATTGAATCCCGGATTAATATTTCCTCGCTACATTCATCCTAGATTTATGATTGATCTCCACCGTATTATGGAGTAGTTATGTACTTGAGAAATCCAAAAAAAGACAACACATGCAGGATTCTGGTAACCAGTTTCGACCAAGCAAACATAGGAATCGGATGAAGGCGGTCTAGATGAAAAAGAAACTATGGAAGTTCAGATTCCAGAACTTTTGTTCTCGATTTGTCGAAGCAGGATGATGGATCCCCAAACTATAATGGATGCAGGTGATTGATAGAGAATAAAAGAATAAGCAGAAGGAAAGCAAGAACAAGGAGATTAGAAGAAGTAACTCATTTTTCTCCAAATACAGTTGTTGGATAATTTCATTCTCTTTCAAAAGAAGACTAGGGTAACAAGTCTCTCAAACTGCCAATAAGTTGCAATGGCTAAATATAGGATTAAACATAACCATTGACTAGGGAAGTATCTTTCCCACACTCAAACAGAGGCTTGGCAGTTTAAACTGTCCATGCTTTGGAACTAGGCGGTTTAAACCACCCATGCTGTGAAACTAGGTGGTTGAAATTGCCATTCGTTGTTTCAGACGTGGGAATCTGCAGTTCGATCGACTTGCACCTCTTTTACGACCCATCAATTGTTAGTGCCGGGGCACAATTTTTCGATGGAAAACTGAGAATTCGTAACAATTGTAAAAACAATCGTTATTACGTAACACTTCACAGAAGGTACGTAACAGAAATTCCACTAATGCAACACTTCACAGAAGGTGCACAGATTTCTACCAACGCAAACACTTCACCGAAGGTGCGCTAATAGAATTCTGATAAACGAAGAAGGTCACAGGCGAAAGATGGAAAAACACCTGCTGGGGTGAATGATCACCGTTGCTCAAAGCTTTATTCGTCCTACACGAATAGCTTTCAGGAACCAGCAAGTTCGTCGGAGAACTTGGAACACTCTTGCTCTTCTGACTCCTCGGATGAACACGAACTCCCGTGCAAAACTCAACGCTGGTACAATACCTCTCTTCTCTCTCACAGCTTCTAAATACTTGTAAACTTTCTGTCTACTATCTGTGTATTAGTCCCTTATTTGTGAGAGAGAAGGAGGAGACCTTATATAGGCCCCTGCAACAACTGTCCGGTTAGCACAATGTTAGGGACGTGGTAATAACCACCCCGAACATGGAGCAACCGCTCAGAACATGCAAAGACACGTTCTGCCGCAAGTTGCGCCACTCGCGTAACTAGCGTGATTTGCACTTTACGCACACAGCCCTATTACGCACCATACGCGCAACCTGCCACTTTACGCACACAGTCATTTTACGCAACCTGCGCACACTACGCACTCTACGCACACTGCGTACGCTACGCACACTGCGTACGCTGCGCACATTGCGCACTCTACGCACGCTGCGCACACTACGCACACTGCACGTACTGGGCTGCGTAACTGGGCCGACGTAACTGGGCTCGCGTAACGAGGCCCGCGTAACGTGGCGCGCGTAACTGGGCTCGCGTAACGGGCCGGTAACTGGGCTCGCGTAACGTGACCGCGCAAGTGGCTCGCGTAACGAGCGCAACTTAAGCGCACTATGCGCCTAGCGACGATGCTGACGTGCTAAGTGCAAAGTGCGCCAACAAAACGCCACATTACGCCTCATGAGCCCGAGCCCGAGTCCGTGTCCGAGTCCGAGTCGCTAAACCCCTATGGGACTTAGCTCCCATGGAAATAAATTTTCCAAGAGCAAAAAGCTAGAAGCTTACCATGGAGTCTTATTCTTACCTCTTAGTAAAATCACCCACATGGTTCCCACCTTTGGGTCACCACCCATGTGCACATCCCAACAATACATAGAAGCCTATATATGTTGAGATACCACATGGTGCATTTCCGATGTGGGACTAAAACTTCACTAAACATGTAGAGAACAAGTTCTCTACATGTCAAGAATACAAATGCCCCAACAATCCCCCACATATCTCAATATATATGGGTTCGAGTGTTCCCCACAGTGACTGTCCATCATGCATTAGGAGAGATGTCGCGATGACTTGAATCTTCCCGCATGGGTTAAACAACAGACTATAATACAAGAATGGACTAAGTCTTGAATGCTGCACCATAGTTGAAGTTGTTCCCACTCACATAATGTAGTCACATGTGCTTCTGGCTATGCACATTAAAAGCCCTGTGCCAGCCTGGTTTCAGTGTATACTTTTGGGCGTCTACAAGTTTACCCTCAAGAGACGGCCTGATATCTCTGTCCATACACTATAGGTGAGTTCATTATAAAGAGACATGGCATGGAACGCTTTACGCTCCCCTTGCGGTGCTACGCCGCTATGACATGGCCCGAAGCCAAGGCATTACCCCTCCCTGGGAATCACCTCATATCTGGGAACCTTTGTAGTGTCATACTACTGTAGCATGAGGCAACTGCCTCTTTGTAGTGCCAAACTACCCAGCATGAAGCCTTAGGCTCCCTTGCGGTGTTACGCCGCAACGACATGGCTTGCAAGGCCGAGGCTTTATCCCTAACAGGGTACCTCATCGTGGTGTCGTGCCACTGTAACATGAGGAACTCCTCCTCTTTGTAGTGCTGACTACACCCATCTTTATTTTTAACATACAGCATTAGGCTAACTGCCTATTTGCGGTGCTACGCCGCTGTGACTTGGCCTGCAAAGCCGAGGCTTTATCCTATTCCTGGGCAGCACCCCACATATAGGAACCTCATCGTGGAGTCATTCCACTGTAGCATGGAGTTTCACTCCTTGTAGTGCTGCTCTACCGTGCTTCCTGTAAAGCACACCAGGCATTCACTCTGCCTGAGAACTCATTAAGGCAATTAAGCCAACCTTCCCACAGGAATCGTTTTTCGCAAAAAACAACAGTAGACAACAGTGGTTATAGGTCCGTAACCTCTCCACGCCCAATAGAACATGTACCCACCGTTCCTGATATTCTTCCAGATAATGGTCCTCCCTTGAACCAAAAGCTAGATGCCTAGTAGATAAATCTTTGAACTAATGGCATAAAACTTTATGGTAGGAATACAATAACTAATATCAGAATGCCTTCAAGTCCATTTTACATGCTGAGTCATCGACCAGCTTGCGCCTGAGGTCCTTGGTGAACGGATCCGCCAGATTTTCCTGACTCCGAACATCAATTACTGCAATTACACCTCTCTTAATAAGATCGTGTACTGCCCTGTGCTTTAACCGTACAGTCCTCTTCTTTCCGTTGAAGAGGTCATTTGATGCCGCCGCCGCAGTCGCCTAGTTGTCGCAGTATATCGGTATTGCCGGTATTTGCGCCCCAACCACTGGAAGATCATACATGAGCTCCCGAAGCCATTCTGCTTCCTCGGCTGCGGTGTCAAGTGCAAAGAACTCAGATTCCATGGATGACCGCGAGAGCATTGTCTGCTTCTTCGACTTCCATGATATAGCAGCTCCACCCATTGTGAAAATATATCCTCCTGTGGACCTCTCGTTCTCCAAATCTGAGCACCAGCTGGCATCACTGAAGCCTTCCACTACCTGCGGATCTCCGCTGTAGTACATTGCATATGTCTGAGTCTTCTTGAGATATCTCATAACCCGTTTCACAGCCTTCCAGTGTTCAACACCAGGGTTACTTGTGAAACGACTCAGCATTCCCACGACAAAAGCTATGTCAGGCCTTGTGGCAGTAGTAGCATACATCAAACTCCCGATTACGCTTGCATACTCCAGCTGCCTGACGCTTTTCCCTGAATTAGACTTCAGCTTCATATCACACCTGTACGGCGTATCGATCCCTGTAAGATCCCGATACCCATAACGAGTGATCATCTTCTCAATATAATGAGACTGTGACAGCGCTAGTCCAGTGTCTGTCCGGATGATCTTGATCCCTAAGATCACATCAGCTTCCCCCAAGTCCTTCATACTGAACTTGCTCGAGATGAACCTCTTTGTCTCCGTGACACAGCTCATATCCGTACCTAGGATAAGTATGTCGTCCACATACAGACAAACGATCACACCTCTTCTATCAGCGAACTTCGTGTAAACACACTTGTCCGTCTCGCTGACCATGTAACCATTTGACCTTATAATCTTGTCAAATTTCTCATGCCATATCTTGGGAGCCTGTTTAAGACCGTACAAAGATTTCACCAACTTGCAGACTGTCTTCAAGACCCTAGACGACAAATCCCTCTGGTTGTTGCATATAAATCTCTTCGGTCAGCTCGCCATTTAGGAAAGCCGTTTTCACATCCATCTGATGTATCACCATCTTATGTATTGCTGCGAGAGCAATCAACATTCTGATGGTAGTCATCCGGACTACTGGAGCATACGTGTCAAAGTAGTCGATTCCCTGCTTCTGAGAAAATTCCTTGGCTACTAGCATAGCCTTGAACTTGTCAATAGTTCTGTCTGCTTTCATCTTCTTCTTAAAAATCCATTTGCATCCGATAGGTTTTGCTCCTTCAGGAAGATCAACTAACACCCAAGTGTTATTGGAGGTGATGGATTCAATTTCATTGTCAATCGCCTCCCTCCAGAAAACCGCGTCTCTGGTCTTCATCGCCTCATCATAGGTAAGCGGATCTGCTTACACATGATAGGTGACAAAGTCACTTCCGAAGTCCTTCGACCTCCTCACTCGCTTCGTTGACGGCTCAGTGAGATCTGGTTCAACCGTTGTTTCAACAACAACATCTTCTTTGACCACATCTTCATTGAAGACCTGCGTACCCTCATTATTCTCCGGAACATCCGCAAGAACAATATTCTTGTGCCTTGCAAATTTGTCTTCAAAATATTCTGCGTCGCGAGATTCAATGATATGATTTGACTCAATATCAAGAAATCTCCGAGCATCACTCTTCTCGGCATACCCCAAGAAGATCGTCTTAGTAGTCCTTGTCCCAAGCTTCTGAATCTTCAGATCTGGAAGCTTGACATATGCCAGACACCCCCACACTCGAATGACATTCAAGTTAGGTCTGACTTTGAACCAGAGTTCATGAGGAGTAATGTCAGAAGTTGCATGAGGCACCCTATTCAGAATAAAAGTGGTCGTCAGTGCAGCTTCTCCCCAGTAGCACTTAGAAAGACCCGCAGTCAACAGCATTGAGTTTATCATTTCTGTCAACGTCTTGTTCTTCCTCTCAGCTACTCCGTTGGATTGAGGAGAGTACGGAGCCGTAGTCTCATTGACAATTCCATGTTCTTTGCAGAATGATGCGAATTCATAAAACCTATACTCCCCACCCCGATCACTTCTTATTCTTTTGAGTTGTTGTCCAGTTTGCCGCTCAGCTTCGGCCCTGAACTCCTTAAACTTCTCAAATGCTTCATCTTTAGCCTTCAGCAAGTAGACGAACGCATACTTAGAGAAGTCATCGATGAAGGTTCATACTTCATCCCGGCCTTTACAGAGAACTGTTTGAAGTCACAGATATCTGAGTGTACTAACTCCAGAAGATCTGTACTTCGATTAACCCGAGGAAAGGGTTTCCTTGTGATCTTAGTTTGAGCACAAACTTCACATTTCTCTACCTTACCCCCACACTTGGAGATAAGTCCTAGACTAGACATTCTGTTAATTCGTTTAGAATGAACATGTCCTAGCCTATTATGCCACAACTCAAAAGTATAAGCAGAATGAGTGATTGTATTAACAACATTGAACTGATTTACAAGCTGAATTTTAAACATTCCTTCGGTATAAAAGCTTTTCCGGAATATGTTCCCCTAATAGACATCACCATTTGGCAAGCATTGATGTCCATCCTGAGACCTGCTTTGCAGAGTAGGCCTCCTGAGATCAGGTTCTTGGCGATAGCAGGTACATGCTTCACGCCTTGAAGCGTCAGAGACTTGCCAGAAGTCAGCTTCAATACCACTGTCCCGATCCCAAATATTTCAGCTTGTGCCTGGTTCGCCACCATAACCACATCAGAAGTAGGGGTGTAGGTGGTGAACCACTCCTTGCTGGAGCAAACATGGCAGGTGGCTCCAGTGTCTACCCACCAGTCAGCATCAGTTCCTACCGCATCAACCTGCGCAATTATAGCAACAACATCAGTGATCATAGATACCTTACTAGGCTCTCCTTGCTCCGATTGCTTGGCTTTTGCTTTGCACTCATTCTTAAAGTGGCCCTTCTTGTCACACTTGAAGCAAGCCAAGTGGGACTTTGGCTTCTTCTTCTTCATTGAAGTACCCTTGACTTTTAGATTGTCAAGGTCCTTCTTCTTGCTTTGGGAAGACGCATGCTTTCCCCTTGGTTTCCTTGAATGCACCAGATTGGCGTTAGCCAATTGCTTGGACAGTGCGTCCACCTTCAGTTGAGCCCGCATCTGATCCTCAACATAGATTTTATGCAGGAGATCTTCAAGGGTGATCTCTAGCTTCTTCCTATGCATGTTTGCATAGAACTTGCTCCACCCAGCGGGGAGCTTTGAGACAATCCAAACTTGTCGGGGAGGGACATCGCCTCGTCTTCCAGCTTCTGTCGCAGTTTCAGGAACTCCTTCACCTGCAGCAGCATAGACTTTTCGTCCTCAAAGAACCACTTGTGATATCTTTCAACCACAAAGATTTTACTGCGGTTCTTGTCTTCTTCGTAGAGTTTTTCTAGAGACTCCCATATGTCTCTAGCGATAGTCTTCTTAGAATAGGATTCTGCAAGAGAATCTTCCATAGCATTCAAGATAAGCAGCCTGCAAATACTATTTTCCCTTCTCCATTTTGCTTGAAGTTTAGTAGCCGCGGTGATTGCGGCAGCAGACCCAACATCTGGAACAGTAGGTTCTTCCTCCAGAAGCACGTGATCTACGTCTTTGAGTTGAAGGGTGAGATAAACCTTCCTCTTCCAGACTTGGTAATGTTCTCCATCAAACTTTTCTAACTTACAAAAGTCAGCATTGAAGAGTGAAACATTAACGTTTTCCATCGTAGCTATAAAGCTTTGAGATTGTTAGTGCTGGGGCATAATTTTTCGATGAAAAACTGAGAATTCGTAACAATTGTAAAAACAATCGTTATTACGTAACACTTCACAGAAGGTACGTAACAGAAATTCCACTAATGCAACACTTCACAGAAGGTGCACAGATTTCTACCAACGCGAACACTTCACCGAAGGTGCGCTAATAGAATTCTGATAAACGAAGAAGGTGACAGACGAAAGATGGAAAAACTCCTACTGGGGTGAATGATCACCGTTGCTCAAAGCTTTATTCGCCCTACACGAATAGCTTCCAGGAACCAGCAAGTTCATCGGAGAACTTGGAACACTCTTGCTCTTCTGACTCCTCGGATGAACACGAACTCCCGTGCAAAACTCAACGCTGGTACAATACCTCTCTTCTCTCTCACAGCTTCTAAATACTTGTAAACTTTCTGTCTACTATCTGTGTATTAGTCCCTTATTTGTGAGAGAGAAGGAGGAGACCTTATATAGGCCCCTGCAACAACTGTCCGGTTAGCACAATGTTAGGGACGTGGTAATAACCACCCCGAACATGGAGCAACCGCTCAGAACATGCAAAGACACGTTCTGCCGCAAGTTGCGCCACTCGCGTAACCAGCGTGATTTGCACTTTACGCACACGGCCCTATTACGCACCATACGCGCAACCTGCCACTTTACGCACACAGTCATTTTACGCAACATGCGCACACTACGCACTCTACGCACACTGCCCGAGCCCGAGCCCGAGCCCGAGTCCGAGTCCGAGTCCGAGTCCGAGTCGCTAAGCCCCTATGGGGCTTAGCTCCCATGGAAATAAATTTTCCAAGAGCAAAAAGCTAGAAGCTTACCATGGAGCCTTATTCTTACCTCTTAGTAAAATCACCCACATGGTTCCCACCTTCGGGTCACCACCCATGTGCACATCCCAACAATACATAGAAGCCTATATATGTTGAGATACCACATGGTGCATTTCCGATGTGGGACTAAAACTTCACTAAGCATGTAGAGAACAAGTTCTCTACATGTCAAGAATACAAATGCCCCAACAATAAACAGATGAATAAGATAAAGTGGTTTCAGGAAACAAAGCTTTGGAATTCTAGTTCTCGGAACTATTGATTTCATGCTAAATTCCCTCTTTGGATCAAGTTATGGTCTTTCTAGTTTCCAATGAAGGTGTTAGGCTGGATGGAGTACACTAGTAGACAACATATAACTTTTGACGCTCTATTTCACATCACAGCTCTTCTTTAATATCTCCAAATGCCCTCATCTTGGCTTGTGACGACCTCATCAACCTTGACATCGGTCACTATGAACCTCCAGGTTAAGAGACCCAACAATATACTATAATAAATATTTTTAATTTTTGTGCATGGAGGTGAGTAAATTCTACCATTTCAGGTGCAAGTGAATCACATTCATAGGATCTAAGAAGTGTTGGATCGTAGAGGAAAAACGTGTCAAAAAATCGTGAACGTGTGGAACTCTGGAGTTAGAGAATCCTTTTGAGGTATTTTACATCACTACTAAATTTAATACAGAGTTATTTGTATTTACCCCCCCCCCCACCCAACAATTCTAAAAATAGACTTTTTTGGGGGGGTGGGTGGGTGAGTGGGTGGGTGTGTTGGTTTTTTTTTTTTTTTTTGGTGGGGGTGGAGAGGGGTTGGGGAGGGTAACTATAAATACAATTAACAAATTATGAAGGAATGGTTGGGGGGTAGCACTAATTAAAATAAAAAAAATGGGGGTAGCACTATAAATGCAACACTTATGCTCTATGTTATATCTGAATCCTATGATCAAACTAGTAATGCAGTGTAACCTTTTACAAGGGGGGTCCATGTATGTGTGACTGTGTGTGTACAAAACTGAAGCATGCATATTTATCTTCACAACAGCACATGGCACTTTAGAACCCCATGTAGTTAGCTAAACCTTCTTTTTCAATGCAGATCATGAAATTATTTTGTCTTCAACAATTTGATTTCAAACCAGTGTATTCAATATTTGAATAACCAAATTTTACTTATTGCATGGCCATATTCATAGTTTGCTATAGGTGTGCTACAAGGACCTAACATGTGTTCCAGTAATCCGATGGTGTCCATCAGTAGCTTAGCATTTCAACCTAGGATAATTGCCTCTGTTAACAAAAACCTTTTTCCAAGACTAACATCAAGAGACTCACCAGATCATAAATGTCGAAGGAACAGCAAGTCTTAGAAAATCGAGGATATCGTGGAATGCTTCCCTCGAAAACCCTGTCCAAGTCATTTTGCATGCCTGAGAGAACTTAATGTATACTGCTAATAGAAATACATTTATCCAATAAGATATGGAAGTTGCCAAAGCAGCACCCTTGGTGCCAAGACCACAAGCATACACTAGAATCCAACATACAAGTATGTGAAGCAATGTTGTCACTCCAGAGGTTATCAACAGCGGCATAACTATGCTTTGGCTTTGCAGAAACCTGACATGGCACTGAAGTAAACCGTAGGCAAAAAGGCCTGGTATCAGCCAACAAGCATAGATGCCAGCTTCCTTTGTTATTTCTGGGTTTTGACCAACAGCCATGAGAATTTCACTAGTGTAGGCCCAAACTAAAGACAGAGGGATACTTGCGATGAATAGAACAAGTATTGCCCTTTGCATATGTATACCAAGCATATGAAATTGTTTTGCACCATTGGCCTGCCCGCATAAGGTATCCAATGCACTTCCCATTCCCAGCTGTTATATTGCAGCAAAAGAGGGAGAGCATTAAATTAAAACGTATAATTTAAAGAAACACTGCTACTAGAAAAGATATCCTTCTAAGAATGAACACTGAAGAAGAAGGTATTTGAGGACAATACAGTTTTCTTAAATAATATTTAAAACTGGTTCTTTCCAAAAATATTATCAAAATACGGGACTTTGATAAATCATGTTTTTGAAATTTGTTTTGCTGCACACCTCATGTGTGTATGAAAGCCACTAGGATAATTCATGTTTAACATGATTTTATTACTTAAATCACCTTCAGGATACATGATTTATCCAAGCATCTTTTGGAGATTTGCAAATACACCTTGCTCCATGGCGCTTCAATGACAATTCTTCCACGAACACTTCATGTGCCAACGATTCTTGCTTTAGGACCGTCTTTTGCGTCAAATCTAAGACGCATGATGATAGATCAAGGTAATCTATCGGCTCAATATTAGATAAGGCAAAATAACCATGAAAATCAAATTTACTTTCCAACATCTTCTCTTAAACTCGATTCTCTTGTTCCAACACCTTCCAACCAATTTTATGTTTTCAACATAGTCAAGATCAAGAGTTTACCTTTCCATACTGCATTTTCATACTGAGCCTATGAGTGTATATTTGTATTCTCGACTTATTTTAGTCTTTTTGTATTTGTATCCTTCAATTATTTATTACAGATAAGAAAAAAACTTTTTTACTGAAGAGCACTTTGGTTATCCCTACAAACATATTTCTCTTTACCACATTACGGTTAGTCACCATCCCTCTCTTTTTCCATCTCTTATGCCTACTGCCTTCTACATCTCAACAATGAATAACTCTCCTTAAAGCACTAGAGATTAACCTTAAATAAGTCTCCTACAGCCACTTTTGCAAGTTACAAAAGTACATATAACCTGAATTATCTAAACTGTAAATTACCTAAGTTGATTAAAAACATCCAACATGCATTAAAAAGAAGGGAGTAATAAGGTAAGAGATGAGTATTTGATTACATAGCTAATTGTATTACACGGATATAGGGAGAAAGTACTAAGCAAGTTTACATTCTGTGGTTCCATTACCCGCTTGGTCATGACCTTGTAATGACTAATCGTATTACTCGGGTTACATGGTACATAGCCTTTCTTCCCATGGATAATAATTAATTCATAAATAAATTCAAAGTACGAAGAAAAAGAGAAGGGGGAAAATAAGGAAATAGCAGTATCAACATATGAACAAACAACAAATTGACCGAAACTTGTCCGACGGGTGACCATAATCATATACTTGGCTCCACAAACAAGAAAAAAAGTTGGAGAGTCCACGTTAGAGTCAGATAAAATACAAGGCGCAATTGGAATATTATCGTAAACAATATAATTTAAGATGTGTTTGCGTGGAAATATCATTCCTTTGCATCCTTGAGTTGTGACTTAGAGATTGAGTGCATTTCCCTATAGGAAATTATTTTATCCTATTATAGTTTATTTTTCTTTTCTAGTTTAGAGTAACTCAGGGGTCGTTCCTTGGTTACATGAGCTAAAATTGCTTGACCAAAATGTTGGTCTTTTTCACGACTTTGACGGTTGGGAATTTGACACCAAGGGCTCGTTTGGATTAAGTTTTTGTATTCCTAGGAATCCATTTTTATTCATTTCCCATGGGAAAGGAATTCAACATTCTCATACCCATCTTTGGTTAGGTTGGGAATATGTAGTCCAAAAAATTCAATTTTTCCATTCCCATGTTTGGTTCACACAGGGATAGGAATCTTAATTTGTTTAGTTTTTCATAAATATCCTTTCATTAATTTCATGATGTTGCTATTACCTAAATTCACATATTTGGGATAGATGTTGGAATTTTGGAAGTAAAGGGAGGGTATTACCGTCCAAACAAAATATCCAAACAACAATCCTAAGAAAATAAAACTATTCCCAAGAGGCTTGGGAATAGCTTTCCCATATCAATGGAAATATGAACCCCTCGTATTCTCCCCTAATTTCCAATCCTAGACATACCAAACATGGGTAACAAATCAAAACTCATTCCCAAGCCTCCAAAACTTGAACCAAATGACCCCTAAAGTTAGGCGTTCGGTCATAAAAAATTTCTCGATTCTTTATCGAGCTTTATTCTCCATAACCTAGGAGGCTAGGAAGAGAATGGACACCCCCCAAAAAGTATGTCTTTTCCATGTCGGACACTCCAAAACATATAGGAGACGCCGAAATATGTGCAGAATCCGTGTCGTGGACCCAGACACCCCCATGGTGGGAAGATCAAATCTTTCCAACTTGCAACTCAAGTAGAGCCCACACGTAATGGTAAAAAAAAACATTTAAAACTTCTAACTCAATTACAGCCCGTACGTAATCAAACAAGCTGGCAAATATTTGAAACCCTAATTTCTTTTGGTACGGGGGGTGGGGTTACCAGGACGCTGAAGCCGGTGACGTTGGCAAAGGAGGAGGCGAGGGAGACGGCGGAGAGGGGGAGCTCCCCAAGGTGTCCGACGAACATGGCGGAGATGAGCTGGAGGGAGTACTGGAGGAGGCTCGCGGCCACGAGAGGCGCGGCCAGCCTCAGCTGCCGCTCCACTTCGCCACAGAGGAGAGTATGGTTTGCGTGGTGATGATGGTGGGATGGGATAGGAAGGAGGAATGGGGAATTTGGGGATGAGCTCCCATCATCCCCTTCCATTGGGAATTGCTAATGGATGAAGAGAATCAAGAAGAAGAAGAGGGAAGTGTATAAATTTGTTTGAAGTCCCCTCTCAATACCACATAGAGCAATTATATATGAAAGTTTATATTAAATTTAAAGTTAATGATATTAACTTGTAAAAAGTATGTTAGTATATTTAAGTGGAAAATTAGACCAAAATTAACATAACAACACAAGAAAAAGAGGATTGCTAGCGTAGACGCTCTCTTCCAAGTTTGCATCTATTGGTCAACATCTTGCTTGCTTAGTTGCTTATCGAGTGTTTGGTGTTTGGCAAAAATAAAAACTCAAAAAAATAGAAAAATTCGATAGGCACTTCGTATTTTATTTATGATAGTCCAATTTTTTTTCTTATTTATTTACAAATTTGTCACCGGAAAAAGTACTTTAGGTTAGTCCAATATTTTTTAGGTATGTCAAAAATTTTGACAATCCTTCTTATTGGAATGACTGTTAAAAATGGACTGTTAAAACTTTGACAGTTCTTTATATTGGAATGACTATCAAATATTTCGACAGTCCTAATTTTCTAGGCCTGTCAAATATTTCGACAGTCTTGATGATGGTGATGCCATCGCCATAACACTACCATCCCCTTGTCGAGCCCAGACTCCACTCCCTGTCGCCTGCAGCCACAGAAGAAGACGAATACGAGGAGTTAAGGAGAAGGAGTTGATGTAGTGCCAAAATGCGGAATCCGACACTCAGAAATCTGGATTTACTGCTAAAAAAAAACGGATCTTGGAAGTTATATGGCAACTTGAGAACTTGCTTATAGTTGTAAATCAATCACACTTATACAAGCAATCACTAACACAGAGAATTTACGTGGTTCACCCAAAGGCTACGTCCACGGCCGGCAGAACAATCACTATGAGTTATCAAAGAGTTTACAAAGATTCTCCGATCTTAACTCTCCCTCACTTAACAATGATTATTCTAAAAAATGGAGTACATACGCCAACACCAAAGTCTCTGATGAGAAAGACTTACAGAGAGTTTCCAATCTTCAGGGTGTCCGCCAGAAAACAATCAGGGTGCCTATCTGTTTTCTCAGTTGTGGGGTGTGGAAATGATGTTGGAGGATTTTTTTTGATGATTTTATGATGGCTCTAAAAACTTATATTTATAGCCTTTAGAATCTATTTTTGGGAAGACCCAAAATAAACCTCTTCAAAGAGAAACGCTAGTTCAAAACAACTTCCCAAGGAATAGGGAAGACCCAACTGTCTTTGACTATTTCAAGCCAAGAGTGGCTCCACACATTTGCCTAACAATCTCCCACTTGGAGACATCTCTCCATCCATAAGTCCAACCGGATGCGCGACTCACATCTGGCCCTTATCTGATATCAAGCCAATCGTTATGTTTTGACAATCTGCCAGTCTGTCCTATCAGTCTGTCGGTCCAGTCTGCCGGCCCATCTTGGCTGCGCCTGTAAGGCTGCCTACGTACCCGGAGAGGGATCAAGCCAGACGTAGTTCATCCATTTCTACTGTTATCAATCGTGAAGTCCAGCTGCAGTTGAGCACAACTTCAGCTTCTCCAAAGGAACTCCCTTAGTAAACATGTCTGCTGGGTTTTTCATTCCGACAATCTTCACTAGCCGTAGTACCTTCTCCTCGAGCAAAGAACGGATAAAATGATACCTGATTTGGATGTGTTTGGTTCTCGAATGAAACACCGGATTATGTGCCAGATGTATCGCACTTTGGCTATCGCTGTGCAGCGTCCCCTTTCCGTATCTCACTCCTAGTTCATCCAAAAAATTCTGTAGCCATATCATTTCTTTACTCGCTTCCGTGATCGCCACGTACTCTGCTTCCATTGTTGATAATGTAACTATTTTTTGTAACTTAGAAACCCAGCTCACAGCAGTTCCACCAAACGTGTACACATAGCCAGTGGTACTCTTCCGCCGATCCAGGTCTCCTCCCATGTCAGCATCCACATAACCATGCAGTTCCATACTGCCAAGTCCGAACACCAGGCACTTCTTTGTAGTCCCGCGTAAGTAGCGCATAATCCACTTCACAGCTTCCCAATGCATCTTTCCCGGATTGCTCATGTACCGGCTGACAACCCCAATAGCGTGGGCTATGTCAGGCCGCGTGCAAACCATTGCGTACATCAAGCTACCGATCGCTGATGCATAAGGTACACGTGCCATGTACTCACGCTCGGCTTCTGTCGTCGGTGAATGTGACTTCGAAAGTTTAAACTGTCCTCCCAAAGGTGTGGCCACCGGTTTAGCATTAGTCATCTGGAACCGGTCTAGCACCTTTTGAACGTATTCTTCTTGAGACAGCTTTAAAGTCTTCAGGTCACGGTTGCGCGTGATCCTCATCCCCAATATTTGGTTGGCAGGACCCAAGTCTTTCATCTCAAAAGCTTTGGACAGCTCTTTCTTCAGCCCGTCGATTTCATGCATATCTGAACCAGCTATCAACATATCATCAACATATAATAATAAAATAAGAAAGTCACCATCCTTCCTACGTACATAGCAGCAATGATCAGTATAGCAACGCTTAAAGTCATTGAGCGTCATGAAATTGTCAAACTTATGGTACCACTGCCTTGGTGCCTGTTTCAGTCCGTACAGGCTTTTTCTAAGCCTGCATACCGTTTTCTCCTTACCCTTTACCTCATAGCCCGTAGGCTGCAGCATGTAAATTTCTTCCTCCAAGTCACCATGAAGAAAGGCTGTCTTCACATCCAGCTGCTCAAGGTGTAGGTTCTGCCCGGCTACAATGCCGAGTACTGTCCGGATCGTATGCAACTTCACCACCGGAGAAAAAACATCCGTGAAGTCGATCCCATGTCTCTGCTGAAAACCTTTCACTACCAATCTTGCCTTGTAGCGAATCTTACCATCGCTATCAGTCTTCAGCCGGTAGACCCATTTATTCTGAAGAGCCTTCTTGTTCATTGGAAGCTTGGTCAGTTCCCAAGTACCGTTACGATGAAGAGAGTTCATCTCCTCCTCCATGGCTTGCTCCCACTTGAGCGAGTCATCGGTCTTTATTGCTTCTTCAAAATGCTCGGGTTCACCTCCATCTGTCAATAACAGAAAGTTAAAGTACCTTTAGGTTCTCTTCTTGGCGCGCACACCCTTTCTGAGTGCTATAGGTTGGTCCAGGTCATTTGTGCTTTCGTCTGCTCCTCCATCGTTATCTGAGTCGCTCCCACTGGAAGTGTCCAAATCGTCAATGATGTCTTCAGGTGTCCTGGTGTCTTCTGCAGTGACATCCGGCTCCACAGGAATAACTGTCTGCATCTCCTTATCTTCCATACCTTCCTTGCCAATCGGCCCATCTCCAGTACCCTTCTCCGCTGCTCTGTCTCCATACATCACCTTTTCATTGAAGGTAACATTGCGGCTTCTCAGGACTTTCCGGTTTTCAGGATCCCAGAACCGGTAGCCCATCTGCTCATTTCCATAGCCAATAAAAACACATTTACGAGACTTCGCCTGCAGCTTGTTCCTGTCATCTGACTCAACAAAAACGTAAGATAAACAACCGAATATACGAAGGTGAGAGAGCGTCACCTCTTTGCCCTCCAGGCTTCCTCTGGAATAGCTAGTTGTAGTGGAACAGAGGGACATCGGTTTATCAGATAAGCGGCTGTGTTCACCGCATCAGCCCACATCATCTGTGGCAAGCCAGAATGTAGTCGCATACTCCTAGCTCTCTCGCATAGGGTCCTGTTCATTCGCTCTGCAACACCATTGAGCTGCGGTGTCGCTGGAATAGTTTTCTCGAACCGAATTCCATTCCCTGAACAGTACTGCTTGAATCCCTGCGATTCATACTCCCCGCCATTATCTGCCCTTAAGCATTTAAGCTTTAGGCCAGACTCATTTTCCACCAAAGATTTCCATACTTTAAAAGTATCAAACACCTCAGATTTGTGCTTCAGAAAGTATACCCATACCTTCCTGGTGGAGTCGTCAATGAAGGTCACATAATAGAGTGCACCTCCCATGGAAGCCACTGGTGCCGGCCCCCATACGTCGGAGTGAACTAGTTCCAGTTTCTGAGTCTTTACCAATCTTCCGCTATTCCCGAAAGAAATGCGCGACTGCTTGCCGAGTATACAACTTTCGCACATTTCTGATCTAATGGACTCCAGACCTGGTAACTTTCCCTTCGACTTCATCACCCGCAGACCCTTCTCGCTGATGTGGCCAAGGCGGCAATGCCATGTCGCCGTGTCCACTGAGTTGTTTGCCACTGCGGCAACCGGTGCATCTGTCAGGTATAGCGTGCTGGTCTTGGCACCTCTAGCGACGACTAGAGCGCCCTTGCACACTTTCCATTTCCCGTCTTCAAAAGTTACACGATGCCCTTCGACATCTAGCTGATGAACAGAAATCAGATTCTTAGTCAATCCAGGTATATGACGTACCTCATTGAGCTTCCACATCGAACCATTCTGTTGTGCGCACATTACCACACCTTTCCCGACGATATCAAGTGAGACTCCATTGGCGAGGTACACCTTGCCAAAGCGACCCTTGACGTAGTCTTGAATTTCTTCCCTGTTGGAAGTGCAGTGAAACGAAGCGCCAGAGTCCAATACCCAGGACTCAACAGAACTTGATACAGAAAGCAACAATACATCACCATCATATGAGGTAGCTGCATTTACCTCAGAACCTTTACCAGAACCTTTCTTGCCTTTGAGTTGATTGCACTCCGCTTTTACATGTCCTACCTTCTTGCAGTGCCAGCAAGTAGGACCCCGACCAGACCTCGACTTGCTCCTCCCCTTAGAACCAGATGTACTATGATTGGAAGATCCCTTTGCCATGGACCGCCCTCTCGAGTCTACACTCAGGGCAGAATCACCAAATTTGTGCTGACCAGAAGCTTTTCTGGTTATATCCTCCTGAAGTAACTGATCTCGGACATCATTAAAAGACAACTTACTCTTACCAGCAGAGTTGCTAATAGCTGTGCGTGCAACCTGCCAACTCATCGCCAGAGCGTTCATTAGCTCCATGGTTGTCTTCACATTGATGACAATGTGAGCTATACTCTTTGAAAGCGTCAGCCTGACTGCTCCCAAAGCCTCACGATCTGTCGTCTTGTATTTCGCCGCATCCCCATCTTTCGGCATCTCCACCAATGCCGTGTGCAACTTTTTCATCACCAGATAATCCTCTATCTGCATTCGCCAAAAAGCAAAATCTGTGCCGTTAAATTTCTCCACGCCCATTCTTGTTGCATCCTCAGTGGCCATTACTCCCACTCAAGCAGACGTCTCCGCTTGAACCCGAATGCTCTGATACCACTTGTAGTGCCAAAATGCGGAATCCGACACTCAGAAATCTGGATTTACTGCTAAAAAAAAACGGATCTTGGAAGTTATATGGCAACTTGAGAACTTGCTTATAGTTGTAAATCAATCACACTTATACAAGCAATCACTAACACAGAGAATTTACGTGGTTCACCCAAAGGCTACGTCCACGGCCGGCAGAACAATCACTATGAGTTATCAAAGAGTTTACAAAGATTCTCCGATCTTAACTCTCCCTCACTTAACAATGATTATTCTAAAAAATGGAGTACATACGCCAACACCAAAGTCTCTGATGAGAAAGACTTACAGAGAGTTTCCAATCTTCAGGGTGTCCGCCAGAAAACAATCAGGGAGCCTATCTGTTTTCTCAGTTGTTGGGTGTGGAAATGATGTTGGAGGATTTTTTTTGATGATTTTATGATGGCTCTAAAAACTTATATTTATAGCCTTTAGAATCTATTTTTGGGAAGACCCAAAATAAACCTCTTCAAAGAGAAACGCTAGTTCAAAACAACTTCCCAAGGAATAGGGAAGACCCAACTGTCTTTGACTATTTCAAGCCAAGAGTGGCTCCACACATTTGCCTAACAGTTGAGGAGGAGGTCGCCAGTGGGTGAGAGGGAGAAGGAGGCGTCGCGGTTGACGGTGAGGTTGGGGGAGGTGCGGTACCAGAAGGGGAAGATGGCGAAGTAGGAAAGGTGGAGTTGGGGGAGGTCCAAATGGAGGTTGGGTTGGTTGGGGTTACGGTGGAGCCTAAGAAAAAGCTGGCGGTGGTGGTGGTGTAGAGGTCGTAGTGGCGGTGTAGAATTGGGTCAGCCCCAAAGAAAAATTTGGGATGTGGAATGTGGGCAGTTCAAAAAAAACTTTGGAGACGTAAAATGTGGGCAGCCTAAAAAAAATTGGATGTAGAATGTTGGCGGTCCCAAAAAAATATTTGAATTGTCATGAGTCAAAATTGGGCCAGCCTGAACTAGTACCAAGTAATGTACTGTTCTAAGTAAAATATGAAGTGTCTAAGAATTTTTCAAAAATTATCTCTCTTATGTTGGTTTTTAAAATTTAAAATAATGGTACGAGAAGGATTTACAAAATAGATGGACACATACAAGAGAAAGTGACAGCACAAAGATATGAAGTCAGCAAATATTAAAAAAATATACTAATTTGATATTTTTGGCTAGGGGTGAGCAAATATTTTAAAAAAGAGAGACTAATTTGATATTTTTGGCTAGAGGTGGAGAGGTGAACAAATATTGACAGTTATCGAAAAATTGATCAAGTATGGATAAAAAAAATATTTTAAAAAATTAAACTAAAATTATGAACCGATAGAGAATTGCTTACTCTCAGGGCCGGCCCTGAGCTGATGGGGGCCCCAGACAAAAGTTTCAAACTGAGCCCCATACATAATGTTAAAAAAAAATATAAATAAAATAAAAAATTGTTGTAGCCAAGATTTGAGCCAAGGACCTCTTAAATACAAGTCTAGCATTATAACCACTACACCTCAATATTTTTTTGTTAAAAAAACACATGATATATATTAGTTCTATTGGAGATAGTTCTATGTTGGTGTCCCCTTTCGTCAGAGGGCCCTGGACCGTCGTCCGATCTGCCCTGGGTCCGGGCCGCCCCTGCTTACTCTTTCTCCGTCCTCGTGGTTGAAAATTATGCCGCAGGAGACGAAACCATGATAATGACCCATTAGTACAAAATTACGAAGGAGACAAGAGGTGAAGAATAAAATGACAAAAGGAAACCAATAAAAAATTGGAAGAAGAGAAGGCAAAAAAGAAATAAAATAAAGCAGATTATATTTTCTAGCTCTCACATTATTGGTAGCCTTCAATTTTATATCATGGATGTACTAAACAAAACACAGGACACAACAAAATAATACAATTTTGGATCGGAAAAAGTTGTGAGGACTAAACTGAAACATTGAATCTGCAGACGAGCATAATATTGCAACACAACACACACAATCGCAAACATGTTGGCTTTTATACGAAAAGTCTCCCCAAACTCATTCTCCTTCTTGAACGTTGAAACCCTTCTAGAAAAATTATCTCTCTCTTGATTATTGATTAATTTTTTTAGGGTCTGCTTGGCAATTGTAAGGGCGGCTCTGGAATTTTTCCAAAAATATCAAATTAGTTTCTCTTAGTGATTATTGATAAATTTTTAGGGTCTGCTTGATTATTGATATCAAATTAGTTTCTCTTAGTGATTATTGATAAATTTTTAGGGTCTGCTTGATTTTTAGGGTCTGCTTGATTATTGATAAAAAAATTTAGGGACTGCTTGGCAATTGGGAATCATTCGAGATGAGCCGCTCGTTAGTGAACTACCAACGAGCGGCTCTGAAATTTTTTACATGAATAAAATTAAATAGGGAAGGGTATTAGTAGTTACAATTATATATTCTTTTGAAAATATAAATGGAATAAAATAATAAAATCTCTCAAAACTCATGGATTTGGGGTGTTTATAAAGTCACCCCAAATTGTATTACACCAGTTATGAAGGGTTTTTGAGCCGATCAAAACCAGTGCCTAAAAAAAATAAACAAGTAAGAATTTTCATAAACGGTCGGTTCAAAAACATCCCATAACCGGTAAAAATACCGTTACCAAGCAGACCCTTCGAAACTAGGTTAAAGTTAACTTATATATTCGAGTTATTTGTATTTACCTCCCCAATTGCTAATCATATTTCTAATTCCCTCTCAATTTTATTTTAATTAGTATAACCCCCCAATCCTATGGTAAAGTGCAAATAAATCCTCTTTAGATTTTTGTTTTTGCATTTGAAGACCTTTTTTGTTTAAAAAAAAAATGCACATTTTAATTTTTGTTCAGTTTGCACCCCTGCTGCTAAAAGCCGTTAAAATACGTCTAAAAATAAGATTTTACCCCTCCCCCATCTCTATCCGGTGGTGGGGACTTGTCAAGCGGGGCCGACCAGAGGAGAGGGGAGGGTGGCCGGCCAGCGAAGGGAGGAGGGGCGGATCGAGCTAGGGGTGAGCATTCGGTTAATTCGGTTCAAACCGAACCGAAAATCGAATTGAACCGAAAATCGAATAAGCAAAATTGAAATCGAACAGAATTGGCCCATAACTGAATCAAACTGAACCGAATTAAATCGGTTCGATTTTCGGTTTATTCGGTTTGTTCATTTTTTGGTTTATTTGCACATTTTTGTTAATATATATAGTACTTAAATATACCTATATATATATATATATATATATATATATATATATATATATATATATATATATATATATATATATATATATATATATATATATATATATATATATATATATATATATATATATATTTTCGGTTTTCGGTTTTGGACCGAAACCGAAATCGAATAAAAAATTTTAGTATTTTCAAAACAAAAACCGAACCGATTTTTTTTTTTAAATCGAACCGAATCTCTTATTTGATTTGGTTCGATTTTTGGTCCAAAACCGAATAATGTTCACCCCTAGGTCGAGCATGGCCGGCCGACGGAGGGAGGAGGGGGGCGGGTCGAGGAGACCGGCCAGCGGAGGGAGGAGGGGGGTCGAGGGGGACCGAATAAGAAAAAATCGAACCGAACCGAGATTCGATACGGTTTAAAAAAGATTCGGTTCGATTTCGGTTTTGAAAATACTAAATTTTCTTATTCGGTTTCCGGTTTCGATCCAAAACATAAAACCGAATAAGAAAATTTAGTTTATATATATATATATATATATATATATATATATATATATATATATATATATATATATATATATATATATACACACTAAATAAATTTAGGTATATTTAAGTACTATACATATTAACAAAAAAGTGCAAATAAACCAAAAATTGAATAAACCGAAAATCGAACCGATTTAATTCGGTTCAGTTTGATTCAATTATGAGCCAATTCGGTTCGATTTCGGTTTTGCTTATTCGATTTTCGGTTCAATTCAGTTTTCGATTCGATTTGAACCGAATTAACCGAATGCTCACCCCTAGCTTGACCCGCCCCCTCCTCCCTCCGCTGGCCGGCTACCCTCCCCTCTCCTCTAGTCGGCCCCGCTTGACAAGCCCCCGCCACCGGAGATAGAGGGGGGAGAGCGTGGGGGGAGGGGTAAAATCGTATTTTTAGACGTATTTTAACGGCTGTTAACGACATGGGTACAAACTGAACAAAAATGAAAATGTGAATTTTTTTTAAACAAGGGGTCTTCAAATGCAAAAAAACAAATCTAAGGAGGGTTTCTTTGCACTTTATCCGAAGATTGGGAGGGGGTAAAACTAATTAAAATAAATTTGGGAGGAAGTAGAGATATGATTAACAATTGGGGGGTAAATACAAATAACTCTATATATTCCTTACCTAATCATGAACAAATCATTATCGTTAGATTTGAACGAAGGGCTGAAACATAATCCATTTTTCGTTCAGTGTAGATCTGACAGTATAATGTCAGTATATCGAGTTTATCCAACATACGAATAACACTCGTCGCATTCCAGAATTTCTCCACATGAAAAGAAAATCCAACCCAACCCAACAGTTTGATCATAGAATTGTCCTTTGTGCAAATCCAAGAGCATGTTCGAACAATGTCGTTAACCTCAAAATAAATAAATAAATAAATAAATAAATTTTGTTCTCCATCGAGTTGAGAATTATTCTAACCTAGCTGAATAAAAGAGAAGGCATTGGTGAGACAAAATCAAGACGACGACGCGATGATTTGAAAATTTTTGAAAGAGACAAAATGGAATTAAAGTATAAACTATCCTCTGCTATAGCTTCTGCAGTCCACTGTCAACTCCTCTGCACAAGCATGCAGTTCATGACTAGAGTCTGCGAATTTAGGAACGAAAAAAGCTAATTTGACCGCAGGCGGGCTGGCTCGTTTGCCGCGTAGCCGCACCCCTTTGCCCCCCGTATTTATGGGTCTCATATCGGTTAACATGTCAATGGGGTAGCAGCGACATGTGACGGACGGACTGGCCTGTACTCATTTAGGGATTTTATTTCCATGTTTGTGTAGACGCTTGGACTTGGCTTGACATGTGGGGTGTAAATATCCGTCTAGGAGTTCAGAGGCCGGTCAAGAAAGTTGCATAATACAAAAACAATTTCTTGCAACTTTCCCATGACTTTTTCCTGTTACTATACTTTCGTAACATACCAACCATTTCACCTATTAATTCCTCTTCTTCTTCTTATTGCTCTTCTCTTTGTGTCTGTGCAGAGAGCAGGAGATGGAGAAGCCAAGCTCGGAGTCCCCACTGATACCAAGCTGTGACAAGAGCTTCGTGTCCGGTGACGGAGAGGACACGGGGAGGAGAGGAAGGGAGGTGGTGGTGGCCGAAGCGAAGAAGCAGCTGTGGCTAGCAGGGCCTATGGTAGTGGCCAGCCTCCTCCAGAACATCCTCCAGGTCATATCGGTTATGTTCGTCGGCCACCTCGGGGAGCTTGCTCTCTCTGGTGCTTCCATGGCCACCTCCTTTGCTGGGGTCACTGGCTTCAGCGTGATGGTACTAGCTTCTTTTTCAACTCTCTTTGATATCAGTACGTAGATATGATATAGATTATATGCTAGATGCACGGACACTCCAAAATTTCGGACCATGTTCGTATCGGACGCGTATCACTATGCTGTACCAACCAATATCAAAAATGTTGCTCTTTCCCATTTATTGTAGCAAGAAAAAAGTGAAAGAATTTAAAAGAGAGAGAAGTATGGAAAAAGACCTATGCAGACGTAATGATTCAATCATTCCAAGGATCGATATACTATAGGGTGTCTATAAAATTCATGAAAACAATATAATTATCATCCATAGTTTGCAGTATCGGCCGATATCAATCCGATACGGCCGACACCGATGCGATTTGGCATGTCCCGATCCGATACGGACCGATACCCGATACTGACCGATACCGACATTAGGGATTTCTTTTCCGGTCAATTCGGTAATGAAAATTGAACGAAAAAGACCGATCGGCAAGGATGTAAAAGCATAGCAAAGTTGTAAAAGCATATAAAAGAAGAAAACTTATTTATTGCGTGTAAACCAATCGACAACGGTGACTACTATTTCATTCAATTTTAAAACAACTGAGAAACAACACTAGAAATACTTAAAATTATGCCTAAATGTATACAATATATTTTCTAAAGTGTTACTAATTATTTGTTTTCCGATACCAAAAAAATCCGATACTCCAATCTGAAACCGTCGATACTGCCGATACCCCGAATCCCGATACTCATAGGAATGGTCCGATATCGATACTGCGAACCTAGTATCATCATCGGTCGAAATTGTATACTATATATAAATTCTTAGTATTTGTACATAGCATAGTTTTTCTATTCAAAACTATATAATGTAGGTACTTTGTTTAGAATAAAGTAAAATGAACAATAATATCTAACAAATAATATAAAATATTGCATTCCCATTAACAATACTGGGAACCTTGATATGTTGCACGGATAGGACACGACACGTTTGGTACACGGGGACATGATTTTTTGCACCTAATTTCATGCGGCCTACTGTGTTTTGGAGTGCCAAACGGTGTGTCCAATATGTGTCCGACACGATGCGACACGGACATATGGATTTTTGGAGTGTCTTGTGCTTACTAGGTTGTGGTCTGCGGATACATGACAAGAAGGAATTCAAATGCACATTATCCTTCCATATCCAAAACCAGTAATATAAAGACAACCACTATAGGTAGTAGATGGACTTTGTATCACATTTCTTTGAATCTTTGTCACACAGTAACAGTTCATGGTCTGATACTCGTTTTCATCGTTAGAATTTGAGGATTGTCAAAAAAAATTCAATTAAACTAGCCATTCCGTCCATGACGTTCTCAGCTTCGTTAAACTAGCCATTCCGTCCACTGCCATGGTTTGGTACGATTCAATTTCATATTGATCACAACTATATCTCTACATAAATTCAATATTTTCATTCTTATTTGAACAGCTTGGAGTTTTGGTCATTTGAGTTCCTTGTACTTACATCCTGTAATGCCCCGCTCCGCACGGCGCATTACGCTGAAGCATTGACTCAACGAGTCCCGTTGACGCAAGGAAATGTATCGATGCAAAACGATACGAGAGCTAAGTTGTCCCGAGCAATGCATCAAACTAAGTTGATGCGAAGAGTTGCCTTGTCCCGAAAGAATGCATCGAGTTGAATCGATGCGAAGCGCCGCGTTGCCCCGAAGGATGAGTGCGTTAAATCGGCTCGAAGATTCTAAGAAATCGAATCGACCAAGGCGCAAGTCCAAATCGATGCAAGTCTTGACTTTAGTTGGTTTCGTGTACAGGTTATACTTTGACGGGAAAATATTAGAGGTCGATCTTTTGCAATATTTAGTAAGGGGTCCGCGAAATCAAATCGTCGCCTTGCGACGGGCCAAGACTTGGGCACGCTAAGACAAATCGGACGTATAACTCAATGAAGCACGAAGTGCTCGAATGGCTAAGTCAGGAGAGTGGCCGTGCAACAAAGTTATGAAATCGAGCCGCATCGGCTCGGCGAAACGACAAAGGCCTATCGACTCAAGGTGGGAGGATTGACTTCTTTTTACTCCTTCATTCGATAAGTCAAATATATCATTGTATGCTAAAGTTAACCTATCGACGCCATGGGCGTGGCCGATCGGAGATAAAATCATAGTGTGAGTCGAACACTAAGTTAGAACAATTGAAATGAAACGTGCATCAATATGCACGAGTCGCTATGGGACATTGGATATCGCTAAGGCGAGCGCCTCGGTGCGCAAGCCGTAAGAACATGGGATAACTGTAATCGGCGAGTGCCTCAGTGCACGAACCATACCGTGCCTTTGATGCACGAGTTAGACGGCTAGAACATTGAAGGACAATAGGCGAACGCCCTAGCGCACAAGCCCGAACATTGAATGCTAAGTTATAGAACATGGGGATATGGTCGGAACGTGCCTACGTGCACGGGATAATAAAAGATGGCTTCGTTACGAGAGAATACAGTTGCGGTATGAATGTGGCGGAACTGTCGGATATGACATGTTGCCTCGAAAGGTGTTCGAGACCTTCGGGTCGTTCGGTTGACGAGCATTGAGTTGAGGCACGATGCCATTGAATCATCGAAACGAAGTGCGAAACGAAAGAACATAGAAAGCTAAATGGAAGAAATACGAGACGATAAGTCTGAGTCTCGGACTCAAGACTATGTTTGGTTGTTTGAATTTAACTGTTGAATGATAGGGCGTTGCATGGTCGATTGGAATGGGCTCGAGATTAATGTGATAATAACTCGTGCACGAGTATCCCCCCAAACGGTTAAATGCCGGAGGTCCCCGGAACCGATTTGGCCGCGGAGGGATGGATAATCTTTGTAGGCGCACATCCTTAAACAAGATGGGAGAAGCCGCAAATGATGGCATGTAGCGGGAACGTTTCGGTTGTTTGGGATGTGACCCAACCCGTGAAACGCCCGGCAGCCCAACCAAATAGAGAAAAGAAGGAGAGAAAAGAAAGGAACTCCTTTAGTCCATTCCGGCGCGGATACGCCAACGACCCGCATATAGCTAAGGAACGATGGGTTGAAAGTGTAGGCGCGTGTGCGTCCCGCATATAGATCCTACTTAGAGATGCACTATAACATGACAGGGATTGAACGAGGCGAATTCACCTTGCGTCAGTGCAAGGGACGCAAGGGCGAGTGCGTCGACTTGGTAAGCCACGAATCAAACACGAGATTGCTTGTTTGCTTGCATATTCAATTCGATAACCTGCTGCTGTGATAACATGTTTAACTTTTCGAAGATGCCATGAAATTGACCCTAAGGAGAATATAGCAAGATCATAAGCTAAGTTGCATGATTCAACATAAATATTAAAATGTCGGTTTGGAAAGATGATCTTTGCTTCAGTACATGCGAGGACGAACGTACTGATCCCCCACCAGCTTCATGCAGGGTGCAGGGAATGGATTGCTCGCGACAAAGCGTTGCTTGAACGTGTTAAGGCTTGGAATGCCGAAGCGCATTGAAGCGTGCTATCGCATTGACGCTCGGACTACGCAGCTGGATTGATGCGGCCGAGATATAGAAGGCATGATGTATGGAACGGTAAAATCCTTTGTGGGCAAGAGAGAACCTGAGTGTTGTAGCCAATCTGGCATATATTGTTAGGCTATCGAAAGCCATTGTAATCTCAGTTTCGAATATCAATAAAGAGAATTGTTTCGTATACTCTGTCTTCCTTTCGTTGTTAATATCGAATCAAAAGATAACCATTTGAGAACTTGTCATCTTGCCTTGCACGAGCGCAACTCCAGGCTCGTGCGGCATCACGCCCCCTGCGAGGACGATAATTCGGGTGATTCCGGGTCGGGGCGTGACAAATTGGTATTAGAGCTCTAGGTTCAATTTTCTCTGGACGCTCGCTTCATTACAATTCGAAAAGTTGCCCACCACCACTTGATACCACTCTTGACTCTTCTCGATGCCGTACTGGATGTTCCATACAATAAGTCTAATACAAATCATGAAATTTTGCCGCTTGTGTTTTAGAAATTTCATGATGTTTGCTAAGAAAGTCGCGAAGGGTATATTGCATTGAATGCAAACGAGCCGTAAAAATGTTAGTTGCTGCAAGCGCAACAAATTGTGAAATACGATTTGAGATGTTATCGCAATGTAACATGTTGAAAGGGAAGTAAAATGATGCACGAAGTGCAACGAGTAATGGTAAATATGCGTTAAAATGAAAGTGAGAAGTGATAAGCCAATACCGAATGTGTTAAAACGGATTGTGCATTGACTTGGAAAGTCGAGAGTAATTCGTTGCACGAGGTGCGGTAAATGTCGAAAATAATCGTTGCACGATGTGCAACGCGTATTGAAAAGTAAAAATTATTGCACGTGGTGCAACGCATATCAAATTAATCGTTGCACGAAGTGCAAAGGAAATTGGAATTGAATAGTTGTACAAAGTGGAATAAAAGTGTCGAAAATAAATCGTAGCACGATGTGCAACACGTATCGAAAGTAAAATTTGTTGCACGGGGTGCGACGCATATCAGATAAATTGTTGCACGAGATGCAACGTAAGGAAAGAATTGAAATCGTAAATCGATAGAACGAATCGTTCGGTTGCACACCAAACTTATGTTGGCAAACAAGAACATTGACCGAATCGTGTCGGATTTTTGATAGAATCAAAGTTACGGTTGTGATCAAGCACGATCACTGCGAAAATCGTAAGTCGGAAGAGAACGTTGGCCTATACTAAGTATAACGCGAGGGAAATGGCTTGAATTCCGAGTGGTATATGCCATACCACGTAGGCGATGAATGACTCGATTTCGAGTGGTATATGGTATAGCACTTGTGCGATAAATTGTATCGACGCTTTGTGAGAATTGCGGAAAGTTTGTCCGCAACGGACGGGGGAGTACCGAGACTCGATTGAAAATTTGTATGACGGTATGTTGATGCAAGTGTTCTTCGAAATTCGGTTGGGACGATAAGGCGAGACTCGTATCAACGAACGATACGTCGGACGAGAATGATAAGTCGGTCGGACGACCGAGACTAGCAAAACGATTATGCCTTGACGCAATAATCGGATCGACGGGAAAGGAATACTCGAGCTTACAAATGAGTCGCACGACTTGCGATCTCGGTAGAAACTTTGGGCGAGACAAATCGAATCGTACGACTTGCGATCTCAATAGAAATGTTAGGCGATGCAAACATTGAAATTGAATCGCACGATGTGCGACTCCGGTAAGGAAGTTGGTTGACGTGAGAAATCGTGCCTAAGAAATAGTTGGTTACGCTACGGCAAAACTCATTTGAGTACGACTGAAAAACACGCGAAACTTAGAGGGCGAGATCGTATAACTCGAGGGCACGATGTTGGATAATCGGTAACTCGGTTACGCGATCAAAGGATAGCGGGATGCGGTGAATCGGAAAATGATTCGATACGTATGGAAAAGTTTGTTGCGAACTTGGATGTATGCGATGCGAGTTAAGTTAACGTTGAAATAGATTCAAAATTGACCCTTACGTTATCGAAATGGATACGGCGTATCGAGATCGATACGTAAGAAAACGTAAGCATAATGTGAGAATACAAAACGGAATGCGCCTTGCGCTATCAAAATTTTGTAAATAACGATACGAGAATGAACGAATTTGGTTGATCGTAAATTTTGTGATTAATCAAGACGAGACTATAAGTCATCGACGATTGCTCGATGCGTATAGCATCTCGTGTGTCGACCCGCGAATAAGATAGACTCGAACTTGATGCGAGTAGATGTTTCGTAAATTGCGGAATCATCGACGGCAGTGCATGACTTGACTCGGAGGATAGTTGCGCATCAGTTGCGCCGATAGAAATGGTTTTGTCCGAGATTGGATAGACGCATAGAATCGTCGGAACGTGATTTGGCTCCAAAATAAGATATAGCATGGTTCGTATTAAACTGTCCTTCGGTGATGATCCACAATTATCGAGCGTAGCTTCGGGACAGCTGACCCTAGAAGACTTGACCGCCAAATCAAATTGAATGCTGCAGACCGTAAGATGACCCATGCGATATCGCATATGAGATTGCACCGATAACAAATATAACACGGTGCATGTTGACGATAAGTCTAGGCGATCGAAAATTGTTGGAACAACTTTCGATTGAGAATGATAAGTTAGATTTTGAGTATTCGTCGGATGAATACTTGAATGGTTATGTTGGTCGATGGTCGAACTAGAATTCACCAACGGACTTGGTGATTCGGATAGGCGATTGCGAGAAACGTGCTATACACGAGAGGGAATGATAAGGGAATGACTTACGAGTCATGTCGTTAGATTCGAATTCACCTTGCAATTGAGCTTGCGTGAATCAAAATTTACATTCGATGTTGCGAGATGGATAAGTTGGAAATTTGGCTATCGAATTCCTACTCGTTAGGAAATTGAACGTAAGACGCGTCGTAAAGACCTTCGTGCTAAGGCGATCGTTGCCTTGAGCACTGTCGCCTTGTTGTAAACTTTCATGTCGGATAGATTGTGGCCTTTGTGCAATGTCAATTTAAACTTGCGTCGGAAGAATTTAAGCACGGGGACTATGTAAGTAACCTAGCGGGCGTAGCCTTGAATGTTGATGCATTTGCAAGTCAACGAAAGAAATCGTATCGAGATAAATGCATAGCCAGACTTCGAAAATAGTTGGATAGCGACTTCGAACGCAAGGCGTTGCGGAGACTCGTTGTGATTGGATGTGCGACGGCTTGACGCAATGCATAGAATTGATAGTCCCAATGAAACATACGAAACGAGAAAGACGATTTAGAATCGCGTCGCGTGCAGTGACTTTATTGAATAAATCACGTATGTATCGAATATACGTATGCGATGAAATTTCGAGAACGGTTGCTAAGGATAAGTCCGATCGAGAGTACGAGATGGCAAGCATAGGATTGAAATTTACCTGTCAGCTTTGTTCTAA
Source organism: Iris pallida (assembly GCA_029216955.1). Lineage (NCBI taxonomy): Eukaryota > Viridiplantae > Streptophyta > Magnoliopsida > Asparagales > Iridaceae > Iris > Iris pallida. The sequence continues at coordinate 2,298,114 of JANAVB010043017.1, forward strand.
TTTGCTACGACTGGGCTTGGTCGAAATACATGTATCTTCGGGACGCCTTGAATATAGGTACGAATCCAAATCGAGTTGTATACAAAATTCAAATCGAGCTGCAGGGATGACCTTTAAAATGTTGATGAAAAGCTTGCGAGATAGTGAGAAACTGAACAACGTTGGTGGGACGAGATCGTAAAACGATCTATAAAACACTTAGTCGGAGTGTTGGTTTTGGTTCGAGGACGAACCTTGTTTTGAGTGGTATATTCTGTAATGCCCCGCTCCACACGGCGCATTACGCTGAAGCGTTGACTCAACGAGTCCCGTTGACGCAAGGAAATGTATCGATGCAAAACGATACGAGAGCTAAGTTGTCCCGAGCAATGCATCAAACTAAGTTGATGCGAAGAGTTGCCTTGTCCCGAAAGAATGCATCGAGTTGAATCGATGCGAAGCGCCGCGTTGCCCCGAAGGATGAGTGCGTTAAATCGGCTCGAAGATTCTAAGAAATCGAATCGACCAAGGCGCAAGTCCAAATCGATGCAAGTCTTGACTTTAGTTGGTTTCGTGTACAGGTTATACTTTGACGGGAAAATATTAGAGGTCGATCTTTTGCAATATTTAGTAAGGGGTCCGCGAAATCAAATCGTCGCCTTGCGACGGGCCAAGACTTGGGCACGCTAAGGCAAATCGGACGTATAACTCAATGAAGCACGAAGTGCTCGAATGGCTAAGTCAGGAGAGTGGCCGTGCAACAAAGTTATGAAATCGAGCCGCATCGGCTCGGCGAAACGACAAAGGCCTATCAACTCAAGGTGGGAGGATTGACTTCTTTTTACTCCTTCATTCGATAAGTCAAATATATCATTGTATGCTAAAGTTAACCTATCGACGCCACGGGCGTGGCCGATCGGAGATAAAATCATAGTGTGAGTCGAACACTAAGTTAGAACAATTGAAATGAAACGTGCATCAATATGCACGAGTCGCTATGGGACATTGGATATCGCTAAGGCGAGCGCCTCGGTGCGCAAGCCGTAAGAACATGGGATAACTGTAATCGGCGAGTGCCTCAGTGCACGAACCATACCGTGCCTTTGATGCACGAGTTAGACGGCTAGAACATTGAAGGACAATAGGCGAACGCCCTAGCGCGCAAGCCCGAACATTGAATGCTAAGTTATAGAACATGGGGATATGGTCGGAACGTGCCTACGTGCACGGGATAATAAAAGATGGCTTCGTTACGAGAGAATACAGTTGCGGTATGAATGTGGCAGAACTGTCGGATATGACATGTTGCCTCGAAAGGTGTTCGAGACCTTCGGGTCGTTCGGTTGACGAGCATTGAGTTGAGGCACGATGCCATTGAATCATCGAAACGAAGTGCGAAACGAAAGAACATAGAAAGCTAAATGGAAGAAATGCGAGACGATAAGTCTGAGTCTCGGACTCAAGACTATGTTTGGTTGTTTGAATTTAACTGTTGAATGATAGGGCGTTGCATGGTCGATTGGAATGGGCTCGAGATTAATGTGATAATAACTCGTGCACGAGTATCCCCCCAAACGGTTAAATGCCGGAGGTCCCCGAAACCGATTTGGCCGCGGAGGGATGGATAATCTTTGTAGGTGCACATCCTTAAACAAGATGGGAGAAGCCGCAAATGATGGCATGTAGCGGGAACGTTTCGGTTGTTTGGGATGTGACCCAACCCGTGAAACGCCCGGCAGCCCAACCAAATAGAGAGAAAAGAAGGAGAGAAAAGAAAGGAACTCCTTTAGTCCATTCCGGCGCGGATACGCCAACGACCCGCATATAGCTAAGGAACGATGGGTTGAAAGTGTAGGCGCGTGTGCGTCCCGCATATAGATCCTACTTAGAAATGCACTATAACATGACAGGGATTGAACGAGGCGTATTCACCTTGCGTCAGTGCAAGGGACGCAAGGGCGAGTGCGTCGACTTGGTAAGCCACGAATCAAACACGAGATTGCTTGTTTGCTTGCATATTCAATTCGATAACCTGCTGCTGTGATAACATGTTTTACTTTTCGAAGATGCCATGAAATTGACCCTAAGGAGAACATAGCAAGATCATAAGCTAAGTTGCATGATTCAACATAAATATTAAAATGTCGGTTTGGAAAGATGATCTTTGCTTCAGTACATGCGAGGACGAACGTACTGATCCCCCACCAGCTTCATGCAGGGTGCAGGGAATGGATTGCTCGCGACAAAGCGTTGCTTGAACGTGTTAAGGCTTGGAATGCCGAAGCGCATTGAAGCGTGCTATCGCATTGACGCTCGGACTACGCAGCTGGATTGATGCGGCCGAGATATAGAAGGCATGATGTATGGAACGGTAAAATCCTTTGTGGGCAAGAGAGAACCTGAGTGTTGTAGCCAATCTAGCATATATTGTTAGGCTATCGAAAGCCATTGTAATCTCAGTTTTGAATATCAATAAAGAGAATTGTTTCGTATACTCTGTCTTCCTTTCGTTGTTAATATCGAATCAAAAGATAACCATTTGAGAACTTGTCATCTTGCCTTGCACGAGCGCAACTCCAGGCTCGTGCGGCATCACGCCCCCTGCGAGGACGATGATTCGGGTGATTCCGGGTCGGGGCGTGACACATCCGGCCTTCTTCCCAATCCGAAGCTAGAAACATCAGTGTTGTCGATCATGTGAGCTTTAACTCATGATTCTTTGGGAAACATATGATGGATGGGTATATATATAGGAGAGATTCTCAGATACCTAGATCTGTTGCATGAACATGGACACGGATACAAGATAATGACGCACAGGACCGGCCCAAGGGGTTGGGTTACCCTATCCAAAGCTAGCTAGTTTTGTTGGTTGTCTCTTGACCTTTACTATTGTAGGTCGATCCTAGAAGATCATCCGCGATCCCGACCTTTTGTGGGGTCACGTTGAGCCTAGGGGTTGCCCAAGCCCGAAGTCTTTGTCTGGGTTACCCTTGGGCCGACCCTGATGACGCGATAGGAAAACATAGACACGGGCGGATATGAATATTGTGATAGATACCGTAAGTAGTCAAGTATAATATAATATGAATATTGTGATAGATATCATAAGTAGTCAAGTACATGTTGGGAACGCGGTGTGATCCGAATCGGAGTTGGCCCATGAGGTACGGTATTGAATTGGGCCCATATGACTTAAAATAGAATGGTGAATCTATACACACCCCACCCCTTACTAAGCACACCCAAAACAAAAACAAAAAAAAATTGAAATTTCTATCCTACCCTCCCCATCTCCCTCGAGGAGGAGGGGTCGGGAGGAGGAGGAGGGGGGAGGGTAGGATAGGAATTTCAATTTTTTTTTTTTTGTTTTGGGTGTGCTTAGTAAGGGGTGGGATAGGGCTGGCGATTTTGCCCTGGTACCCTCTACCCTAGCCGGGTACCCTGTACCCTCAGGTGCCCACGGGTACCCTCTACCCTAGGAGGACAAGCCATACCCTTATCCTCTTGGAACGGCATGATCCCACCTCCTAACCGATGTGGGACTAAATTACCAACTCCATTGTCACCTCCCATTTGAGTGCTCAATCCGAAACGAGATACAACCAATAGTATATTGTACAATACAGACACGGATATGATATTGTTTTCTTTTCTTTTCTTTTCTTTTCTTTTTTTACTCGTGATATTATCTTAAATACTGAGATTGCATGTTCAAATGCATCAGCCTGAATACTTCTACACTAGTATTCATGGAGGTTAGTCGAGTTGTGGTGTTGCATGATCAGTTCTTAATTTTCTTGTGCGTATTCTTGATCGTATCCTCACTGTTCTCCTGTATCTTGAATAGTCCTGGCCGTCATCGAGGCGCTAGCAGTCGGGACGACAATGGTTTTGGTGCGCGGGGTTTGGGGATACGCATACAGCAACGAAGAGGAAGTGGTGAAATACGTGGGGATTATGCTCCCCATACTGGTACTGTCCAACCTTCTGGATGGAATCCAGTGCGTGCTTTCAGGTAAATGGTGTCCGTATCCATATTCCGCACCCGTACCGTGTCCTTATCCGTGTCAGTACTATTGACGCGGTTGAACACGTAGGCGTCGCTAGAGGATGTGGCTGGCAGAAGATCAGCGCTCTTGTGAATCTCGGAGCTTACTACATCGTCGGCATTCCTTTGGCCGTCGTTATGGCTTTCGTCTTGCATTTTGGAGGCAGGGTGGGTGTTTATAGACGAAGCTTGATTAGTTGATGCCATTATGTAACGAAATTTCTTATATGATCATGTCGAGCAGGGTCTTTGGATGGGAATCATATGCGGTCTCCTTGTACAAGTGCTGTTGCTGTTAACAGTTACACTACACCTTGACTGGGAGAAAGAAGTAAGTACCTCTTCGGAACTCGTCTATGAAGAACACTGTGTTTGATCTCTGATTATACTTATATAATTCCGTTACGTTGTCCAATCCTGCAAACCAAACGAGCCCTTAATTAAATTCCCTCGGCTACATTTAATTTCGTTTCGTTTTCGTGTGTTTCGTGTTTCAGGCAGGGAAGGCCAGAGATAGGGTTCACAGTTCCTCAATACCTGAAAACATTGTGACCTAACTCATCTGAAATCCTACATGGTAAACAAAAGTGAAGAGATGCTAACCCAACCTTTTTAGAACAAGTAATGGGACATTTATTCAGGATTAACGTTGCTCATAGTTCTCATCAACCAGAGATAGGGTTCACAGTTCTATTTTTTTGATGGATTAACGTTGCTCATAGTTCTCATCAACATTTGTATATGGCATTTTCAAGAACAATCATCATTGGAGACTTGGCTATAAGCACGAGCTCACGATAATCATAATGGATAAGCTATTAAGAGCATCTCCAGCCCTATTGTGAGTTTGAAAAAAATGGTTGCCACATAGGAATGACAACCATTTTTTTCAAAAGTACTTCTCCAATGCAAATGTGAAATAAAGTGTGAAGTTGACATGGCAATGAAATGGCAAAGACAATGTGAAATTGGTTGTCTAGATCTAGATAATGCACTTCACAATGTCTTTATGTCCACACCATCATTTGTGAATAAAAAATATTTATAAAAAGAAGTAGAAGAGTAAAAGTTGTCTTGGAAGTTGTAAAAAATTATTTTGTATTGTCTTCTCAATACTTTTGCATTGGAGATGACTTTTTAAACTCATTGTCATTTGTGAATATAATCTTGCCACCTATACAAGACATTGTTTTGTGTCCCATGCCACCTAAGATTCACATCACAAAATAAGACAACAGGGTTGGAGATGCTCTAAGCATGACTAGACTCCATCAGTTCCGTAATGGGACATTTATTCAGGATTTTGATGTGAACTACTCCACACTCCTCGATCGACCACCTCAGGAACTATTTTGACTTCACCAAAGAACATACTCAGCAAGGTGGTATAAATTGGAGATAAAATGAGAGGAAATCGTCTTAGGTGTTTTGGACATGCGTAACGTAGACCAATAGATACACCACTGAGAATAAAGGATAAGATATATAGTAAATGTTCTAAAAAAAAGATATATAGTAATTAAATAAATTAACCACTAAGATTAGTGGTAGGTCTAAACAAACTTGAATATAGGTTTTAAGAAAATATTTTTTTACAAAGGATAAAATTGTTGAATATATATATCGTTTCGTTCATATTGATTTACATCATTAAAATGTTGCTTGTTAAATCATCTAGTGACCCTAAAATGAATGGTTCAACATAGTGATTATATTTTTGAAGACATATATTTTGATTCCGGATCACCAATCAGGAACCAAAGGCTAAGCATACTTGGAAAAATAGTTTGATTTTATACATTGTAAACCTACACCTATTCAACTTACTATCTTGAATAGTCCATTTTAGGGTCACATAATGAGTAATCAAGAGACCTCCAAATGATTTTATTTTTTGGTTTCTACGTAATTCAAATGGTTTAGATTATTATAAACAAGGGCGGAGTCACTAGTGGGCTCCGGCCCATTTTATTTTTATATATGTCAGTCCTCACATCCCACAACCAAGTCCACAGCAATCCATACTCAGCAGCCCAATTCCCTCTCTCTCACTCTCTCACCCAAGCCCCGTACTTTGGTTATAGTAATTTTGTACTGTTTTTATAAAATTCAGGACATTTTAAGTTCAGTTCGGGCAGGGCCGGCCCAGGGTTAAGGCTTGGGCAACCCCCTGGACATGCGCAACCCCCCTGGGCAATGAAGCAAGTACACAACCCCTAATTTCCATGGATCGGCGAAACCCTGATGTCCATAGATCGTCGAAACCCTAATTTCTTTTGATCGAAACCGGCAAGAGCAGAGCCGGAGCTATTGCCTCCCTCCGGAGGAATGAGAGGGAGTTGTCGAACCTCCTTCCAATGGCATATTCAACCTCCGTTTCTCCTACCACTACTATTCCACCAACAAGCCCTCCTCTCTCCGCCCTTCTGTCAAATCAAAATCTCCAAGAGCCTCCGTGACTCAGCTACGGTGCCACTCATCTCCTCTATGTTAGTTATCTGGTACATGCCAAGCCTCCCTTTTATTTGGGCTTTTTTCTTCTTTTTTTTGTTAATTTTTTCTGTAAATTAACTCCAATTAAATAGAATTTTATGAATAAAAATTGAGAGATTCTCAACATAATTTTTTCTGTATATTTGATGTGGCAACATAATACATCAGCAGAATATATTTGATGTAACAAGTATATTGGCTCTAAGGAAAAAGAATATATTTATCTGTACTATGTTGTCATTTGAAAAATGAGAAACTTTCTCAATAAATGCACAAGAATATTGTACATTCAATATCCTTATAGAAATGGTATAGTTGGAATCGTCTTTCCAGTGCTGAGGCCTTCTTTCACTACTAGGATAAGGACTTTAGGCCACAAAATTTGGGACGACAAAAAAAATTTAGTCGTTCAAACTGATCATTGGAGACTAAAAATGTGGTTGTCGCCTAAAGTTCTCCATATTAACAAAAATAATTACGAATTCTTTAGCGACTATTAATTAATTTGGACCGACCAATAAGTTGGTCGCAAAAAACAATTTAAGACGACTAAGTAAAATATTCCTCACCTAAAGTAGAGCAAGAATACTTAATTTGTTACCAAATTTTTTGCGAGATTAATGTTCTTAGACGACTATTATTTTAGTGGCAACAAGTTTTTTACATGCCAAAAAAATACTCGCAAAATAAAAATCTTTAGCCAGAAAAACTAATTTGGTGATGAAAGATATTAAAACAAATATTATTCCGAAAACAAAGTCTTCATCCCAACTGCAACCAAAAATATTTCTATCTAATCTGCGCGCGGCCAACCAAAACTAGGTTCTGGCGGTCGAAGAAAAAATTAGGTTTTTATCCCGCGCGCGGCCAGGTTTCTATCCCGCCAAAAATGTGTCTTCAATCCCTAGAGCATATCCAGCCACCCAAAAATAGGTTTCAATTCCTAAATCAGGTCAAATTAGGCCGGGTTCTACCATATATACCAGAAGGAGGACAGACTCCACCGTGTGCCTTCGAGAGAAGAGAGCATCACAAAAGAATTTTAGGGCAATCAAGAGAGGGAAGATCCGAGGAACGCCATCGCTGCTTTCGGAGCGCCATCGCTGCCTTCTACTCCCCCAAATCAGTTTTATATTATTCTCTTTCTTTGTAGAGGTGAGGAAAGCTTCGTTGAACTTCTTTTATCATGATTTGGTGATTTTTTAGAATAAATGGTTAAATCTGATTTTGAGAAGATAAATGTTTCAAATTTCTTATCAGTTTTATCAATCATAGACTAGCCATTCCTCGTATTTATTCTGTTAATATTATAAGCAAACCTAAATAAGCAACATGCACTTTTACCCCCATTCCTAATTTTGTCAGAACGTGTGAGATTTCATGAAGTAAGCAAGTGGAACTAGCTGACGATAAGTAAGCTTGTGCTGCCTTTCTGAAGAAGTATCAAAGATGCAGTAACAGTCAGTTTTTTCTTTGGTGACAATTAAAGTTATGGAAAAACTGATCAGTAATTTATCAACTAATGAATTAACAAGGACCTTTACACAAAACTTAGAAAAACATAATTCCGAAAAACATATATTGCTTCGGATCAAGGAAAAGAAAGAACCATCAAAATACATATTCGATAAGCAAGAGGAGCAGTAATGGGCCTTCAATGATTTGTATATGTGGGCAGGTGCATAAATATTCAATCCAAGGAAAGTGATAAGTTTTGGTGAAAACAAGAGAAGATATTTACATTATAATAAAGGAAAAATGAGACAACTTACTTTGTGCCACGAAACATGATTGTGATCTTTATTCTCCTCATATGGTGCAAAGCACCTGTGACGGCATAACCACCTCGATATAGCAAGATGAACTTTGTTTTTACTAATTAGCATACATTAAACTGATTCGGAAAATCAACATCAAAGAAGGTATTTGATCAATGGTTCACTTTATCTTTCAATTATGTATACTTGGAGATATGCGGAATAGATCTTGTCTGACATGAGCTTATTCTTAACAAAAACTGTATATGGATAGATATATTGGTGCACTTGAAATCTCCTTGTTATTTTTGAATCTTGTTAGGAAAATACTGAGTGGTCAGAACCTAGAAACAATCATCCTTGGCAACAAAGTAATAATTACTACATGCAGTGATACGTGGCCTTTAAAATTTTGATGTTTTGGCATTTAAAGGGCTTATGTGCAATTCCAGTTTTTATGCATGGTACAGATTGCATACCTTCCTGTAGGTGACAACCAGAAAAATCGATATGTGGAAAATAGACACCATGCACAATCATCTTGTGTAATTAATAATTTTATAAGATATTATAATTATTCATGAATATCTCGAGTTACAATATTTGTATTCAATAGCTCACTTTTTCTGATACGTGAGCATATCATATGCTCTTGTTAATTTTTCTTCATATATTTTTAGTTCCTCATAGGTTTAACCCATCACTTCCATGAAAATACTCGATCAAATCTTGATTTAGATGGTTTGTACATGTCTTCAAGTGGTGGCAGTTTTGCTATTTTTGCGTGGGCAAGCAACCTAAGATATTAATAAACTAAAAATGTTGTCCAAACTACAACCAAGCAGCAAATAACCACTAATAACTATTTGTGATGATTTATATTATAGCAGATGCATCTATAGTGTATTTTACACGAGTCCGAAAATATTAGTTGTGAACATCAAATCTGTTTGAAGTAGTTGGAAAGCTTTGACAAGTCTGGTTTCTGCAAGCCTATAGCATAAGATACATGGAATGTCTAAATAGACAGTATGTCAGGCTGCAAGCTTTGCATTCCGTAACACATATAAAGGCAAAATCTAGCACATAAAACATGTGTGATTTCTGTCCATCTTTGTGCTAACTACCTGTAAGTTTGAAAGTCAATGTTCATGGTGTTGTTATGCTTTTCCAGTCTAATAACTTATAATCCATTTAGAAGGGTTGCGAACCATGCATATATTTCATATCTTGCATGTCAATTTGTAATCATCATCCATTAATTATGGGGCTACATATAAAAATATACATGATAACTATCTGCTTGTGCATATACTATGTTTGTGGAATAAGCCAGTTTAAAGCAAGCAAGCTTCAGTTTTTTCCTTTGTTATCAGCGTAGTCTCGTCTCATAATCTTTACGTGCTTGGCATTCTAAGTTATGTGCAAACTTCATGCTTCTTGTTATGGACTTGCATTACCACCTTGTTTAAATGTTATAAATGTTAGCAAACAATGAGAACTATTGAGATACATATTCCTCATCTATTCAAAGGTTAGCCCTTGTATGGTCTCTATGAATTATGAAACCAAAGTTTTATGTTCAGATTGCTCAGTTGCTTAGCAAGGGTGCACTTAACCTTACCTGCCTGTACCATAATCATCTCTAAATAGTAAGGCAGTAAGGCCTTGTGGCCATTATAGTCATCTATCAAGTCTATACCAAATTATTACCTTAACATTAATTTGAAAAGTTGTTTACCTTAAAAAGGTCTAGCATTGAATTATATCTTGAATACAAGTGCGTTGAATAATGTAAATTCAATGTATCTGGTGGTTGGAGGGATTGGTTGCAAGGTTTGAATGCGTGGATGTTAGGTTTCATTAACTCTAATAAAATGCTTAAGGGAAAATTTTAAAACTTGACCCATGGATAAAAATGTGAGCCATGTAATAACTTTGCAGTTGGGGTCAAACTGGTTTTGTACCTTTGGTTAGTTCGAAGATGGTCTAAGCCAAGTGGGTTATCTCATGAGATAAAAATTCAAGTCATTCCACAGATACTCGTAAGTATATAGGCTGACCGGTCCAGCTGACCAAAACCCAATTATGGACAGTAGGTTTGAATCAGTTAGCATAAATAATTCTAAAATGCCAATTCATGTTTAATTTGGATATATAAAGGAAATATATATTTCATATATAATGTAGGTGTTCTGAATTGATTAGTTGGTGAACAAATACTTGTAGGATATTACCACGGTACTGACATATGTGCTTCCAAAGTAGCCATTTATGTAATATAGGATATTACCATGGTTTTACTTGTTTGTGTGAATGTTGGATACTATCATTGTGTCTTAAATGGCTTCATAAACTCTCAACTTGTTCTTTAGAAGGTTGATTATTATACACGTGTCATACAAATAGGACTCATGAGTCGAGGTATCGGTCAGTATCGGATATCAGTTGGTATCGGATATCGGTCAGTATCGGATATCGGTTGATTTCTTACCTAGTGGTTGTTTTCCAGAATTTTCCTGACGTCCATTCCTTGGAAAAAACCTTTGTTTTAGAATGGAATTTCCAATATGCAATCCTGTAGGAACTGAGCAGCAGTGTAGAAGGCAGGCAGCAACAGCATTTGCTGCTAGGACTAGGTAGTTTGCTTTAATCTTTTGCTGTTCTTTCATTTTCCTAGTTATTTGGCTATTCTTAGGATATTCTAAGGTGTTAATGGCTGAGTGCTCTAAGTACCTTACCGATAATCCAGATATTTGCCATCTGAGTTGCAGTTCACTTCAGTAAGTTGTATGCTACTTCCCTGGTACATGGTATGAGGGGGATAAGCAGTTCACTTGAGAGTTGTGTCGTTTGTGTGTGCATATACATTTGCATACAGTAGGAGGAATTCATGCTGAATCCTATATCGTCCTTTTCTTGAATGTTCAAATTTTACAATTAGCTAATTTATTGTGTTCTCTATTACAGTTTATTGATATCTTTATCAAGCTTCTTCTTTTAAGATTCAGGTACCCAGATTGCCACGTTTGGTAATCCTGATTGGGAACACACCGAGGTTTGGGTCACGGTTCCTGGTAGGTTGTGGGAACCTGGGAGCTTTTATCCAAATCCTTTTATGATGGAAGTAGCTGAGACAATCTACTTTTCAAGGTCTTTCAGCTATGTCTTCCAAGGAAAATGAATGAAAGGAAAAAATGAGTCTATTGTCTGCTTTTGCTTGGCTAGTTATTGAGAGAGAAAAAAACATATGAGAAGAAATCGTCCGCTACAATTATTCTTAGTTCATTAATTCATTACCCGCCTGAAAACACCTGGAGGAGAAGTATTATTGTCTTTCTCTATTTCACTCTTGTTTTTTTACTCACCTTTTATAGAAAGAAATATGAGCTTCATGGCGTTCATAAGATCGTTCTTTATGACGACCAAAACAATCTTTCAGGTTCATGACCTGTTATATAGTTTTTGTAACATGAGTCCCTTAATTTTTAGTGAACACCCCTCGGCTTCCACTATTTGATTTTAGTTTAGATTAAACAACCTTTTCAGCAATATTGTCTTTTTGAGAATCTTTTTTTACTTCTATTTCTCTACTATTTTTGCCTTATCAATGTCCTCATTTTTGATATCAAGATACTATGACTTTGTATCAGAAACAAATTACCAGACTATCATAATTCGACACTGATGCTTCACATACCCATTTAACGTCTCTCTCTCCCAATACCTTCAGTTTATTCTATTTTATCTACTTCATGACTGTACCATTCATGAAGGAACTATGGTCGATAGGAAGATCTCATGAAACCTACCTTTAAATATGTATGCATCGAGTGAAGATCATAAGTTGTATATTTATATGTTATGTACATAATAGATCTTTTTTTCCTATATATATATCTAATCTTGCTGCTGGGATTTACTAGTGAATATCTAGGTATGACATCCATGCTTTAACTCCTTGGCACTTCTTATTTATACTTTTGACTGAATGATTGCCAGCACCTCTCTTTCCTTAGTTGCTCTTTGAATATTCATGGTTTCATGTCTTCTTGCTTGCACTTTAATGGGATATCCCCAGACATCTCATCTCCGGACGGTTAAAGTTGTATCTTCAGATACTGATACAATAAATGTTGATACGTCATCATAACTTAGATGGTTGTATCTTGTAGTTAAAGTTGTTTTTGTAATTAAGTACCATTTTAATTTTAATATAATTAAACCAAATAAGTTTTTGTTTTATGCAGAAAAGATCTAAAGTCAATTCAATTAATCGGTCAAAGAAACCATAGAATCATTGTGGTGGTTCACGACCATTCTCGTTGTATTACCATGATCATGTTGAGGTAATCATATAATTATTTTTATTTTTATAGTTTGTGAATATCGATAAGCATTTGGAATGTTATGTGTATGATGTTATTAGGATGGTTCACAATTTTCTGATATTGATACATGTGGTACAACTCATATGTCAAAAAAGAAGAAAGATTGGGTTAATGATATAGCAAAGGACGCACATGTAAGTATACATTTTACTTCGTTAAAAAAATTGTTTATATTGTATAGAGTAATATTGTTTTGCTTTTAACTAATCGAGTATTAGTTTTACAGGATGAGATGACAAAAAAAGAATGATTATCTTGAGAATATTACTGAGTTGTATCCTGAGGGAACCTTGATGGACGAGTTTGTAGCCCCAAATGTAGGCACTGAGATTATGGAAGATGTGATTGGACGTGGGTGTGGTAGGACGATCCATGGAGCTAGAAAGAGACATTCGAGAATCTAGTTTGTCATATTCATCTAATACATCTTCATTTGCATTAAATAAAGAAGTAGAGTTGCAGGTTCAGCTTCAGATGGAGAAGAAAGCTAGGATGAGAGTTGTTGCTGAACACGAGGAACAAAAGGCTCAGTGGGGCTTTGTGATGCAACAACTATAAGTACTTGTTTTCGGATTCTCAATTCCTGAACCCACTCATTTATCTCATGAAGACGATGAAGACGGTGATGAGAGCGACCACAACCCATCTGATCTTACTTAGATTAGATTTTTTATGGTTGTAGTTTACTAAATACTTTTGTTGACAATTAGTTTATTTTTGTTGACTACATGTTTGTTGTTTTGGGTTATAATAAATATAATATAATAATATTCATATTTGATTTTGTTTAATTTGTTTTGTTTATCGAGAATAAAATCGTATGGCACCTGATATGACTAATTAAATGTAGTCTCCATAGACTATTTTGTATGACTAATTGTTTGATCATCTCAGATATGGTATGTACATTTTGTCACAAAGTAAAATCTTTTACCACAATAAATAGTAGCCAAAGATTACAAAAAGTGACCATATGATCAATCATAGTCGTCACAAAGTATCTTAAGCGGCCAATGATAGTCGCCACAGATTACCTTTGGCGGTCAATATTACTCTCCACACACTAACTATTGCGACCAAGCATAGACACCACAAAGTCTCTTAAGCGAAAAATGATAGTCACCATACACTAACTATTATGACTAATCATAGTCATCACATACATCCTTGGAGGATCAATGATAATCGCCACATACTACCTATTACAACCAAATGTAGTCACCAAAGACTACATATGACAACTATTTTAGTCACCAAAGATATTGGCACATCCTTCATTCAAAAAATTTAACAACCTAAGGCGACAAAGTCTTCTTGGCCAAAAGCTTGGAACAACAAAGATATTTTCTTGTAATAGTGTAGTAGCCAAAGATCTTTTGCAACTAAAATGCTTAATTAGTTGTCCCAGACTTTGGGCCAGGAGCCTGAGGCGACGATGCTTGCGACCATAGAATTTGGTGGCGATAAACTTTAGGCAACTAATTTTGCATTTAGGCGACAAAAATCTACTAGTCGCCTAAACCCCTTATTCTAGTAGTGTTTATATATTCTATTACTTGATCATGTCCTGGGGCTTACTTTTGTTATTATTTTCTCAATAAATCTTAAGGGACAACCAAAATTAGTTTCGGCTAGGGCAACCCAACTTCATGAGTTCGGGTAAACTAAAATCCTATCTCTGCCACTGATTATAAATGGAGTAAATTTTCTAAGAAGACCCCACATGAACTGGTTTCATACTGTGTATGTTGGTCGAGGATTAACTCTTATTATTATTATTATTATTATTATTATTATTATTATTATTATTAATTAAGAATGTTTTAGCAAAATACCACCTTAGAGTATCTTCCATAAGTGCAAGTAGACGTGTGAAGGGAATCTCTATTAGGAATCATGTTCTGTTTGGCTTTGGGTTGTGATGTTTCACTCCTTGAGGAAATATTTGCCTGTCTGTATATTTTCGTTATTATATTTTAGATGGTAAGAAATGCCTAATAGAGCTATTTTGATGCGATAAAATTGTGTTTGGCAAGACAAAGTGCTATTCTGGAACCCATGCAACTTCCAAACTCCGCCCCCAAGGGATTTGTTGGTGCCACCGCCGTCTGTTGTCTGTGAGTGTGTGACAATATAGCTAAACGCTAAGCTTCAGGGCCGGTCCGAGAATTCTCAGAGCCTAGGACAGAGTTTGAAAGTGAGGCCTCTGGGTAAATAGTGTAGTGCCCCGCTCCCGTTGGGACGAAGCACTATGTAATAGGCTCGTGCCAAGTCAGACATAGTCGGGAACATAGATGGCTAGTCTGACTCGGCGACGAGTTTGTATACAAAAACCATGGCATCAATAAAATCGATTTGGACGAGTGATATGAGTACCGTTCCAACTAATGGATCGACTACTGTTGGAATAAGTCCTAGATGCGGTAGGCGGCGTCTTGGCGAAGGAACTCTAAAGGGAGCGACGCAACCCGTCTACCCTTGGTTTTATTGGTTTTCTTGGCTTTCTGAACGAATTGTTGCGTGGATTTAATAGTGTGCTTTCGCGTCGATTTCTGAATGCGTCTTTGGGAATTTCGAAGGAAGGATTAAAGGAAGGGTTCTAATTCGATGCTCGTGCCATTGCAGGAGTTCGTGTAACTGACGCTTGACCGTCGCGAAGCGTTCTCCTACTCTCGGCGCAATCTTCTTAGGTGGGTGGTTCTTCGGCCCCTTCTTTTCTACTCCTTCCCGCCAACTAAATTCTTAAAGTTCAACATTCAAATCGATGATGCTAACGGGATGTATGCTTGCCACTAAGATCAAGAGCTCGGGATAATATATCAACCTAGAAAAGTAAACTCTGAATCGATAGGTTCACACTAAGAAAGAGATAGACTATATTTCATGCCATGCAAAACACAACTATGAAAACCTTGGTGGCGGTACATCATGCCTCGGAGAATTTGGTGCCTACGGGATGCTAAATCAGAACGTACGGTTTCGGGGGAAAGGACCCTTGCGCGAGTAGGAATGATTATGTGATTTGATAATGGTTACGCTATGCAATTTACTTCATACATATATAACTGTTCACGCATTCGCATGGTCAAGGACGACTTGTGCACAAGGTGAGCTTTCCTCGAGACGGTACCCGGGGCCCTGGGACCGAATCGGCCTAGGAGGAAATTATGGAAATCGTGCTTCGGCGCGAGGCATTGCGAGACCTCCAGTTAGGCTCGCTACCTGGACTGGAGGGCGCGTCGCAAGGCTACGTAATCGTCCTTCTTGGTGTCGATATCACCAATGACCGCATATAAGATAGATTGCATGCTCACCTATTGTCTTGTGCAGGTGGTAAGTATTATGTACATTTTGTGCAGGAAAGGGGCACGGCCGTGGTAAGAATGCTCTTAAATGGGTTATGTTGTTATCGTTTAAAATGTGCCTTCGATATGAAATGCAACTCATATAGTTCTAAATAGAAAGATCACTTCGTATGCCTGAATTCTTAATAAGCAGTGTCGGTTTAGACGAGTGGGTTCGTCCCATCCACTAGCAAGTGTGCTAACCCCCAACTCCCCAGGTAACGAGCGTGCTGCGGGAGCTCGAGACTAAGCTGGAGCTGAAGAACGGGAGGCGGCACGAAGCTCTCCTATTTGAAGTATTTTGATGCCCAATTCAGACCGAATGCTTTTGTTCAAATGTATAAAGGGGCATGAATGTATGGAACGCCGAGGATTATTTCAAGGCGTAGCTGTCGATAGCTTTCTTTTGTATTTCAAAGATGTAGCCGCAACGGCATATGAAATGTAAATATGACCTTGCACATATTTTGCAAGTTTATGAATGAAAGGCTAAGTTTCTTCCTATGCTATGTTTTCAACTCTCTGCACTGTTAAATTTCAACGCGTCGAGCCCAAAAGAAATTTCCAAGCGCACATCCTTGCCTTGTGCAAGTCTACCAAAGACTTGTACGACATCACGTCCCGACCCGTGGGGATCGATTTATATCGAGTCAAGGTGATGGCGACCGATTCGGCGAGTCGGGGCGTGACAAATAGAAAATATTTTTTTTCTTAGGGTATGCTTGGTAAAGGTGTTTTTACTGATTTTAGGATATTTTTGAACGGACTGTTTATGAAAACCTCTGCTTGTTATTTTTTTGGGGCACCTGTTTTAGTCGGCTAAAAAATTCTCCGAAACCGGTGTAATATAATTTTGAGTGGCTTTATAAACATCCCAAATCGGTGAATTTTGAGGGATTTTATAATTTTATTCCATTTATATCATCACCAAAACTATATAATTATAACTACTAGTACCCTTCCCTATTTAATTTTATTCGTATAAAAAAAATTCAGAACTGTTCGTTAGTGAATTATCAAGCATGGATTGGACCGGTTTAAAAGCTGCTATTTAAAAATCACCCAAAATTGGACCTTTGTAACCGCTCATAACCGATACTATAAAAACACCTAATAACCGCTACCCCTACAATTGCGAAGCAGACCCTTAAACAAATTTTATGAACTTTTTTTCTCGGATACCAATTTATCAACCAACTTAACAAATAAAATATTTTCGAAAAAATTTAACAAATAAAAATATGATAAAACAAAGTAATTAGTTGAGTAACCTTATTGTTATTTTTTCTAACGGCCAAACAATTAGACAAATAAAAATAAGATTATTTGGAGACAAAAGGACAAAATAACTTTTAGAATAATAAAAAAATATTTGAAAAAATAAAATACTAGATAAATTAGTTGGTTCTGTACTCTCAATGTGTTTCTTGATACTGAAGCTTACTATGTATAAGTGGGTGTAGGCTCTCTCCTCTCTTTAGGTCATCTTGCTACTAAATTCATTACTGCGGAGTAATACTTAAGTGGGTCTAGAGCATGTTTGGCCCTTCCCATAGCATGGATTGACTGGACTAGCTAAGTAAGTAATCTCGGGCAATGTTTTAAAAACCGGACCGGACCGGCCGGTTCAACCGGTTCACGGTTGTTTTTCCGGTCCGGCTCAGTATTGACCCGGTATTTTTTAAAAATTAGTATTTTTGTAAAAAAAATTAATATCCATAAAGGATTAATTTGGACTACTTAGATTAATCCAGTGGTTGAACCAATTTGACCCGATCCAGTGCCTTGGCCGGGTCAAGCACCGGTCCGGTTTTTAAAACATTGATCTCGGGTACTGTTTGGGGGACTTGTCTATTGAGGGACCTGGGCGGTCGCACAGCTCGTCCACCCTCTGGGTCGGCCCTGGCTAGCTTGTACGAGAATTGTGTTGCACTAGAGTACTACGTACGTGCTCCAGTGTGCAAGGCTAGCTGCATGTAGACAATAGCCGTCTCCTCGTCCACTCTTGTTGATTACTTGTATATATATGCGTGTATGTGAGGAGATGGAGATTGACCGATGAAGGAGAGGGGAGAATGGACAAGGGAATGGTGATCGCTGAGATTAAGAAGCAATTGTGGTTATCGGGGCCACTTTTCATTACGAGCCTCCTCCAGTTCCTGCTCCAAAGCGTATCGCTCATGTTCGTCGGCCACCTCGGGGAGCTTGCTCTCTCTGGTGCTTCCATGGCCACCTCCTTTGCCGGTGTAACTGGTTTTAGCTTCTTGGTATGCAACTTATTAATTTGTCATATATATAATTCATACTTTACATTATCGTCCGATACCGATCAGATACGGCGCTGATATCGATACGGTTTGACATATCCCGAGCCAATAACGACAGATACCGATACTTGACCGAGATACCGATAGTAAGATTCTAAAAGAATGTAAAAGAAGAAAACTTATCTAACACTTATAAATCAATTGCCAAGCGTGAATACTATTTCATTGAATTTCATAAGTACGAAGAAACAACACAAGAAACACTTAAAAGAAGTATGTCTGAACGTACAAAATATTTTTTCTAAAACTTTAATAACTATTTGTTTTCCGATAGGAGAAAGTCCCGTACTTTGATCCGAAACTGCCGATCCAAATACTCATAGGAAGGGTACAATACCGATACTGCGATTTGCGTTGACTATTTTTCCTTTTACTCCAAAATTGACGATTACAAATTTACAGAACGTAGTACTTCTAAAAAATGTTGAAACGCAGACTCTTTTAGGCATATATATCATAAGTACTTGAAGAGTAGTTTGGTGTTTCGTATCACTGCCTAAACAATTTAGTCTTCTTTTCTCAGAAAAATTAACACAAGTCAGTTTTTTTGCTAGTGATATTGAGGTAGGCAGTGATCTCAATTACAAAAGAAGATAAAATTTATCATATCATTGTCAATTAACAATATAGTAGGTGCCATTTGGTTTGAGCTCTAATTTCCCAGGATGATTTGAATCTATGACCTCAAAGTTATGTCTGATCGACATAACTTCTATTTCCAATCATAATGTTGAGCTCATGTTCATCATGTCAAGCATAATATCAAACTGCCAAGTAACAATCTCTAAGTTACAACACAACCATATTTAATTCAACCCGCCATTCGACACCTTGATCATACCATATTCTTTAGTCATCGATCAAGATCCGATAAATCGTGCTGATAAATTCTTGATCGAATAGATGGGATTGGGGAGCGCAATGGATACCTTGTGCGGGCAAGCCTTTGGAGCAGAGCAGTATCCTCTGTTAGGCGTCTACTTGCAGAGGGCGGTACTGGTTCTCACCCTCGCGAGCGTCCCTGTCTCCTTCTTATGGGCGTTCGCCAGCCAAATCCTTACGAAACTTCACCAAGACGAACAAGTATCAGCTGCGGCAGGCATATACATCGGTTGGATGACTCCAGCCCTTCCTGGTTACGGCATACTCCAGTGCCTCGTCAGGTTTCTGCAGACGCAGAACATAGTGCTCCCGTTGATGATAACATCCGCGGCTACAGCCTTGCTTCATGTTGTACTCTGCTGGAGTTTGGTGTTCAAACTTGGCCTGGGAGCGAAAGGGGGAGCTCTGGCATTGTCTCTGTCTTACTGGTTTAGCGTGTCGGTGCTGATGCTCTACATCAACCTATCTCCTGCGTGCAACGCTACGTGGAGTGGCGTCTCGAGAAGGGCTTTCCGCGATGTTTCCAGATTCGTTAGAGTTGCTATTCCTTCGGCTGCTATGATTTGGTAAGGACTATCTAACCGATTATTTTCATTAATACATTTCTTCGTCTCAAGAGAGGCATTTATTGTTTGATGTTGTAAAGTTATGTCTTCATTTTTGAACTGGAAAAATGACATGCTCTTGCTTCTTCTAGACATATGAACAATAACTGAAAAAATGGAAAATGCAAACCTAAGGAATGACAATGTTCATGTTGCATTGAAAACACAAACATGTAGAGTAGCCACATTCGTTATTAATATGCAATAGCTAACATTAGCCATTCTCTCCTACTGGCATGGGTTTGTAATTTCAAGTGTTTGCGTGCATGGTGACAGCTTGGAGTTTTGGTCATTTGAGTCGCTTGTTATTCTGTCGGGTCTTCTTCCAAATCCAAAGCTGCAAACATCGGTGATGTCGATAAGGTAAGGATATGCTCAGGACTTTCACTTAGAGTTCCACAAGTCACACGAGAAACAGGGTCAGAAGCAAATAACACACAGTTTTTCGGTAGTCAATTTCAGGTGTTGCATCATACTGCACATAAAAGATGCCTTTAAGTTTGATCATATCTGTCGAGCAAGTTTAGCACATGAATTAGTTGCTAAATGAATCTCTCGATCCGTTCGACCACACATATTGTCAAATCCGTGTAGTTGATGCTGCTACTCCACCTTGAGAAGAGCCCGTATAATCCGATTATACACATGAACGTTCAGCACCATCTGCCTCGAGCCAATTAGAGCCGTCCAAATTAGTCCCGTAACCGTGGGCTCTGATACCACTTGTTGGGATCGCGGTGTGACCCGAACCGGAGTTGGCCCATGAGGTGCGAGAATTCTCATGTAAGGCCATGAACCAATCCCAATTATCTGTACCACATGATCCCACCTTCTAACCGATGTGGGACTAAATTACCAACTCCATTGTCACTCCCCATTTGAGCGCTCAATCCGAAACGAGATACAACCCAACAACATCCACAGATTCAACTGAATTATAAGCAATTAATACATTACACCTTTAGTTAGGTTGACAACTGTGGTCTATTCTAAGTTAAAGATCAAGGAATATTTTCTTCTTTCTGTTTCAGCCTGAACACTCTTGCACTCGTATACATGATAAGCATGGGTCTTGGTTCTGCTGTAAGGTCAGTTGATTTAAATTTTTTTCCCCATTCTTTTCCCCCATGACTAATTGATCGAGTTTCGTATAAGCTTTTACCATATATTTCTTCGCAGCACACGTGTAGCAAACGAATTGGGTGCCGGCAATCCACAAGCTGCTTCTCTGGCTGTCCGTGTTGCAGTATCCATGTCTATTGTAGAAGGTTTGACAGTTGCAATTATCATGATATCCTTAAGGAGCATATGGGGTCATGTGTATAGCAATGAAGACGAAGTTGTGAAAGCTTTGGCAGTTATGATGCTACTGGTTGCATCAACCCACTCTGTAGACGCAACCCAGTGTGTACTTTCAGGTATCGACGTTATATACAAAATGGTACTATTGGGTATTGAGTAATTTGGTTTTGTTCTCTCGAGAAAGAGTAATTTGCTTTCGCTTAGGCGTTCTTAGAGGATGTGGCTGGCAAATGAGTGGTGCTTTCATCAATCTTGGGTCTTTCTACGCTGTGGGCATCCCGTGTTCTATAGTCTTGGCTTTTGTTCTCCACATTGGGATAAAGGTTGCTCCATTTAATTTGAATGTTGTTATTTTCGCCGAAATGTTACTCTCTCTTAGCCTGAATAGTTCTCAAACTTCGATGGGCAGGGACTATGGATAGGAATCATCTGTGCCCTTTCTCTTCAGGACTTCTTGTATCTGATCATTGTGTTACGTGCTAATTGGGAAGAAGAAGTAAGTCATGTTCTCTTTCTTTTCAAGATTTCTTGTATCTGGTCAAGATATTTATGCGTCGATTTGGGAAGTGCAGTTAAACGAAGAATTTGACTGATAATTTCTGTACAATTGGAAATGCTTGCGTATCTTAAGTTAAAGATGTAACTATATGTACATTGTACTGAAATTTCATAGACAGGTGTACAAGTAATTATTCTGCTTCAATTGCTTGTGAATTTAGTGGCATACAATATGTACAGTTTTAGATAATTATTTATCTTGGGGTAATGTACATATTGACCTCAATAAACTATATGGTGTCCAGATAAATATACGAAAGATCAATATCTCAAGGATCAAAGGAAATTAGTACTCTATCCCTAACTTGTCAATATTGAATGCACAACAACTACCGGACTTATCTTTGATAGCGGTCATAGGGAGGGTTCATAAAGGATATGATTGTAGATTGGGATGTGAAACCAGTGTGCAGGGGTAGGGGCGGATTTAGCCAAGTGGATCAAGGCAGTGACTATATGGTATCCGGATAATTATACGGAAGATCAATACCTGAAGGATCAAAGGAAATTAGTACTCTATCCCTAACTTGTCAATGTTTGAATGCCTATTTTCTCAAAACCCGTAATCGCAAACTGTGTTTTAATAGAGTACCTTCTCTTACCTGATAGCAACTAGGATGACATTACCTTATGTGTCCTTCCTACTTAAGGGCAGTACATGAGGTAATGTATCTTTTGCATTGTTCCCAGTAAGGGCATCCTAATCTGACTATAAACCAATCCATCTTAGTTCAGTTACAACTTGATCTCTAATAATTTGCCTGCTGTGCAACAGGCTCTGAAGGCCAGAGAGAGTGTCCACAACTCTATCATCCCCGTTAAGAAAGGAGCAGATTCGATGGTAGAGATGGGTGAGAAGGAACAAGTAAGTGAATGCGACGAGGGGATGAGGTCGCCAGTGATGCTTCGGGAGCTAGAAACAGAGATGAAACAGGAAGAAGCTGCGGAAGACGACCAGGTTTTGAACCACCCCGGCTAATGTCACTTGATTCTGCAATAAGTTATAAGCAAGGTATGCTTCTTCTTCTTTCCTTATTTGGTAGACATCTTTAGAAAAACATGGCCTCATATGAAGGAAAGATTGCTATGGCAAGTAATTGTTGTTTTATAAATTATTTATCCTTAATGCACAACAATTTTACTTTTTGTTCAACAATGGCCTTTTGCAGTAGCGGCAACGCCTACAGAGATGCAGATACAGTTTCTGTCAGGGCAAGTCCTGCTGGTTCGCTGCAGTTCGGTTTAAGAGCAACTGTGTATATCCAGAATGAAACCTCTCTGTTGAACTAAATTGTGCAACTTATGCATAAGATTTGTTGATCAAACTGTTTCAGGACAACAACTTTGTTGCTTGCTTAAATTAAGCAATCTGGGTTTAAGCAAAGCTTCTCATGACATGTTTCACTCCAAGTTCAATCTACGAATGCATCTTGATACTTGAAAGTTCATTATCATCAGATTTTATGCTCGTATTTTATGATTTTAAGGGCATGACCAATCAACCTCTTGTCTAGGTTTTACGGGATGACCTTCTCTCAATGCTTATACATGCCTTTAGCTTGGCTAGGAATTTGGCATCAATAATGATGGTTCAAGTCAACGGTCGTTCAAATAGGTTTTGACTTTCTATTCAGGGTCGGAGATGAGATTCATCAAGGACTACTAGGTCCAATGCGAAAAATAAATGGAGGCCTATTCTCATATAAAAAAAATTCTAATTAAAACTATTCAGAAATTAAATTATCCAAAATTAACGTCAATTGAGGAAAATCATTTGACTAAAATATTTTTTTAATTGGAATTTATTCAGCTAAAGACATAAAGTAAAACTAAAAAATAAGCATATTTTGTCACCTTCACATTAAGAAATATCTTCTATCATTCCAATTTGCAAAATCTTTCCTGCGACATAATCATTCCAATCTGCAAAATCATTAATCAATCGTTCATAATCAACATCTTCCAATAACTTATTTTTAATAAAAAATAGAGCTAGTCCTTTTAAATCTTTCCTGCGACACGGTTGATCGCATGTACGATTTTAATAACTTCAACTTGGAAAAAATCTGTCACGTCCCGCTTCCCATATTTGAAACGGTGACGCCATACACATCTCCAGGCTACGCGCCGAAACCGCGATTGTCGCCTGTGATCCTCAGCAAGAATGGAAAATACAGGAAATTTTCATGGTATTAAAATATAGTGTAGCTATATTACAGGGAACTTTTCCAACAATGCTTTTACAGGTTTATTACAAAAGTAATTTACAAGATTACTACGATAGCGCTGGTTATAACTGTAGGTAGTCCGGACAGTTTACTTCTCGTTGTAGTGCGGCGATATTTCGGCGGAGGCGTCTTCTTCTTCTTCACCTAGTGAACAAATACTAGGTCGTTTAGAAAACGACGAGCAAGTCCTCGGCCAAGAACGGTAAAAGTTAAACAAAATAATGAAGATGTAGTTTTAAAAGAAGAGACATGGTATACTAAATTGCACTACTATATATATATATATATTTTAGTAAAACATGAATGAAGATCAATATCCTACTCCATGAATAATAAGATTTCCGAGCTTCCCTTGAGCTTTTAATAGGAATTGCTTCCCTTGAGCAATTAATGACACTGCCTACTTATAATAGACAGCGTTGTTTTCTGGAGTAAGACTTGAAATTTAGTGAGATGCAGTTTTGAGAACAATACTTCGAATAATCCTCTAAATATTTCCCGTGAACAATCCCGTTAACCTGGGATCAGGTTGTGATTTCCGAGCCTCCCTTGGGCTAAAAGGACATCTATTGATGTTACTGTCAAATAGATGAAATTGATTCACGAGCCTCCCTTGGGCTAGTACACCCTAGTCGCAACTAGATGTACTGATTCACGAGATTCACGAAATACTGATCAGCTTTTGTTATTTATGTTACGGGATATCTAGGGATATTCAGTTGTTCTCCCCTCCCAATGCTTTCTAAAATTTCCGAATGTCAGAAATTAGTCCATCTTCTAAATTTCTTAAAAATTTCGGCAGAATCTCCTTTGTATGTAGGAGCCCCGAAAATTTACAAGAAACAATTATATATAATAAAAAAAAATATGGGCTCGCCGACCCCTTCGGTGGAGCAACTCTCAACACCGGAACCACGCAAGTAATAATTGGGTTCGCCGACCCCTTCGGTGGAGCAACTCTCAACACCGGAACCACGCAGGGAATAAAAGTACAAAAGGAATTGGAGATTTATACCTGAGCAAGCATTGATTACCTTTCCTTTAGCAACAGATCAATTTGCGGCTTGCTATTAGCTTTGCAATTTGTCGCATAGAGCAAAATTTTTCCAACTATGCAAGACTTTATATAACTATATGTGTACAGGTATGTATATGTATATATGTATGTATATATATATATGTAGATATATATATATATATATATATATATATATATAAAGAGAGATATGTATATATATGTATGTATGTATATATATATATATGTATGTAGATATATATATATATGTATGTATATATATATGTATGTAGATATAGTACATATATATATGTATATGTATGTATATATATATATATAGTATGACGGAATTTAAACCAAATGAAATTCTTCCATAATAAATGCATGAAGCAGGAGAAAATGAAAGAAATAAACGGAAATTATTTCTAACTTTAAATATACACCAAATTGAGTAACTGTGTAGTGAGTAGAGAGAAGCATGGTCCTTTTTACCTTTCCGGCGTACAGTCCAGTTGTTCAGTTCCAAAATTCTTATGACAACTTACCATGGGAGAGTCCCGTATGTTCATTTGTGTTTGTTTTGTTCATGGAGAGTCCAATAGTTCATGTCCATAAATCGCAAGTCCAAAGTCCGTGTTCAAAATTGATTTCTCTACTTGTGTCTACTCGATTATTCACTTGTTCGAAATATCATACCATAAATATTTAATACTTTTGTTTATGTCAAATTAAGTATTTACTAGAAATTAGAATTTGCAACAGTTTAATATATCACGACTTAATTTAAAATATTATTAAATTCAGAATTTAACTAAACAAAAATTCAGAAATATTATTCTTAACTTACATTTCCAAATCTTATGATATGAATTTTCAGATTTTTAGAAGATTAAACCATATACTTCAATTTTCTGGTATTACCAAATTATTTATGACACTACAATTTCAGAATTTAGCATGAAAATAAAAGAATAAATATAAATTTCATTAACCTAGATGGAAGAACTTGAGAAGAAGAAGGAGGTGAGGACTTGCTTCCAAGTATTACTCCAACCTCTTTAATGCTTATGATTCCAAAATTTACTTAGATGAACAATTAAGAATTTTCAAGAGAAGAAGGAAGGAAAAGAGGACTTGCCTTGGGGAAATATATTTGGGTTTGGAATTGGAAAATTAGGGCTTGGTTCTTCCATTCTTCTTCATCTTCTTCTCCAATTTCTTCTTCAAGCTTCTCCCCCCCCTTTTTTTTTTTTTTTTTGAAGACTAAGGGGTTAGGGTTTGGTGATGGTAGTGGTGATGGTGGAGATGAAGATGATGGTGGAGATGGAAATGAAGATGGTGGTGATGGAGGTGAGCGGCCAGGAGGGGGCGGCCGGAGAGGGGGTGGCCGGCGGCGGTGCAGGCGGGCGGCGGCGGCGATGGCCGCAGCAGCGGCAGCAGCAGCAGCAGCGCAGTAACAGCAGCAGTGGGAGTAGTAGAGGGAGGAGGAGGAAAAGAGGAAGAGTGGAGAAAGAGAGAGATGGAAGGATGAGAGAGAGAGAGGAAGATATATAGAGAGGGAGAGAGAGTCTGAGAGAGAGATCGAGAGAGAGAGAGATAATTCGAGAGAGAGAGTCTGAGAGAGAGAGATGAGAGTTAGGGGCTGCCCCCTTCTCTCTTTCTCTATATAATTATTATTTTTTTTTTTTCCTTTAGGGTTTTTTTTTTTTTTTTTCTCAAAATAAAAACTCAAAAAAAAATTAAGAAATGAAAACATTATTATTATTATCATATCAAAAATTTAGAGCAAAACATTTAATTGGATGAAAATATAATAAAATATTAATACATTAATTTTTTTTTGAAAAGCAGCTATGACAAAATCCACTGCATATGCAACAATCATGGTATTGCCAATAGAATTCTATAGGCAATGCTTGCAGTAGAAAAATAATTAAATTTTCTCATAAAATTTAATATCTCAAATGCTTTGATGTCTTTTGGTAGAAAATCTTGTAAAGTTTTTAGGTCCTCAAACAATTCATCTCCATCAATATCCGAACAATCACCACGTCTGAAAGGGCTTTCTAAACAACTACAACAAACTTTAACCATCTGTATCTAATGAATTCAAAAAAAATTTGAACTGAACACAAAATCAAAAGTATTCTCGTAGTTTTGATATTGTTCGAACCTTCTCTTGAGTGAGCAGTAGCATGATCTATTGTATACAAGAAGTAATTGATTCTTAAGTGACTCAACAACAAATTCAGAAGTCTCATCTGCATCTACGGTGGAGTTGATATTGAATCATCGAGTCCGGACATGGAATGATGATCGATGGGACATCTCCGGAGATTGAGATGTGAACAACGAGGGGATCCAGGTGCTCATGGGGCGTTGGCGAAGGGTCATGGATTGGGGACGAGGTGGTTTGGATCCGTGGGAATTTTTTTAAGGGGTCAAGAGACAGAGGTTGTCGATAGAGATACATAGGATATGATTTGAATCCTATTAGTCTTAGTGTTCTATTGTCTCTTTATGATTTCCTATTGACTTTGAATAGGAATTTAATGGGCTTGAGAGAACCTAGACTTGATTGTGATTTGTTGATCTGTTGGATTTGATTTGCCCTGATTTTTTAATCCAAAAGCATGGAATCTTTGGATTTCTCTTGGAGTCTCCCGTAGGGTTCGAGTTAGAGAAGTGTAACAATGTTAAAGTAGAAGCGTTAGTCGGTTGTACACAAATTAGTTCAGTTTAGTATACATAATCGGGGAGGTGAATGAATTTTAAACGATATATTCATAAGTTAGTTGTATTCATAATACATGTACATATACATTTTTTAAAATTTATTTATTCATAAGTTTGGAATCTTTGAATTTTTTTAGTTTATATATATAACTAAAGTGCTAGCGTTTTGTTTAGATCAATAGAAGATTAAAGTGCTAGTGTTTATATATATAACTAAAGTGCTAGCGTTTTGTTTAGATCAATAGAAGATTAATGCCCATATATATAAAGAAGGCATGAAGTTGATGATATGAACTTGTTTGAGGAACTCTCCAGCAGTTGATGAATCTTCCTACTCGACATACACATTAGTGGTACTGTACGAGTTGAGTCCATGCAAAAGAGGAGAGCCAGACTTGACTGTGGTCTCTTGATCCTGCTGCAACGAAAGCAACAACACTAATCTTTGACATGATTACTTAACGTGTTAGATTTAGCACTCTTTTTTTTTTTTTTTTTCATAAACAGTTGGTAGTGTAGTGTCCCATTTCTGACAATGTGATTGTGTTGGGTTTTGACTAGTATAACAGACGAAACTATAACTCAATCGGAACTATGTTAGGGTGGTGGTGGTGGTGGTTTGGTAAGTGGGACGTCACGTGATAGAGTCCCTTTAATGATACATAATAATATCCATAAAAAAAATCAAACAATTTTCAGATATTATTAAAATAGAACTACAAAAAATAGTAAGATATTATTATATGCCATTAAATTATTGGACGAATTTACCATTATAATAAAATATTATTATATGTCATTATACTATTGGACGGGTCCGCCATTCATTACTGTCACGTGGTGAATCCGTCCCACTGAATAATTTTTCGTGTGTGTGGAATATGGACCAAAAGATAGAACTATTTTTTTGTAGTAGCAAAATACTCTTGTTGCTAAAACAAAAACAAAAAATTAACACGAAACAAAAAATGTGTCCAAGCTTAAGCGTAATAAGCTTAACAGATTTGAGTTTATAAAATTATAAAATTTGTAATTATTGTACTTATTTTATTAAGTTTGTTAAAATATTCTTCATATTACGTAAGCGGGAAATAGACAATAATTATCACTATTTTTAGCCCATACGAAACCTAGCCCACAGACCTAGGAGCCCAATGGCCGGGCCTTCTCAAGCTCTTATTCATCTACAGACCCAACGAACCCGGACTCCAAACCATCCTCCAAACTCCAGCATTTAAAACCCGTCCACGTCCGCATCATTTTCATCTTCCACTCTCATCCCCTCCTTCCCAAAAAAATGTCGCACTAAAGAAAAAACCCCAACCCTAAAAAAATCTCCACCGAGACCCTAACCCTAGAAAATCCATGGCTACCCGCCGTGTCCTCTCCTCCCTCCTCCGGTCCGCCGCCCGCCGATCCCCCTCCGCCAAATCACCCCTACCGAACCCCAGATCCCCGATCTCTCGCCCCAGCCCCGCCGGCTTTCTCCTCTCCCGCGCCGCCCATTACTCCACCTCGGCCGCCCCGGCGGCCCCGGCCAAGTCCCCGGCCTCCCCCACCGGCGCCAAGGGGAAGATCACCGACGAGTTCACCGGCGCCGGCGCGATCGGGCAGGTGTGCCAGGTCATCGGTGCCGTCGTCGATGTGAGGTTCGACGAGGGGCTCCCGCCGATCCTGACGGCACTGGAGGTGATGGACAACTCGATCCGGCTGGTGCTGGAGGTGGCGCAGCATCTCGGGGAGAAAATGGTAAGGACCATCGCCATGGACGGGACCGAGGGGCTGGTCAGGGGACAGAGGGTTCTCAACACCGGATCTCCGATCACTGTAAGATTTTCTACTGTCAACCTGATTTGGACTCGATAAGAGTCTCTAGTCTGAAAATTTGTTATTTTGTGCATTGACTTAGAGGGTTTATATGCTTATTACTATGTTTATCGATACCGATAGTATCGGTATTCTATTTGGTTGAACCCATGAGTATATTAATGTAAAAATCTTGATGGGTAGGGATTTTTGAGAAAATTTGTAATTATAGTTGAGATCCTAGTTGCTGTCTATCTTATAATGCCGTCTTTTATTTATTTACTCGACTAGAAAAATCTGCTTCTGTGTTCATTAACCGTGCTGGGATTGACTTTGTAATTGGCTCAGGTGGAGTTCGTTTGATGCCGACAAGTTTTATTCATTAAAACTATTGCTTTTGTTTGTTTGTTTTAGAAGCTCGTTATATACTCTGCATAAAATGGATTAAAAAGACGACAGCTTTATACATGGATAAATTATGACTAATAGCCCAGAATAAGTTTCTTATGAGTTTTTTTTTTTTTTACTAGGAAGTATGTACACTCCTAAACGGTTACCTTGTCCAGTAATATATCGGTCACAACACGGACACACCAAAATGCACCAGGGTATGCCAAAATCGCTTCCGTGTACATATCATGTTGTGTTGATTCATGTTCGCGCGACAAACTTTTTTTCTTCTTCTGCGTGTTGGATTTAAAGAGATGCTAGCAGGTGTACCAGTTTGGTAGAAGAGAGCTACGGAATTGATTTACTGTTCTGTTGCAAGAGAGTTATCGAGTTTTTCAAATGCTATGCAATAGCTAGCCTGCAATGGATGTGTCTCTTCTTGGTGTTTGCACTTTCTTTTCCGAACATACTCTAATTTTTGTATGTACATTCTTCATAAATGTGCTATCTACTTCTTTTTTCTCACAACAGTTCTTTTCTTGCAAGAATGTATTTTTTTAATTTTTTTTTTCTTGGTACAAGTTTTACATGTTGATGTAGGTAATTTGTAATTCTCTCAGGTGTATTATATCTTCCATTCTTTATTTTAGGTTGGATAATGTCTAGATATACGTAATTTAGGGTCTATTGGATATACTTTGCTTTGTGTTTAAGTTTGCTATTGTTATATTTGTACTAAATTGATCACATGGTTAATTATCTTTTGTTATCTGTTAGGTCCCCGTTGGGAGGGCTACACTGGGACGTATCATAAATGTAATTGGAGAGCCCATTGACGAGAAGGGCGATATTAGTAAGTTTGATGAAAGTGCTCGAATTTTGATATAGCTCCTTAACTTGCATCTCTCATTGTTATTGTTTTACATCATCAACAGAGACCAGTCACTTCCTTCCCATCCATCGTGAAGCCCCCGCTTTTGTTGAGCAGGCAACTGAACAACAGATTCTTGTTACTGGAATTAAGGTAACACCGTTTACCTTATTGCCATTTATTCTCATGAAACTCGTCACAACATTGCAATATGATTTCCAAAAATCCGCAAGTATCTCTTAATCATTACTTAGAAACTCGTTCACATCATTGCCATATGATTTCTGAAATGTGCAAGTATCTCCTAATCATTAGTTATCTGCAAACAGATGAATATCCATACAACTTTTTTTAATAATGTCTTCGTACGTATTACTGTGTGCTCTCAATTAAAAGCTCTGTTTTATAGCCTCTCGTGGTTTTACAATCATTTTTTTTACTTATTTTTTTTGAACTATCATATTTTTTGTATTGTTGAATTTTAATTTTGCCCTTGCTACTTGCTTTTCCACTCATCTTGTTTGCTTTATTTCCAGGTTGTGGACCTTCTTGCACCTTACCAGAGAGGTGGAAAGATCGGTCTGTTTGGTGGAGCTGGTGTCGGAAAAACTGTGCTCATTATGGAGCTAATCAATAATGTTGCCAAAGCTCATGGTAGGCTATCTAGAGAATTAGATCACTGCGATCTTAATACCTTTTTTGAGGGAAGGTCTTGATGGTTTACGCATTTCTGATTTCCTATCAGGTGGTTTCTCTGTGTTTGCTGGTGTTGGAGAGCGAACTCGTGAAGGCAATGATTTGTACAGGGAAATGATTGAAAGTGGTGTGATTAAGCTAGGTGACAAGCAGGTCTGTAATTATGTTTGGCTCATGTTCCTTTGATATTGGTTTTGTTTAACTTGGGTCATATTTATATTTCAATCATCTCACAGTGGTTTTGTTTGGATAGAGTGAGAGCAAATGTGCTCTTGTTTACGGGCAAATGAATGAACCTCCTGGTGCTCGTGCTCGTGTTGGATTGACCGGGTTGACTGTGGCTGAGCACTTCAGAGATGCTGAAGGGCAAGATGTGCTTCTCTTCATTGATAACATTTTCCGTTTCACCCAGGTATGACTGTACAGGAAATGATCTGTGTGATTTCAACTCCATTTTTTATACCATTGTATATTTGATTGTGTTTACAGGCTAACTCTGAAGTGTCTGCTTTACTTGGTCGTATCCCATCTGCTGTCGGTTACCAACCAACTCTGGCTACTGATCTTGGAGGACTTCAAGAGCGTATTACGACGACAAAGAAAGGTTCCATTACCTCTGTACAAGCTATTTATGTGCCTGCTGATGACTTGACAGATCCTGCACCTGCAACTACATTTGCCCATCTTGATGCTACAACTGTGTTGTCACGGCAGGTTTGTTTTGCTACTTATAGACCTGGAAATTTTCTAGCATTGAGCTTCCGTAGTTTGCCTGTCGATTTCCCTCGTAATTTTGTCTTTGTTATTTATATTTAGATCTCCGAATTGGGTATCTATCCTGCGGTGGATCCTCTTGATTCTACGTCTAGAATGCTTTCGCCTCATGTGTTGGGAGAAGAGCACTACAACACGGCTCGTGGTGTTCAGAAGGTTCTCCAGAACTACAAGAATCTTCAAGATATTATTGCAATTTTGGGAATGGATGAGCTTAGTGAAGATGATAAATTGACTGTGGCTCGTGCTCGTAAGATCCAGCGATTCTTGAGCCAACCTTTCCATGTTGCTGAAGTGTTCACGGGTGCACCTGGGAAGTATGTGGAGTTGAAAGAAAGTGTAAACAGCTTCCAGGTAAGAAATCTGTTTTTAAAGAAAGCAATTATATCCTCCATCTATTATTTCCATATATTGTTTTTTATAAAACTGTATTACTACTGTGTTTAAGCATTGTTGTTACTGTACTATTGCAGATAGCGCAGATAGCGCAGATATTCTTCTTATTATTGTTGACTAAAGGCAAATTAATGCCAATACACTCGACCAATTCAATATTAAATGATATTAAATGTTTTCAGTTGGCATGCATTATGTGCAAGTTAAGTGCAATAAGGTGGATGTAAATTTAGTTGTTGCATGTTGTAAATTGTGCAAGTAACGTTGCGCAGTAATCTAAACAGCTAAGATAATAGTTCTTTTTCTAGTAAATGTAAATCTTTACTTACATGCACCAACCAAAAACTTCCATGGTTAAATTACCTAGCCGTCTCTCTTAATTTTAATGACCATTTTAATTAGTAAATCTTGAGCAAGGACATAATTGGAACAAAAACTTCCACGGTGAAGCCCAATTTTGCCTATTATATAGTAGTATAGATATTTTATGCTAGCAGAATGTAGTAGATGCATATGTATGTCAAAGGTATATATAAAATGACCAAAATTTAAGGTTTATGCGAACAGTTCGATAACATACACGAGTAATTGTACAGCTTATGAGCTGTAAGATACCAACTAAGTTTTAGTATCTATCTTAAAAATGCAATTTGGTTATTGGTGCAAATGTGAAGTCTGGGTTACTCAACATCATAACATAGTAAAACAACTTCATACAGTTAGGATTGTCTAAAGCCCAACCAAAGGTTCCGGAGTGAGTAAATGTACAGCTTATGAGCTGTAACACACCCACCACTGTTCTAAAAGGCGGTCTAGGAGCTAGGCTTGTAGGCGCCTAGGCGGCTTGTAGGCGCTTGGTGCCCACTCGATGCCCTCCTAGGTGCTCATCTAGACCCCCCGATGCTTGACTATGTGCATGTTTTAGGGGTTTATGGATTTTTTTTTTCCTGCAATTTTCAGTAGATTTTTAGGATTTTTTTTAATCTATTTTTGAACCGCCTAGATCTAGGTGACCGCCTAGGCGGGCTAGGAGCTAGTCAAGGTGCAACTTGGGCAGGGCGGCCCGGTCCCCGGCTTGGGCCCGACCCGAGCACGGTTAACGACTCGGGCCTGCTAGTCAAGGTGCAACTTGGGCCGGGCGGCCCGAGCACGGTCAACGACCCGGACCGGCCCAACCCATTGATAAACCGGTCCGGGCTGGGTTGCGACTCGGACCCGGACCGGCGGCTTGTAGGCGCTAGGCGCTTGGTGCCCGCTCGATACCGCCTAGGTGTCCATCTAGACCTCCCGATGCTTGACTATGTGATTGATAAACCGGTCCGGGCTGGGTTGCGCCCCTGGACCCGAAAGCCCGGACAGGCCCGACCCGATTTGACTGCGGGTCCATGCCGGTTAAACCCGACCGGGCCGACCCAGACCCGGTTCGGCCGGTTTTGATTTTTTTTGTTTTTAAACGTTTGGAGGCCACAATGACTATTTACCCCCATTTTACTTGCTGTTTTTAGACTGTTGGAAGGGTATTTTGGTCATTTTGCTGACCAAAAATACCTTTATAACAACTTTTTTTTTTTTGGGGGGGGGGGTAAAATAGGTCATTTTGCACCCAAAAAATGTATAAATAGACCAAATTTCATAAAAATTATATACAATCATTTCTTTCCTCTCTTACAAAAAATTGAAGCTAAGCAATTCTCTGAAGATTGAACAACAAGTTTCTGGGCTTTGAAGTGTAACTTCCTGGAGGCCAAAGTGCAGTGTTATTGGGCTTTCAAATTCTACAAAAATTCTTGGAGTTGAACATCTCTTCCCCGAAGTTGACCTTCCAAATAATTTTAATTTTAGAGAATTTTTTTTTTTGCATTTTTTGATTTTTTTTCCTCTCTTTTTGGTAGATAATATTTTTTCTCTTTTTGGTAGATAACATTTTTTCTCTTTTTGGTAGATAACATTTTTTCTTTCTTTTTTTTTTTTTCTGCAAAATTTAATTTTAAAACTATGTATACTACATGTTCTAACCACCCTTACGGAGGTGATTCAGAACAAAATTTTGCTTACTACGCTGATTTATTTGAAAATAATCACATTCCAGATTCTGTGTCACAGACACAAATGTCACCTCCTGAAGTTAGGAGCATAGCTACAAATGTTGGTCTTTTATATTTTATTACAAAATTAATGGAAGAAAATACTTGAGCAGCTGTACATTAAATTATCTTGAGATTAATAATTTATTTTTTTACTTTCTAATTTTCTACTGGTAGAATGTAAAAGTTTTTAGAGAAATTTTGAGTTAGTCTTCCACTTATTTTACCATAATTCAAGGTGCACCCCACTGAATTACCAAAATGTATGAAACCCCCCATTTTTAGCGAAACCGTCAATGACTAACAGTCAACTCCTTTGACCTACATAAATAAAAATAAATATTTTGAGTTGCACCCAACTTATTTTACCATACTTCAAGGTGCATCCCACTTATTTGAGGGTATTTTTGTCCTAATTCAATATGCACCCCACTTAAATTGGGGGTCAAAGGAGTTGACTGTTAGTCATTAGCGGTTAACGTTTAAAGTGGGGGATTTCATACATTATGGTAATTCGTTGGGGTGCATCTTAAATTATGGTTACTCTTTTTTTTTCATTTTTTCCAAAAAAAAGGGGGCTGGCCCGGTCCAGCACTGAACCAGCCCGGCCCAGTTCAGCCCAGCCAGACCAAACCGGGCCATGGGTCCGGTCTGGGTCCAGCTTTCCCTCCTCCGGGCCAACCCTGTCCGGCCCGCTGCTCTGACCGGTCCAAGCCCGGGCTGGCCCAGCTCGGCCCAGTGCACACGTTGAGGCGTTAGGCGGCGAGTGCCCGCCCGACCAGCGCCTAGCGATTTTCACAACCTTGACACCAACTAAGTTTTAGTATCCTATCTTTAAAAATGCAATTTGGTATTGGTGCAAATGTCAATCTCTGGTTTACTTAGTGAAACAACTTATAACATAGTAAAACAGCTTCATACAGTTATGATTATTGAAAATACAACCAAAGGTTCTGGAATTTATGTCGACAAATTTGGTCTACATGTCATCATGTCTTATATTAAAAGTTGTATAACTTGACTGAAGTTGCACATAGAATTTTCATTGTGTCAGCTGATGAGAATAGAGAATAGTGAGCCTTAAAAATAGACGTTGATAACGATGCTCAATTTAATGGCGATAGTTTCAGTGATGTGTGGGAGTGCATATTTATAGGAGTTGGTGGACATCCCTCTTTAGTTTCTATCCAGTACGGGACTAAAGTAGTACGAAGAAAGTAGTATACAACAACTTCTCTAAGAATGGAAATGAAAGAGATCTAAAAATGAGGCTAAGAAGATATGGATGTTAGGACATCTCTCTGGAATCATGTCTCCCAATGACTTTTCAAGCTTCAAGCAAGATCCCCTCAGGCATCCAATTCCCGTACATGGACAAGAGTAAGATTTGAGGGGAAAGTGGGGAATTGGTCTTTGGGGACATCAGAGAAACAGGTACAGTGGTTACTATGGGGCATTAGAGGAATGGGTACAATAACTACTGTCATTGGAGATGGTTTAGATTTGGTAGGGTAATAGTATTGTGGTTATCTGATGACAGATGCAGTTATGAACCCTAACCAATCTGAACTTCAGTATGCAGTACACATGCTTGGTTCACCAAATATACAAGTCCAACCTGTAAGTTTGGGTTGGGTAACTTGAACCTGCTCCCTCCGGAGCTTTTATTCTCTTTTTTAAGTAACGGCCACCCTTTCTTATTTATTCTCTCGTCAACACATTAGCTATGTCATTTGAATCATTACTATTTGGTGTAGGGTGTTTACCTGCCACCCTTTCTGATTTATTTTCTCTTCAACACATCAGCATTGTCATTTAAATCATTACTATTTCTAAGTATTTATGGTTATGGTTTAGGGTGTTTTGGATGGGAAGTATGACGACCTCTCGGAGCAGTCATTTTACATGGTTGGCGGGATCGAGGAAGTCATTGCCAAGGCTGAAAAGATTGCAAAGGAATCTGCTGCTTGATCAAAAGTTTGTTTCAACTGGTGTAATAATCTGAAGGATGCAGTTGTTTTTTGCGTCCAAATGGAGTTTCAATTTTTTTCCAGTTACAAAGATCGATCCTCATCTTTCTATCATGCTGTGGCAGGATTTGTGTAGGTTATGAGAAAAAGAGCATCGCCTGCTTTGCCAGGCTTCTTTTTTTTGCCCAATAATTATGCAGATATTTGTTGAATTTCAGAGTGTGGATTCCATTCCTTTCAGTTGTGAATTATTTTACCACTGTTCTCTTGATTATTCATTTGTGCATCGTCGAACTATGATATCTAGCAAGTATGCTAATTGCCTTTGCCTTTCAGTTATATGTAGCTGTCTTTGTCATGGTTTTAACATAGTTGAAACTACAAACAACTTTGCCGTCTGGCAAGAATGCTCATCATTTCCTACATTTGTAGGAAGTAGTTTGTACTTTCACCACTATCAAACTGACGTTTGCTTCTGTTATTGTTTCCGTTCTCAGTCGTTTTCACCACTAATCTAAATGTCACAATATATAGTATATATCCCTAATTACCACTAGCATTTTTGAAACTCATTAGTCAAGTTAAATGACACTATATATAGTATATATCCCTAATTACCTATTTCATTTCTAAAGTTATTGCTATGCTTTCTTATATCATTTCACTCAGTGCTTTCATTGTTTGTGGTTTTCTTATAGCCAACTCTAAGTCTGTTTGATGTTTTGTGCCACAATGCTCAGTCATGGTGCTTGTTGGTCTCATTTCTCATAATGATATAGTATGTTGTCAATATTTGATAGTTGTTGCAAAGTACAATGCATAGCATCTAACCCCAAGTTATGACACAATTGAAACTGTGTTTTCGTAGTGGTTGATCTTGCTATGTTGACCTCTTACTGAAAACATCTAAATCTGTCACATTTCTCTTAAATGATTGATTATCTTCCCTCTTTGTCAAATGGTTTCTTCTACACGAAGTAGATTTCAACAGCGCTGATCCCGGTTGGATAAGCTTAGTTTGCAATTTAAAAATTGGTTAGGCAATGGTTGGTGAAGTTATCATTGCTGCGTTCATAAACATTTTATTATTCAGCTTTAAGTTGTTTTTACTTGGAGATGTGTATAATATTTGGAAAAACGGCTTTATTCGTGCACTTCTAGGCCAGAGACAACCCGCTGCTGCATAGCCTGTAAAGCTATCCCAATAATGCATATCGGGTTATGTATTTGCACAATTGTGACACCTTCCACTTTTCTGAACATTGGGACTCAGTTGAAATTTAAGCACCATGTGGTCAAAGGCGGAACCAGAAATTCGAACACCTGACTCATATATATATATATATATATATATATATATATATATATATATATATATATATATATGTTGTTGAATCCTTCTCAACCGCCAACTGGTTCGGCCAGCGTGTAGTTATTGCTGGAAAATAATTTGCCCTAGGCGAAGATAGATACATAATGGTGGTCTGCGTCCAAGGTTATTCATTCTCAAATTTAACCTGTGGAGATATGAGACGGTCCTTAATAATTTTTTTGCCATTCATTTGTTGAGATTTTGGGTCGTTTCTTTGAATATTCTTTTCCATTCTCTAACATTAATAAGAATTATTTCTTAAAACTTTAGCCAAGGTTAGATATTTCTAGTCCTCCCACCTCCTTTAACTATTATCTCATCACTTACATCTATTGCAAGTCCGAATAAAGGAGGAAGTCTGTGTTAGGTAGCTTATATAGAGAACCTAAATTATTGTCGGATGTCTATAAAATGAACCTATATAGAAATTGCAGAATTTATTT